>CAFUXE010000454.1:319809-397706 GCA_903364295.1 Serranus cabrilla
GCTGGTTTTAGGTGAAAATTCACACCACACAGTCATTATGAGAAGCACTGAAATCTTTATTTTTTACATAAAAAACAAATATAAAAACGTTTTTAAAAAAAGCAGCATGCAGGGTCTTTCTTTCTACAAAACATCCAGTGTGAATGACAGCAATAAATAATAGCTTTCAGATAATCACACAACTTAAGTGCGAACACACAAATGCTACAAACTATGTACAGGTTTCCAAGAGCAGCTACCATCCATGAAAACAGAATAGGGCATTGTATGCCTGAGCTTTGATACAGCAGCACAGATTGTAAAGATTTAAAAAGAGGGAGAATGGATCTTGATTGTGAAGCTGAATGGATGGAAATGAGGCACTGCCTGAGGACGCAATCTGCGGTGAAGAACATAAAAGCTGCACAAATTGAAATAAAACACAACAAAACACACAATTGCAGCACAAATCAAAAAGTATAAAAACTCTTATTTTTTTTTTTTACATCTGTACAAAATGTAGTAAGTTCTTTGAAACTGAAGCTTAGTTTTCTTTCTCTCCTGAGGGTATCAAGTCACAGACTGAGTCTGAATGTTCGTTAACTTGACAAAACACTTGAGGACTCGGACTCAGTTGACACGGATGAAATTTGCCCTCGCTTTTTCGTCATGAGAGATGCTTTCTGACTCGATCTACTGCTGGCTGTCAGCGCACTCTTTGCTGATTTCTTGAACTTAACTCCCAGGAAAGCGTAGAGGATGGGGTTCAGGCAGCAGTGGAAATAGGCAAGCGCTTCTGTGATAGAGATCCACTTCTCCACCGCTTGTTGCAGTTCACAGGAGTTTGACACCACGTTCAGCATCATCAGGGTGTCCAAAAAGATGCCAACACAGTAGGGCAGCCAGCAGGAGAAAAAACAGAGGATGAGGATGACCGTGGTCTTCAGCGCCTTCTTCTTCAGAGCCTGGCCCTTGGCGCCTTGCGACAGCTTGGCGATGATGATGCAGTAGCAGATGAGGATGACCAGACCTGGCAGAATGAAGCCCACCAGGATGTGCTGGAAGCGGAAAACAACTGTCCAAATCAGACTGGTTTCCTCCGGGTAGATGCGCTGGCAGATGATCCTGGTGTCTGAGGATTCCAGGCTTTCACCTAAGAAGTGAAAGTTTGAAGATCGGGAGTTTTGCACCCTGGCAAACACCAGGTCAGGTACAGTGAGCACGGCCGCAGGCAGCCACACACCCACATAGATCACTCTGCTCGCAAGCAGCTTCCTTGTGGTTTGGCTGTTGGTGGCCCGCACAACTGCCAAGTATCTGTCCAGACTGATGAAGGCCAGGATCAATACGCTGCTGTACAGGTTCACCGTATAGATCATGTGCACGGACACACACAGGAAACCTCCAAAGTACCAGGAGCTGGCTGCATCCACGGCCCAGAAGGGCAGAGTGAGGACGAACAGGAGGTCAGCCACGGAGAGATGGAGCCGGTATTTGTCCGTCATCGTTTTGACCTTTTTCTGGTAGCCCATGACAACGACGACTAATCCGTTGCCAATGATTCCCAAAACAAATATTATTCCATAAACTGTTGGGAGGAAGATTTTGTTGAAGTCGCTGCTGAGCGCTCTGCCACATGGCTCCTCCAGCTGCAGCTCAAACTCTCCAGACTCCTCTGAGCTGTTGTCAGTGTAGTTGTCAAAGAACTCGTATGAAAAGTCCAACTGAAAGAAAAGGTTAAGATGTTAAAAATCAGATCGAATATAGGTTATTTTCCACATTTTAAAGTTTTCTTTAAAAAAATATCAATTGTGCTAACTTTTATCTAAAGTTGTCTAAAAGTTTAAATTGCACTTTTCTCCAAGCCATTGAATGTTTTTAGTTTAAACTAGAGAGAGAGAAAAAAAAGAAAATTAAGTAGAGTGAAATATACCACTGTAAACAAGTGTGGGAAATTATAAAATTGATCTACATTAATTAATCTTAAACAGCCTCCAGCAAAAACAGAGCTAAATGAAGAATACAAATAAAGAAACTCACCTCCATGTTTACCACTCGTTGTTGTTACCGGCGTGCGTGCGTTGGTGTGTGTGCAGTGTGTGATCAGTTGCATGCCTGTGAGCTACCAGTGGGCTTTATAGGGCCGGTGAGTGTGACCCCTCCCCCCGCAGGAGGAGGAGCAGGACCCGCTCGGCTCCAAAAACGGGTGCGCTATAAAACGAACTTCAGTGTCTGTGGTGAGGGCGGCACTTTGTGAAACTTTTTACACTCACAACCTCGTGTCTGTTATCACGTCACCAAAAGAAAAGAAACGTTGAAGCAAGTCTCTGAGGACAACGTGGAGAGGGACAGATGTTTAAGAGCGTGTTGTTAATTACCTGTGATAATTATTTAATGACACAGTGTTTAGATTAGTTTTTATTTGATTTCTGCTCACATCTGGACTTCCTTTATGTTTTATGAGGCTTTTTGACTATGCATAGGAAGTAAAGACTTACAAACAAGACCTTTACTGATATATTTTGGGGAAGACAGCCTTATATACAAACATCATATTATATGAGTGTTATAGTGACACCATAGTGCATCACACCACATCAACATAACAGGTTTGAAATATGCTTGATTTTACTTAAAACAACGTTTTTTAGCATAATCTTTTGACATAATCACTTCTGTGATACAAATCTTTTAATATTTGAAGTGTAAGTTCAACATCTTTAGTGTATTAAATGAAAAATAACATTAAATAAAGCGGCAATATAGATAGATATACATCTTTACTGTCACTGTAGAGATACAAGAAAATGCTGTTGAAGCTATTCTCCCCAGAAGCCCAGTCCCTGAGAACACAAAATACAAATATCCATTATTTAAAACACTCTATAAAATGAACACTATACTACAGAACAGACATATAAAGTGCAGTAACAACATAAGTTCAAATGAGCTACAAGGCTCTGAATGGTGACGGTGTAAAGGAACTGCAAAAACATAAACTTTTTCACTGTATAGCATGGCATGTCAACCTACAAACAGGTGACACATTGTGAAACATGAAACTTTTCTGTGTTTTAATTTGCCACCCTTCTGTAAAATGCTGTCACGAAACAAACTGTGCATGCAAATACAGTTTATCAGCTGCATGGTGCTGGAAAATGGTTGAAAAGTGCTTGAATTTCACTTTGGAAAAGGTCTGATTATATCAGAATGTTTGCAGCAGCATATAAGTTCCATAAGTTCACCAGTAATTGATGTCCATCTTGGAGAGTGGTTGAAAAATTACTGCAATTTGAGGATTACACCTGCTCTTCTGTTAATATATCCTGAGCTCAGCAGCCTCACATTCTGCACCTCCCTCCTCATTCTGCATGAAGCCAGGACTGACATTTAGATTGGTCGTTCAGCCTCATATTTCTCTCTACAAATCACTTTATAACTGTGTCTGATGACAGTTTCCATCAGCGGAGGTCTGAATCCGTCCTCACCTTTACACACACCCTGTCTCTTCCCAAGTGCTGTTATGTCTGCGCTGCCAAGTGCTAAATGACCCCCAGTGGGTTTGAAAAGAACCACACGCCCTATAATGTGGGATTTCTATCAAACGGCTATCGAGCCCCGCAGTGTAGAACATTCATTCTCTCGCAGCTTTACCAACCCTCTCTGATTTCAGTTAACGCCGTGATGACAGGGCCGGGCCACACGAAACTCCCCGCCCTCCCCTCAGACGGAGCTGATGCTTGTCTGAAACCAAATCTCCTCATTGTGGCATGCACATACTCCTTCTTGTCTTTGATATATGAGAGCACTGATAGATTCATGAGTCAATCTGCATCATTGATTCTATTGATGTCTCCTCTGTGCATGAAGAGGGTTTCTTAGAGCTGCATGACAACATAACATTTTGAAAACATCAGGGCATCAGCACATTTCCATAAAACAAAAACATATACGTCTACGCTGCATTAGCAGATAATGCCTTTTTGTCTTGGATTTATCAGACAGAACACCCACATTATTCATATCAGCACTGAGCACATTTCCCAACTGGCTGTTGCTGCTATATCTGAGTTTAGGTAAAGTAAGATTGGGGCTTATCAACTTTGTTAAAGGTACAGTACATTTTTATAAAACTCATGGCCTGAAAAAACCCAGAAACTCACCTCAGTTCACTGTTGTTTCAACACATGAGCTGTGATGAACATTTAAACAATAGTATGCCTGTAAAAATGAGGAAGTTTAGCAGAGATTGCAGTCATGACGAAATCACAAAAACACCAGTCTATTATTAAAAGAAGGGATGGAAAGTGTGGAGTGTTGTGACTATGCTGAGTTGCCTGAAAGTTACTGACCAACAGTCTGTTTGCCTGGTGGTGCAGTGGAAAGTTTATTCATTTCTTTTACCTCTTTTTCAGAGACGTTACAGTATACCCACCTATCAGCCAAAAAGCAATAGGAACATATACCTACCGAGTTGAACACCCACCTCAATAACTGCGACTACATTACTGTTTCAATGCAGAATGCAATGATTTTGACACTGAGCTGCACAATTTGAAGAAAAGTTTGTTTTGCTTTTCTCCATCATATTGACAAAAGTGATTCAATCTGTAGCCACTTCATGCTGTTCTCGCTATCTGCTTTGAGAAAATCCCCTGGTGTGAAGGAAACGATGTATATTTCATTTTCTCGTACAATAAGCCTAGTTAGAATGTGCAGCATCTGCAGAAAACAAGAAAACACACACACACACAGTTTGATTTGCAAGCAATCTATTTAAAGAGGAAGTGTTAAAACACCACCAATGTAGAGAAAATGCAGACAAAAACAAGTTAGGGACACAGGGATTATTACTTTAATACAATAACCAAACATTAATGAATGAATAATCTAATAATCAGCAGCATTCACAGACAGATGGCCGCAGACTAATCCTGTGTGTGTTGTGCTCAGATCCTCCTGCAGTGGGACTCCTGAGGAGAGGAACAGGGGGAATCTGCAGCGAAGAGAAAGGCCACTGTATTGGTATGATGCTCTTATCAACGTCATTCAGACACAGACAGTTTCTGTTATCTGTCTGCAAGCAGAACTCCTGGATTTCATCTCAAGTACATACACTATTTCAGTTTTTTTTTCACATTCAACCAAATCCCTTTCACTACAGAGGGGAATTCCACTGACTCGCTTTCTGAAGTTGTTTTTTCTCTTCTACATTTTCAGAAGTATTTCTCCTGAAGCATTCATGTGTTTTTAAAAACTATAAATTTTGCTTAAATTCCCCATGGCTGTTTTTAAATTCTGTGTTACGTTTTTGGAGTTGTGTGGTCTTTGAAACGGTGCAGTTGCATCGTATTGGATCACTTTTGCTTTCCTGACATGAACCAGACACATGTGAGCCAAATGTCTCACATATTTACAACTCAACTAATAACAGCAGCATTTATATACGTTTAGGCATTTATTTGGTCTCCAATAAGAAAACGTCGGTTACATTTAGTGGTGTGAATTCTTTATTTAAAGAAAGTCCAAAAAATGTTTGGGGTAAAGCTCAGTTAATGTTAGAGATTTTAGGTAAATGTTGTAATTGGAAGGGGAATTTCACAGTAAAGCCCAGATTAACATGAATTTAGTGTAGACGTATCAGTGGGTGACAAAAACTTATGACTGGCATTAAATCTTGCAATTTGTTTAAAACCATGTTAAACAAGGTCCAGTGCAGCATTTGTGCCCTGATCTTGTAGCTTTTTAGGGATAATCAAAGCACTGCAATCAATCTGCTGCTGCAATTTGCCTTTCATCATCCGGTGAGTCTGTGTGTACATGGAGCTTATCATTTTGCAGGATTTCAACAAAAGAGATTTCACTCCTCATAATAAATAAGACCTTTTTTCCCCTGGCTTCAGCTGGATATCTGCAGCCTCCGCTGTCAGCGTGAGGATTCAGATTGCTATCGGCCCGGAATACAAAAGATCTGTGAGCTACTTAGAATACAAATCACAAGAAGTGTGAACGGCAGCGAAGGGGGCTCTTCAGTGAAGAATGGCTATTGAAATGAGGCAGAAGAATGCCAGAGAGATAAAGAGAAGAATGAGCTGCGCTGTTCAGTCAACACCAAGTCCTCCAGTTCCAACTCATCCCGGCCCCCCTCTGCAAGTCAGCACGGGATAATTTTTCATAATGATACCTCTGTTCAAATATCACCATCACTTTTTTTTTCAATCACTGCATACAAAGAAAAACGTGCAGCCTTTGTTGTTGAAGCAGACTTTGGGTGTAGCCCATAGGTGCACAAAAGGTTTTTGGGTAACTTAAATACCTTTAATCTCTTGTCTGAGCACTGAAAAGTGGTTTGTGTATTTCAGATACACACATTAAAAGTGTGTGTGCTAGCCACTGTATTGTAGACAGACATATTTGTGTCTAACAGTGTAACAGTTTTTTTTTTTGTTCCCATATTTGTAGTGTTCCTTTTCACTGGTGCTTTGATTTAGTGCACCATAATCATCCCGTGCAAACTATAGTCGTGTTTGTTTCATCTTGTAGTGCAACTCCAACATTATTATTACACTTAAAGGGACAGTTCACTCAAAATAAAAAAATTGCATTTTTTCTCTGTAGTGTGGATCGTTTTAGTGTGACTTGAAGATATCGGCCGTAAAGATGTCTGCCTTCTCTCAAATATAATCAGTATCATAATTGTTTTTTTTTAATTGCTAAGTAGGTTTTCACATAAAAGGACTTTGCTGGTATATACATTGGTGCATAAGAACAAACAAAGTACTAAAATATAGAAACAGATTATGGCAAGTACTTCAGTCAAAAAACAGCATCTTAAATAGAAAAATATGAAGAATAAAAAATATGTAAGAATATATAAAAATAGAAACTATGGAATTAGATGGCTCTCAAATTGTCAAACAAACAAAACACTGTGATTCTGTTGGCAGGTGTAGTTTGGTAGAAAGAATATGGGTTCTACATGAAACTAATCGAAACAAGGGTCATGATTCCATTGCTGTTGAGATTATCAGATGTGTTTGTGTGATTTTGAACACCACAAACCAAGTGCCATCATGTTACTTAATATTCAGGAGAACACATCTAAACATCTGATATCACAACACTCTGTAACTCACACCGAAATAATCTAGATTGGTAAAAAGAACTAAGGGTAAGAGATAAAAATATGTATTTCTGATTTTGGGATGAACTGTCCCTTTAATCTGCAGTGCTGTAGGTATTATCTTTACTTTGTGGCATGTGGTTGCATCCTATGTAAAAAAAAAAACAAAAGAAAACACCCATGACCTTTGCATAGACAGCAGGGGGTGAAGTGTGAGATTAGTTGTTTATAAATTACTAAATATGATCTGAATGTGCCTGCATTTTTGTGCATGGAGTCATGTTCATCATTCATACTGGAATGCATACCTTCTTTATCTATCAATCAGTCAAGGCTCTATCAGGGTGCTGTTGTTTTCCCTCCTCTCCATGGTTGGTTTGTGAAGTCTGTTCAGGGAACAAGGTTGGCGGGGGGGTTGGCAGTCCTCAGCCAAAGTCATCCTTCATTCTCTCCCATCCTTTGTTTGGGTTTTGTCTTCTGTCGAGACGAACTGCATCGAGCCACAGAGAGTGAAACACAACACCAGAAAAACAATACTCACACACAACTTATCACAAGACTTTAATGACTTTAGTGGATGCAAATACTGCGAAGAAGTGACCATAATCTCCTAAAGAGGCCTGACTTGATGGAGAAGCCGTCAGCACCGATGGATTTATTTTCACAATGTTGGCACAGACAAATATTAATGATTATATTTCCACCCAGAGAGAAATATTTGTAAAAGCATCCGGCTGGGTTGCTTGCTTAAATGTTTGTGTTTGAAGAAAGAGCTGCAATTTGAACAATAGACCTACTTTAAAGACAAAGCTTGCTCCTTATCTTTGGAAGGCACCCTCTGAAACTTCCTACTGTGCTGCGTAGCTGCATGTGCTGCTGGCCCTTTTAAAACTTTTTCCTTGACCTCAATCATAGTCACAATGCCCCAGTGAACATGACATGCAAAGGGTGTGCAGGAACGGCTCTGTACTGCACTGTAATTACTGACATTATACAGTCTGAATCAATAACCAAAAATAAATAAATAAAACATAGCTTTTTGCTAATTTGTTGTTGTTAAAATGTAAAATATTACACTTTTGTATTAACAAGTTGGATCCTTTAGTTACTTCTCTGAAGATAATTTATTAATAATAGCAACAATAAAAATGTACATTGCACCTTTTATAACAGATGGTGTGCTTTACAATGCAGTGAAGAAACAAGAGAAGAATTACAGTTAGACAAATGAAAACAAGTGCAAATCCTGTGCAATGAAATGAAGCCAAATAATCAAATGAGCAAGCAAATAGCAAGAAAAGGTATGTTAAGACAAATACAGAGAAAAACACAAGAACAATAAGACATCAAAAAGACCAAACAAAGAAAAAGATGACAGTTAAATGCAATGCTGAAGCTTTGTAGTTTATGTTTTTTGTCCGTAGTTGTGATACCGACTTGGACAGGGAAATCCATTGTTTTGGTGCATCGTGCTGCCCATTCTCTTCAGCTTTTATTGCATATAAAATGGCACAGAATCACTAATCTAGGTCCCAAGCCATTCACTTGTAAACAATTAAAATAACTATAAAATCAGCTCTAAAAGTCACTGGCAGCTGGTGTAGGCAAGCTTAAACTGGTGGTTTTGTTTTACATCAAATCCTGGCAGCAGAGTACTGAATTAATTGCAATTTATCAATTAATTGTTTTTTGCAAGACTGATGAAGAAAGTTTTACTCTAACTTACTTGAAATACAAGCACAATATATGGTGCAAGTATGGTGCAATATATGGTCCATTAATGAAAGAAAGTTGCCTTTGTCACCTAATTTGTCTGTAATGAGTCGTAACCTGCCACACTTCACAAAATAAACTTTTTTTGCACTAAGGAATAACACTTACTTGAGCAAAAACTTATTGTTTGAGTCTTCATTTACAGAAAGAGTTTGGAGTATGTAACCTTTGTGGATATTTTTGGAGGCCCTAGGGTCCATAGTCTCACTCTGACATGCTGTGCTGCTAAAGTTATTTTGGGCTCAAAGTAGCATTATACAAGTGATTTATTCTCAATTTTATTGGCTGGAATACTAGCAGGCTCACTCCTCAGCTACTCGTCTGACAACGTTGGTGGGCAACAACTGGAAGGAGGTGTTTTTTTTTTACTCGAGAACATTTTCACGCTGATTACCCTGAATCCTGCTGCTGCCTGTCCTGACATGGAGTCTCTGCAGAATTAGACAACGGGGCATGAACCAATAAAAACTGAAATGGGTGACACTGCCCTGGAGCAGTTAGGGGAGAAATATATCCACATGTGGCACTGATCCAAAGCAAAGCCACAAGGCCAGTTGAGAAATGTAGCTTGTTGTTGCATAGGAAGGGTGTTTTCTATGAGTCCATGATAAATGCAACCGGGGTTCCCTTTCCTTTTACACCAACGTCTCTATTGTGGTTTAGCCTCGCAACTGTACTAAAACACAGCCAAACGGCCTCCAGTGCCCCATGGAGGCTGAGTATATCCACGCAAATGCAACACAAACTGCTTTGTGTATCCATTTGCATGACAGTTTCCATTTTCAATTAAGAATCTGTTCTTTTCATGTTTTCCCATAGAACAAGGTTATACAACTGTCACTGCCTCGGCGGATCAGAGCAGTAAGAATTTCAATCATGTTCTGAATGAGTTCCTTGAGTGACTTTTCTTTCCTCCAGACACTGCTGGGAGATCCTTCTGCTGCATTTGTATACGACAGAAGATCACAGCGAGTGTTCTTTCAGGCTCTCTGCAGGTGGAGGTCCTCCATCTGGCCTGTGTGGACAGTGGAGGAGCCTCAAACGCTAACAGAGGCTCAGCTCAGCCCTGATCACCTCAGATAACGGGGACAATAGGCCAGATGACAGCAGATAAGCTTTCCAGAGTCGAGTGACCGGAGGAGGGACAGAGGGAAAAAAACCTGCTGCCAAGCCACACCACCTCATTACTTCCACCTTCAAGAGTGCTGAAGGAGAATCTTTTCAGATTAAATGTCTGCAGCAGTTTGTCTTTTTTTTTTTTTTTTTTNNNNAAAAAAAAAAAAAAGAAAGAGAAAAAAACCCAATGGAAAAAAAAGTTTTCTTGAATAACTTCAGATTTTTGTATGTAGAAAGTTGTATTTTCGTTCTTTGGAGCTCTATGTGAAGTTTGGAGAACAAACCCTACTTTTTATTCTCTGAGTTACAGCCATTCATTCGATTTTTTCCTGGAGAATTTTCAATTTGACAGAAATATTGGTGCTGTATTTATATTTTGCTCTATATCAACATTTGCATTGTCTAGCCATTTTAAATTCTATATCGGGGCTGATGCAAATCTGCAGTTTGACGTAATGCTGCCATTCAAATTCTCTTGGAAAGCGGACAATCTCACAATTCAAAACCAATTTAAACATTGCCTTTAGCATAAACCGTTCCAAACTTCTTTAATGATTTTGTTGAACCTGTGTAGTGTAGCGCCAATGCAACAGTAGTTTTATGGGTGTGTGTAATGAATCAATTTTGTTATGATGTGTACTAATGTACTTTAGTTTTATGTTGGACTTGTTTTGCACACGTGGTGTCTTTTGAAAAATCCTGCTATGATACTTTTCTGTTACTCAGCATCTTCTTCTAAGGAGCTCCAGAGTAAACATTGCGACACTCAGCGTCAGATTGTACAAGTAAAGCACAACCTTTTAACCTTTCCAGACAGGCTCTGTGCTTAAA
Source organism: Serranus cabrilla (assembly GCA_903364295.1). Taxonomy (NCBI): domain Eukaryota; kingdom Metazoa; phylum Chordata; class Actinopteri; order Perciformes; family Serranidae; genus Serranus; species Serranus cabrilla. The sequence continues at coordinate 330,632 of CAFUXE010000454.1, forward strand.
AAACTATCGCCTTCGGCACTTTGCTTTTAGTGCAGATTTATAGCACCACTCAGCACAAGCAGACAGGATTCATTCATTATTTAAACACTGTGATGGAAAAGGGACGAGCAGGATTTGTGTACAGGAGCGTCCTCGTCGATGGACGGAGCTTCCTGTGGCGAGTGACATGAGGCTGAGGTCTGGAGCGAGGCGGGCAAGTGTCCGGCACCAGACCAGAACAAAGCACCAGTGCGAGGACATCTATCAGCCCTGGCCAGGGGGACGCTTTACCGCCCCTGTGGTGCCTCTGTGTCTGAAAGATGACACCGTCTACACTGACTGCCTCGAGCTAACAGAAAACAAATAGTTGTTTTATTTTCCTCTTCCTACACTCTTCAGGAAAGGGCAGCAGGTTGTAAAAACAGTCACCGTCTTTTAGCACAAGACAAGATTCTGTTTTTCTGCTCTGGCTTGATGAGTCACATGAGTTAATCATAGTCTACTCATCAAGCAGGAGCCTATTGTGAAGCAATTCAAATGATGTGCCAACTTTCTGTTTTTACCTGGAGTAACTCAGGTACACTCATTGTTTTTCTGAGTGTTTTCTCCTTTGCCAGGAGCTCTTCAGCTAGTACTGTGGTAACAAAGCAAACTCTTCATCTGAAATGCGTATTATTTCCAAAAGAAAGAACGCTATAATGCCAATGAAAGGAGTGTCATATTGTTTCTCTTTATGTTTGTATTGAGGCAGACAGGGAGTGCCCCCTGTGAATTAAAAACACCAGGATTTATTGCTAAACAAACCAACCCTCTGTGCTCCCTCAGCCCTATGATAGAGTTTCTCCTAGAGCCAACTCTTCGGGTCGAATCCTAAAGGCGCTCGCATGGGACCCGCGGCCCTTTGTACTCCACTGCCTTTGGGTTTATTTTCTCTGCACAATTGAATTCTTTTCTTTTCTAAAGACCGCAGAGACTGTAGATCCCTCCACTGATACAGAGTGCTGCCTTTCCTACCCCCCACTGCCCCAAATCTGTGAGGATTATTGTGTTTTTGTGTAAACAAAGATGTGGAGTAAATAATACATCTGGATTTGCCGTGCCTACACTGGCATCCGGTTCGCGGGACTTTTTTGATTATTTAGCAGGCCCATGCTTTGGAGTTGTTTATGACAGGAAATGGGACGGGTCCTGGTCAGCATACCAATAACGCTGCATTCCCACAGGAAGGCTATTGATCAGGATATGACAGGTGCTGTTGGTTTCACTGTTTGTTCCGAGTCTTATTTCTGCTGTGCTGTTTGTTCTCATTATGCCTCTGGAAATTTCTATCATGGTCTCAGCGAGCTGATTGGGTCAAAACACACTCTCTTCTGACTAACAATGAGGCAGCAAATATCCATTAATGAATTATTAGCAGCGTGTGCATACGACTTATCAACACTGTGAGCTTGAAGAGCAGGATGTGATAAAGTGTTGCCTTTCTGGGGGCCGACAGAGGTTTTTCAGGCCTCAGGTGGGAGCCTATGAACTCATATTGTTTAGACTGATTATTATCTGTCAAGCAGCGAGACACTTGGATATTTGCTTTGAGCTGTGGTGGCCAGAGAGGATGGCCCTGAGGCAGCTGGCAGAATGTGTCATTATCAAGAGTGTCAACAAAGCTTCTGGGTTATCATCGATAACATCTGTATGACAGCGAGTGCAGTGTTTGCGTTTCAGTTAGCTCCGTGCTCTGCTGTGATTCACTGTTTACTTTCCTCTTGTACTCAGATAAACTTTGTGTATTTTCAAGTGTTTATTGCACCCTAAACAGTAACCTCCATGCCCGACTTCCTCCACGTGCTAGTCCTTGAAATCCTGACTTCATTTTGACTCCATTTAGGTCTCTTCACTGCTGTGTTTCCTGCTCTGTCACAGAGATGTCAATCAAATTCGTCAGATAGGACCGGAATGTTTTGAAAATTTCTGTTGAAAGAGATTTAGTTTTGTTTTCTGTTCTTCTCTGTTTGTCTCAAACAGATTGCAGGTGCAACGCACATCATTTCCTGTGTATTACAGGGGTTTTCCTGAAATAATCCAAACAGTAAAGCTGTTGACAGTTGGTTGCAGGTTGAATCATTGTTGTGGTAACCGAGAGTAACAAACAGATTCATTTGTAGGAAGAAAATGCAAAGTACTTTACAACTGCACGCATAAGAAAGTCATATCAAATGAGAAGCATGAACTGTTTAATTTGGTTGCATGACGTCAAGAAACTACATTCAGCCAGAATCACTGAGTACATTTACTCAACTACTTTACTGTCTACTTTATGCTGTATACTTTTACTTTATTTCCTTGTACTTTTTTTCTCCAAAACATTAATCTAATAGCTTCATCATCACTGACTGTTTAGATACAGATTTTGCAAACAAACCATCTAATCTGATGAAGAAAGTAAACCACTCAACTGTCTGTAAAGGTGTTTAACGGAGCTCAAGCTCCACCATCACAAACATTAAAGTGTTGCATATATGTATTGTGTGTAAAAAGCATTTTGTATAGTTGTATTGGTGCTTTTCTTAGATGAATCATCTGAATACTTCTTTCTTTTACCAACCAAGCACCAAAACCCGGGTCTGAAAAGTGAAGCCTACGTGAAAAAGGGCCATAACCTGCATTCTTTTTAACTTCCAGCAGGGGACGACTCAACAGTTTGCGAAAAGAGAAAGTCAGATTGTATAAAAGACTAAGAAAAAATTGCCCTATTTCCTACTTTTGGTCTTAATCACTAGTTTCAAGCCTACTTCAATACATCATGAGGTTCATTTAGTAAATTATAGTTTATATTTAGACCTTAATAGAAGATTAAGTATACTGGTTAGGGCGGGGTTACCTTGTGATTGACAGGTCATTTTCACATGCACAAACCAATGGGTGATGTCATGGTGGCTATGTCCACTACTTGTGAACCGTCTATGTAAACCACCGGCTTTGTTTGTAATACTTTATGCAAGAAAGAGAGGGAAAAGAGAGGAGACAGCTTAGACCGTGGCTGGCACAGTTTTGTTTTTAAATCTTTCTGTTGTTTTACAGAGACATTTGTATTTTACTCTGAAGTTGTGATTCATCACTTTATGTAGGTGGAAAAGATTTCAGAAAAGTAACCGAGCAGACATGAGGCTCTACCTATGGGTAAAGCAGAGAACAGGCTTTTCTTGTGTGAATCAACTGAAAAAATATGTTGTACTTCAAAATTAAACTATTGCTTCACACAGCTTTAAACGCTGCCATACTACAACAGCAAAACATTTTTTACATATATATTCCGTGTGTCTATTTGGGAGCCAGAGGATCAACAGCTCAAAGAAAGTGTGGAGGAATAGCTGGCAGCTGGGACTCGTTTTTGTTTCCACTCTGTGAATCAACAATTCATTTCCAGCCGATTTGTACAAAAGGTGATTGTTAGCAGCAGGTCCAGCCTGTCCACTTACAGTTTCCTGAGTGAACCCTCCAGACAGCCATTGCTCAATCATGGTTCACCTCCCTGGCAGAGGGCACGGACGGCAGCTTTCACACTCACTTCAAATCAAATCAATGTCTGATCCATCATGGGCCTCTTGCCTTGGGGGCAGCTTTGGATCTGTAAGAACTACTCTCTGTGGTATCCCAAGCTGCTTTTGTCTCCGGGTGTGTTTGTGTGCGTGAGTGTGTATGTGCACGGAGTAATAGAATTAAAGAGGGACCCTGTCCCCCTTGGGAGCTTTCCATCTGGTTTTATATGTATCTGACAAAATTAGGAGACTTTGACATATATACATTAGCAGATGTTGAGACAGGATGCTCTGGAGAAGAGGCTCTTTGAATATCCTGAGTGTCTTAGAGGACATAAATGTCTACAGACGTGTCTTGTGGGGCAATGAGACAAGCAACTTCTTCTGAGCATCAAAGATGATGATGTAGTTTTTTTTAATACTCCTCATGTCCTATGACTTTGGGTCTGCTGCTGTTGTTTTTGCTTCTGTACTTGGAAAAACTGTAGACATGGCACTTCAGTCACACCCGAAATTAAATCCACATAAACAAGAACACTAGTTCCTGTTTCCTTTCATCAACACTTTTCCGTGTTAAAGGAGAATGTCATGAGACAAGAAGACATGTGACATCTGTTAGATTTTTTCATATGAATGCTATTCCAATGAAATATCACTGCATATACGCAGTAATATGAGTTTTACAGAGGATCATACAGATGTTGTCTTTAGCCACGAATCTACCACACACCCATGAGCCCAAGAAAACTGTAAACAATGTAGTTTTCTAAAAAAAATATAGAAATAACAAAGCTAAATCTCATAACATCACAAAGCTCGGGGAGTTAGGTTCTGTGTTTACTTTTAATAAATGTGAGCTATTCCATCCAATTTTTCACAAACAACTAACATAAAACACATGTACTGTATAATTACAGAAACCAAAATTGTTGTTTAAAAATTCACAGGATAAATCAGTCAGTCAGGAACACCTGCTTTATGGGAGTGTGGTGCTGAAAAAAGGAATTTTGGCAGAGCAGAATTTCCTTTCCCCGTCATAATGGAGGGTTTTATGTGTCCTTAGCTAAAGGGGATCGGGAAGGAAGCCCTGGAGCAAATGTCTGTGGCATTTTAAAATTGATCAGCTCTCACCATAAGGACTATCTCAGATGGGAAACATTCAATCATAAAATAATTTCACCTATGCGTTTGTAAAGCTGTATTTAAAACGTTAAAGCAGCTTTAATTGATATTTTCATGAAAACAATGGGTTCCTGCGACACCTAAGTGGCACTAAATAAATGAATAAATAAACATTTATTGCAGGTTTATAGCTCTAATCCTTAAAAGAATCGTTTGACATTTTTGGAAATGTGCTCGTTGTCCCTCTTGCCAAGAGTTGGATGAGAGGATTAAGCCACTTATGTTCAGTAAATATGAAGCTACAGCAAGACAGGAAATAAGTCTAAAAATGAGACGGAAACCTACTGTGGTCCGTTATAGTCTGTTATGTGTATACAGGGTTTCATAGCATATAACCCCCGGTAAAACTTGTTTTATACTTAATTTGTACAGGCATTAAACAAACTTGATACAATGCATGTATTTGCTTTAGATGTGCTACTGACTAAGCTGTTTCTTGGCTTCAGCTCCAGGATCAGGGCAAACATAGAGGAACTCTGGACAGCAGAACTAGATTTTCCAAACTGGGCCCCTCATCCTGACCCATTCCAACTCTGCCATTTACCCACCCACCTGTAGCTCAAATACCAACACTACCTAAGTGGTGTGTTATTTAGTCCCTCCTGACAAAATAACATGGCATGGTACCAATGGATGTTTTAAATCATTTAGTTTCATAGGATACCAGTATCTTCACCCTGGCTGTAAAACCAGAGCCTGCCACAGCATGTTTTATTTGCTCCCCACCTTTACCACATTCAGTTTTTCTTGTCATACCTGCTGCTTCTTCCCCCCTTTTTTTGGCTAGAAGGTTAGCTGCTGCCTCCCATCTCCTACCCTTTACTTTTCCTCTCCATGCCCTGGCGTTCTTTTTTTGCATTTTGAATTAGCTAGTCAGTCTGCAGTCTGCTTTACATCTTTGCAAAAGTGGCACATGTTTGTTCTGCACACGTGCCCCCCGGTGTTATTGTGGAAAAGTTTCAACTGCTCAATTTTCACAATAACAGCTGGGGGATGGGGTTTAAGGTGACGAGCTGTAATGTGTTTCAATGATAACAGTACATTTATTCATCATGTAAGCTCATAACACTTGTATTGTCATTGATATACACTCAACGGCCGCTTATCATGTACACCTGCTCAACTGCTCATTAATGCAGATATCTAATCAGCCAATGATATGGCAGCAACTTAATGCATTTAGGTGACATGGTGAAGACGACCTGCTGAGGTTCAAACAGCATCAGAATGGGGAAGAAAGGTAATTTAAATGACTTTGAATGTGGTATGGTTGTTGGTGAAATTCCTGATCGATAATAGAAAGGCAACATAAACTAATATAACCATTTTCTTTTTTTACAACCAACGTATGCAGTAGAGCATCTCTGAACACAACACGTCCAACCTTGACGCAGATGGACTACAGCAGCAGAAGAACACATCGTCATTTTATTAGGTACACCTTGCTCGCTAAGAAACTGGCCTGTAATTGTATGTTAGTCACTAATTAATTGTCGTACCTGATCCCATTTAAGGGTCACTGGTTGACCTTTGCATGTGCCCCCCTGGCAGGATAATCTGTACCCTTTGACCGCCCCTGACAGCAGCTCTGTCCATGATTAATGCACTGAGAATTGTATTGATCCTCTCATCTAACTCTCGTCTAAAGCAAATAAGGATATTTCCAGAAATGTTGAACCACCTCGTTCCTTTAAGGTCACACTTTTGGTTGATTTGTCGAGTTATTATTATTATTATTAACCGATACAAGGCGTTGGTTTCTTTGTTACGTCTTGGCTTGCACAATGGGATATTAGTTTTGTTCATGTTAACATGGAAATGTAATCACACCTAATCACGCAAGCAGTTCAGTTTAAATGGGACTTTACTCCATACATGTATTCACAGGCATGAATTGTCGTGGTAAACATAAATCAACAGACTTTCTCCTGCACCTGTAACCTGATCTCACTCACCTTTCTGTTGTTCAGACTTATTATTAGTCTTACTCACCTAACACTGTCTGTAGTCTCTGACAAGGCTCCACTAATGGTGACTCATGCAACACCCACTGCATGTTACCTTTTTCCCTTTCCCGGCACCATGAACAGCTACTTTTCCTTATGGGCTCTTCTTTTTCGCATCCCCCATGATTCATTAAATTTACTGTGTTTGAATGCCCGGCGGCTGGCTGCCATCATAATAAGTTGAGAAAGATACTTTCTTCCATCATCAAGTTTCTAAATCATCTGCGGGGCTTTACTATTTCTCCCACATAGATAATGATAGTACACTGGCTTTGTAACACTGAGGCAGCAGGGAAATGTCATAAATCAAGTTTTTATAACGCATATCTCCGCGAAGTGCTTTCGATCCATCTCCAAGCTCTCTCTATTCTTTCCCTTAATAATATGATGTGCTTTCACATAAGATGCTTTCATTCTCTCAAAACAACTCACACAAAATGGTGCACAGAAAAGAGGGAGAGACAATAATTGAATCTATATTTTGTGAGAGCCTAAGTGCTGCTGTTTACTGATGTAGCAACATTTTTCTCTTCTGATAATCAGATAATCTCCCTAACTTCAGGCAAACGTCTGGACAAAATCTTTTACAAATAAACGCATATGTAGCCAGCGGCTTGGCTGCATCTCCAAAGAATGTGAAGCATCAACACACTTCTACATTTTGTTGGCACCATCTATGAATTCTGGCCCAAGCAAGCCCAATTTTTCTACTGCCTTGATAATTAAATGGAAACTGCAGATACTCTGCTTATCTCTCTAACTGCTGCTTTTTTTATGACTCCAACACATCTTTTTAACTCCTTGTGTGCAAGTAAACACTTTAACTTAGCAATGGAGACCGGGGAGGTGTGGAAGGAGGGCTACAGGGAGAGAGGAGAAACAGAAAAAGGACAGAGAGAAACGAAAACAAGTTGCTTGTGTCGGGCTGGTAGAGAAACAGGGTGAACTCAGGGTGAACCTGCTTTACTTGCTGCTGTTGTCTGCCTGCTTCATCACAAGTACGCACATAAAACCACTCCACTCTGCCTTCACTTCCCCTCTCTGATGACTGACAACCCTCCTGATAGATGCCACAGATGTCCACAGTGAGATCAATAACCTCCCGGCACCTCCACCCCCCCACTCTGCCACGGATCACGGGACAATACAGAGCAGCCATCGTCTGCACTTCCCTCATCTCGGATTGCGTGAGAGGTTTTGGAAAGATGAACTATCGACTGCAGCGGAGAGGCTTGTTTTTGTCTCCTCATGCTGCCGTGCTGGCGTCAGACTGTGTCATAACACCAGATCTCGCTGTTGTCGACACGGCTGCTAAGCGTTTTGTCATGAAATGTTACGCAACAAACGGTTTCGAGTCGTCACTGAGTTGACCTTTGTGATGAGTTGCTTAAAAAAAGCCACAGGTGATTAAGTCATCAGCACTACAGCAACAGAGGCAGCACTTAGGAGACAAACAGCCTCTCAGATGAATGTGTAATGTAATGTGTAATGTGGCTGCAGGTTGTTTGAAAGCAAGAAGCACCAAATGAATTTTTAACAGCAGAAAAAGTCTTGCTCATTAGTGGATTCCTCTGATCTGGTCATTGTGCTGCTGCTGCTGCTGCTGAGGGCAGATGGCCGCCCCTCCCTCAGTAACGGGGGAGGGTGTGTGTTTGTCAGTATTTATGTTTCTTTGTGTGTCTATATCTGCGTGTGTGTCCTTGGGTGTGTCACATCTGTGTGTATGTCTCATAAAATATTCTAATTATGTGGTCATTTGAGTTCACAGCATAAATAAATCTCCTTTTTAACAAGTCATTTTCTCAATTACCGAGCATTAAGATCTTGTTTTCTTATCAAAACAGGTGAAAAACAACCTGCTTTCAATACAAATTGACTTCTTTGAGAAATGTCTCAAATTTAGTGTAATTTTCTGGATACTAATGCACTCATCTGCCATATTTTGTTAAGGCTGTTATACTCCCTTGTTGTAAATTTGTGAAATGAGGGAAGCTGCACCAGGAAAATGTGGCATTGTGTCACTCCGCTGACAGGTTTTTTTTTGTTTTGAGAAAATAAATATGAGAATAAATGACAGTTTTGTAGTGCTCAGAGTGGGCGGGCAGGCGCGAGCTGCAGAAACGTTAATGGCAAAGTATCTCATTCCGAATGTGAATGCCCTACAAGCGCCGAGCCCGGTGTGTGTGCTTTGTTGCTGCAGACAATACTGAGTTGACAGCACATCTGGCATCATAGCAGGGCCACAGTGTTTGTCTCCCCCACCGGGATATGCTCTCTGCACCATTAGCTGCTCGCTAGGCAGGAAAAGACCAGCGCTGTCCTACTGCCAGTCATTCATGATGCATCACTTAACACACTCAGCCCACGTCCATACCAATGTGGATGAAAGAACTGTATCCATGCTGAAGATTTTCTGTTCACACTGAGCATTTCATTCTCTGAAACATTACCATCGCCATTAAAATGAGAAAATCTTCCACTGGCCACCTGAGAAACAGCCACATCCACCAAGACACCCACCTCGGTTCTACAAATGTAGTTTTTATTTATCCAAGAGCTGCATTTCAACCAAAAACAGAAGAACAATTGTTTCAGACTGTCAGGATTATTAAAAAAAGAGATGTATTTGACGGTTATTAGTGGTTGCAACTTTTTGATAGCAATTTTGGGAGACCAAGATGAAAACCCAAATGTCTTTCCGCAGTTTGGTTGTCACAGCTAAGTACCCAGTAAACACTGATATCCTTTTTTTTTTTTTTTTAAGTGACTAACTCAGCATTTGACATTTTTTTCTTCTTGCATTACAATTTAGTCACCAGAGTAAGTTGTTGGCATTGTACATTTCTGAAAACAGCAGGTATGCTGTCTCTTATTTATCAATCAAACGAAGAAACCAGCGCAGGTCCGAGCATTTAGAACATTAGTATAAAAACTTAGCCGATATCCCAATTTTCCCCTCAGTAAGAATACTTTCCCAGACAGAGGTGCATGTTGCAGCGCTTATTGGAAATGCTTCCATTTCAGGCCTAACTGATGGTGGAGGAGACCCTAAGCCTAGGCTAGTAGCCGGATTAAGGAATTTGATGGTTGCAGGTTATTTTGACGAATGAATGATGTTTTAACGATAAATGATATAAGATGCTTTGGTCTGTAACTAAAAAACACCACAGTTTCATTAGCTCCAGGCAGGATACAATAGTCTAATAATAATTCTTCGACTCAGACACGTGGACTTCACACTGACTCAAACTTGCGTACATGAGCTGAGACCAGACGTCAGATTTGATCGTTCCCTCCACTCACGTCCAAATTGGTAAATGCTGAGCCTTGCCCACTTTTCTGCCTTATGTTCGTTTCAGAGAGCTGTGGAGTCTAAACATTTCTGAACTCCAACCTGTTCTCATTCCCTATTCAACACACGATGCTGTGAATTGAAACAAAAATACTTTAGGGTTTAGGAAAAGTGTGGTTTGGGTTACAATAAGTACATTTCTTATGCCACTGAAGTTTACCTTTCACTTTCACACTAAACATTAACAGGACACAAGCCCTGGGTCAAAGTCTGGTGTCAGTTTGAGCCACACATTCAATGCTTGGTGGCAAAATACATATCTACATGTCTGTAGTTTACAGAAACGTACAATGCCAACATCTTTATCTTGCCACTGTTGGCAAGTGAAAGGTCAGTGACCTGAGCACTCAAATTAAAACATATTTATTTATTTAAACTTCATTTGACAACATTATTCATCATGATGATCAAAGACAGTAAATTATTCCTTGCTTTTCACCACTCATTGTTCCAAGAGTACCTAAAAATGTATTTAGTATAAGAAACATTCAAAGATTTGGAAGTGATACTGATGCCACTTGGGGAGCTTTGGGTTAATTGAGGGCACTAATCCAGAATTAGACCTCTGTTTCTGTGTCAAATTGGTGAGAGCCCTTCAAACAAACAAACAAAACCGACCCAGCAGTGAAAGAGTGAAAGGAGAGCTGTGTGACCTCTTTGCCTTACTCTGTGCTTGTTCAGGGAATTTCAAGTCATTAAAGCCCTAACAAGCACAGAGCCATGAAAGACCTGATAGCGAGTGGTTAAAGTGACAAACAAGTAATGGCTGAAAGGGGGGAGACATTTGTACAATGACTTTGTTTTGTCATGAGTCTTTTACACAATCAGTTCAACAAAGCCATTCCAAATCGTTACTTGGCTTTGAGCTGAAGTCTATCAGATGATTAAGATTCGGCACACAGCCCTATTGAGTGCAGTTATTTCTCTGTAATTTTGAAGTCATGCATAACACCTCACGGCAGTCACACAGAGAAAATACAAAGCAATTTGGAAAGGTGATATGAACAACGCTGAGCAGCTACAACACTATTTAAATTATTTAGGCGTCCTGAGGTTCACATTGTAACTGAAATAGCTGGAAAAATGCAATCACATCAAGTGTGCAACATCGTGAAATATGTTTGTATGGTAGCAGAACCTTTGCTGCGTTTTTACCCTCCCAGCACACACATTTTATGGCATAAAACCCAACAGTGTGCTGTCACTTTACCCGCTAAAGCAGCTAAATTTACTGCCTTGTGAATTTTGTTATACGTTTCAACCCAGAAGCTTCCTGGTTTCAATATGTGACATTTGCAGCATGACTAAGTGCTGGTGTGACCCCTGTCAGACTATTATATCTCTTATGGGTTAACTAAGACAGATCAGGGTCAGAGATGCTTGTTTGGACTTCTAGTGATACAATTATAGTCCTTTAAAGGTTGCTGCCTCACTTTGCCTTTACAGGGTCACACACAGTCAAATACATGCACAATAACAAACAACGTGTGCCTTCACCAGCTGGGGAAAGCTTTCGGTCCTAAGAGTGTTTTTATTTCCCATCCATGTATTTCTCCTTTTCTATAAATAGAGCACAAACAGCCCTGAAGACGTAAAGCTGACAGGCTGCTCTGGGTGGTATTTTATTGCAGAGCATCATGCTGTTAAAAGGAGTCCTGCCTTAGCTGTTAGTGACCTCCTTGGACTGACTTTTTGTTGCAATAGAGCCTGATTACAAACAGAAAGCCCCTGGAGTTTGTACGTTTTTCTTCCTCATCACACGCAGAGTGAATAAAAGGCATCTAAGGCCATAAAAACAAAATCCACCAGATGGTGCTCATCACTTCCTCATTTGACTCATTCTCAATTTTCATATAATCTTTTATTAATTTCAGGGCGAGCATTAGCCTCACCTTGCAATCCCCCCTTCATGCGAGCTCACACTCGGAGCGGTGATTGTCAGCGTTCTTGTTTCTGGGTCCACATGTCTGCTTTAATGACTTATTGATGGACGACTGCCTTTCATCTGAGTGGGGCTTTCTTGCCCACTCGAGTGTCCAGCCGTTCCCATGTCTAAGGTTTCGCTCCCGACTTTCTCCTTTTTGATCACCCCACGGCTTTTTTCAATCTATTTCAAGTCGAGCAGGCCCACATACCACCTCCCTGGCGCTCTTTGAATTCTCTATGAGGATAAATGTGTTGAAAAGAAAGGGGCTAGAGGAGGACTGACAAGCTTGTGTTACCAGAGAGAGATTTACATGGGGCCATAAAAGCCACGGGTGAAAGAAGAGGAGGTATATCCCATATTAAAGGGTCAGTGTGTGAGGACACAGAGGTAAACTGACCCAGCAAAAATGAAGGCTGGACGGCCCCACACACACCACCTGCGCTCACACCCATTCACGCCCTGCCCTCTGGTCGATGACTTTCTGGCTTTGGACAAAGCACCCCCACCTAACTATCCTCCCTCCCTCACTCAGAGCTGTCTACTGTTTCCTTTAGAAGAATGTACAGGCCTCCGCGTTATTTTATCATCGTCTCCGGACCATAAATCACCAAGAGGAACGGTACCAGCTCTACCAGTACAGCTCAGCTTGTGCCTTGAAGCCACGTCAAGGCTGAGCAGTCCTCTGACACCCAGTATCCCCATGTGGGCCAGTGTGGATGGATCCCAGGGTACCACGCTGCCAAAAGAAACAAAAGAAACCTTGTAATATTGTGAGTGAGAGCCCACAGGCTGAAAAAAAGAGCCGTTCAGCTCTGAGATGTTTATGAGAGGCCTTGGGAGGGAAATCCATCATTGCGGAGAGAGCAATTTATGTCCAACATGAGATAGTGACTGACATCTCCCATCCCACAAAGACACTTTCTTGGCTTTAGTGCACTGAATTTGTCAGACACCGCGCAGGGCATTGTTCATTTGGGCAGACAATTGCAGTCGGTTATTTAGCTCATGAGTTACAAGTTGCTAAGTGAAAATGTTTTTTATATCAGGCGAGGATTGCGTGTGACACAGTCTGGTAAGCAAACCACTTCCTCAAACAGGGGGAACATGTTGTACCCTGCAAAAACACTTGTTGTTATTCAATGAAGAGGGCTATTTCTGACTTACTACGTAGTTTGAAAAGCTTTCATGCGTGAAGCAGGATAAAAGCACCACCAATGAAGCATGACTTGATGTAATAATGAGAAATAACATTGTACAGTAAATAAATAATAGTTGTTAAAGGGGAACACCACCTCAATTAAGAATCCCAGTATGGTTTTTCAGTGGCTTAGGAAGGTTCAGTAAATGTTTGTGAACATGAGCTGCTCTCTCTTAAAAAAAACTGAAACCAGTAAGTCTCACATGGTGATGTCACCAAGTATAAAGTCTGGAGCTGCTCCATAGAGAATGACTGGGAGACGGATTTTGTGGACCCACTTGTTTTCTTTTTTAGACCCACAAGAGCTTTACTATTTTAGATTGTTCTAAGCCCTTAAACAGAGAATGTGCCTATATAGCCAGAACAGCACCCTGGGTGTTCTCAGCATCATCTCTAACATCTTTTCCAATTCATTGTCTATGGAGCCGTTTCAGACTTTATACTCAGTGACATCACAAATTTGAGTTTTAGCAATCTTGTTATTGGATTTGTGAGTTGTTACTTATAATCTAGACTGTCTTAGACCAGAGGAAATATTATGCATGACATTTGAAAATGGGCATAGTTCCCCTTTAATGTATACACAAGTAAAGACTGGGCCAGTAACTACCAGCTTTTTAAATTAGACTACTTTTAGGGTTAAAATGTGGACTCTAATGGGAAAGTTACATGTTATTGTCAGCCGTTCTCTTGTTTTTGGAGGCAAGTATTATGCAGCAATCAGATCAAGTGCTAATGAAACATGACTCCTGAAGAGGCTTCACAGCTGGGTGCAAGGGCCATCTAGTGGAAACATGTGTGTCATTACACAGATGGATTCTCCCACAGATTACAGATTCACAGTGACTTATTTCACTTCCCAGCAGAATGGCTGTTGAAATGTAGTCATTCATTATATCAGATTACCCCCTTAGTGAATCAGTGACGGTTCAGATAAAAGTGACAGCAGAATTATTACACACTGAAAAAAGTCCATTGTCGTCAGTGAGTTCATTTTTGTCCACAGAGTCCAGTAATTTAAATGGGATAATGGTTTTTAAGTGTTTGTTGGAAATAAATGAGGGCTTAAGATGAATATAAAGTGATTGGTTTGGATGGCTGCCATTGATGGCCTAATTGCCACTCTCCCTTGGGCACAATATCAAACTGTGAGAAAATAAAAGAAAAAAACAGATAGCTAAAGAGTCTGTCAAATTGCCAAACACAATGTTGAAAATGGTTGTTGGCATGACTGGGTAAGTGAGGGGATGCTGTGGGCCTGGGTGGGCCAATTTGAACACAAAAAATTGGCCTGATACAGAAATTGAATGACAGACAATAATATTTGCTGCCATATTTTGTTCATGAAATGTTGAAACAATGACAGGGATAATTGCATTCTAAGTAAGATCATCAAAGAATAAAATAAAGTAAACTCTTTTATGCGCACCATGTAGTTCACTGCATCCAGTGCATCACGTACGTCTTTGAATAATACAAAGGTGTTCATTGTTCGAAATTACATTACCCATGGATACATGAATTTTAAAACAAAATGAATTCCTCATAAATGATGCAGTCAAGTTTATTTTTGGAACTATTTCAGCAGATGAGTCATTTCATCCACAGCACAGTGATTTTCAGGTGTATTTTCTCATTCCAGTTTTAGAAGAGGAAAATTGCACCCTGCCAGTTCATAATGTTTCTTCAGGACTAGGGTAAATAAACTAACAAAAAATAAATTAATTAAATTACATGTTTCAGAAAAAGTCCTTGTGACAATTGTTTTGTGAATTATGCAGAGTGAGCGTGACACTGTTTGGAGAAAGATAAACTGCTGTTGAATTGAGTTTTTCAACGTGATGAGTCATTTACCTTCAGGACTCTGGGGTGAGGATAGATCTCAGAGATTGAAGTTATGCGGTCCAAAAATATTTGCATAACTAGCTAGCAGTAGAAAAAGTTAGGTTTCCATTAATATGTTATTTTGTTGTAAGTTAACATAATTTGTATAAGACATGGTTGGCACATTATATCCCTCTTCAGCGGTAAGAGCAGCATCCGTGACAGAGTTATTGGGAACGGCTGAGTGGAAACTACAGTAGCTGCAAATTTGAATCAGCCATCCCAAAACTGTGAACATGCCCCGACCTCTCAAGTGTGAGATACTACTCACTACTAGGATTATGTAATGTGGGAAAATATATGATAAACATTCATACCTTCTTTTGTTTCTATGCCTCTTCTTTATTTATATACATCACATTTTGTCATAGCATTAAAAAACACTGCACCACCTTTCTAAAAATAAAACACTATTCTATTATAGTTTGTGCATATTTAAGATAGCTACTGCATTATTCTAACATTATAGTAATGCCTTAAAAATAAGTTTTTGAACACAGAGATATATTGGTGGAAAGGTACAGGATGAACATAACACTTGAGTGTCTCAGCAGGTGTGAAAATAGCTTGTATAAAAAATGATGTCTGGAAAACTGTCAGTGCTAATGTGAGCCAGCTTGGCTACCTAGATTCCACTTTCCAAAGGGAAAAACAGAAGTACCCTCCCAATTTTTTTTATAAGGACAGACAGCTTGAATTGCTACTTATAGATAACTATACAGACTTGTTGGAAAAACCTCTGCCTCAATAAAGGCTATGACATCAACACAGTACTATAGTTGCACAACGAATAATTAGTGTGAACATTTCTCAGAGGTTTTGCCTATTATCTGCTCATTAAAAATGGTAGTCATAGTTACATACGCTTCCTTTTGGCACTCCATCTAACCATAGGACCACAGAAGTAATTTTTTTTCGACCCACAAATATGACCCTCTTCATACCTAAATGTACAGCTCACCCTTTTAAACAAAAGTAAAATAAATACATACAACAAGTGAGGTTGTTATGTTGTTGACAAAAGCATGACTCGCGAAAGTTAAGGTATGATTGAACGGATGAAAGTCCTGTTTTTTGACCCTTTGACCATCCCTCACAGCCTCCCCATATCATTCTTTGTGTGTAACATCACTTCTGCCTTCATAATTAATATGACCACTAGATGGTTCCCTTACTGCACAATAAGATGATGTAAAAATGACCCATGGGGCCGTTTTTTGGGAGAGGACAGTCTCAAATTTCTACAGCCGCTGGTACAGCCTGATCTCACAGAAATATGTTAAATGACCATAACCTTTTAACATTACATTTAACATGGTTGTGCCACATACTGTGTTGGAAATTAGAAGCTGGGTCCCTGGACAAAATGCAGATGGAAAGTTCATTAGGAGCCTTTGTGGTCAACCTGCCGAACACACACAAACTCCTAGGTTTCAACAGCTTTGTGCAGGAGGAAGTTTGGGGTGATTTTTGTCCATGTACTGTGTGAAATGTTATTGTTTAGGCATATTTAATGTAAGTTTTGTAACTCTTACACTTATGCAATTTTGTTACCTTATTCTAAATTTTTCTGGGATGGTGGCATTGAATGTATGATTACCAAGTTTGCTAATTATGTGTTAAGAGGTTGTGGTCATTTCACGAGTATGACAGGGGACACAAGCGTTTCTGGCCATCCTTGTGGGTAGCGGGATAGTGACATAATCAGGCGGGTTTGTTGTGAGAGGTGGACTCTCTTGTGTGGGTAGCCAAAAGTACTGAATGTGGCAATATTCTGGTTTTGTTTCTGATTTGTCTTTGTAATCATTCACTCTAGTTGTAGGTTGGACCTTAAACCGTAATCCTATCATGGGATCCATGGTTGGCTTGGATAGACAGTATTCCTCATATTAGTAAACACCATATGACTGAATGAAAATGACACTGAGTAGACTGCTATGACCACAGATGTTGTTTGGCACCATATTGTCATGTGAAAAAGGCTGAACGGGTGTCAGAATGAACACTACGCACTGCTTACTGTCATTGTCTTCCATGTATTCTCTCCTCTCTCTGATCTTCCTCCTTGTTTGTCTCTCTGCATCAGTTCATGTACAGCTTCTCAGGCTTACTTGACTGGAATAAACAAGAAGTGAACAGCCTTGTCTTCCTGTCTCCACCTACTCAGTTTGATTTACAAGCCTGTTTGAAAATAAGAATGCAAAGAGAGAATTTCATTTGTATTTGAATTTTTGGCAGTGCAGATAAACAGCCATGCAAACATAATCATGTAAATGGGGCTGAATTAGATTATTGACACTCGAGTGAAACAAAAACAGGAAAATGAGATGTCAATTGGCTATTTGAATTCTTATCTCCATTTTATCATGGGATCATGCGATTATGATAATAAGCCGAAATCTTAAAGTATGATTTTGACAGGGTTACATTACGGGTGATGGGAAAATTAAATGGGAAATGGAAATTTTAATACTGACAGCTATTGTTTGCACATTTTGTGTTCAGTCTTGAATTTTATCATGATATATCCCATGAAATACAGATCCTGATTTGCATTTTCCGGTCAATAACAAAGAGACGACATTATTTGTTAAAAATTCATAGAACATTATGAAGAAGTATTACACAGCTCCATCTGAAACATCAACAAACCATAAGTGGCTACTGTAAGTGGGCCACTGACACTCTGTAACCCAATCGTCTTCTCAGCCTGATTCATTGAGGCATTTTTCCTTGTTTCCACAAACAGTTTTGTGTTTATCAGCCACAATTGAGATAAAGTTATCTCATTTTACTCAGCATCCAGGAACTCTAAAGACCCCAAGTACACAAAGACACTCACATCCATGATTATTTACTCCCTTTACTCACAGAGAGGACAAGAGAATGGCTCGGATTAACTCATTAATCTCTTGGTACAGGCGAAAATGGGTTTACACAAATCAAGGTAAATGCCGATTGCTTTTCCTAATGTCAGCAAAGCTATTTGTGGACCAGATGTCTTACCAAACTATTTTGTCAAAGGTTACACAAGCTTTTAAATTACATTGTCAGCATTTATATCAGTTGTTGTTGGTGAAATAGCGCTCATTTCTCCTGCTCTACACCCTGTCTGGCTGCTGCCTCCATTTGCTTAGCTGCCATAAAGTCTCCAAAAGGAGAGTAAAGTGATGAAGACAGGCTGCTGGAGGAGGTGCAGGAGCATTTATCTGAATGAAATGGAAAGTCTCCTGACAGGTATATACCAAAACCACAGTGTAGTAAACCACGCATCACAGTTTGCTGCATAATAAAGTCACTCCCCCGCATCTAATAAATGACTCTCACCTGACATCACTAGTATAGAATATCAGGTTTTAATTTTTATATACCGATAATTAAAGTTGTATGTCTCGACACGGCTTGGCTTTAACAGCTCCACTCCCTTCTGCATGAATTGAGATGCTCTTAATAGTGTGGAGGATTGAAGTGGGCAGGTCGGGGAGCACTGTGAGCCAGGATATTGGGAACAAATTGACAAGGCCGTCTATTCTGTCTCAGTCTTCATTTAGACCCGAATGATCCAGACCAGTTGGCTGGCAGCCAATTTATCTAGGAGAAGATGAGAATGTGAGAGAGGTTCCTGTTGAAACTATTCCAGAGGACATCCTGAAATGTGATGAGGTCCGCTGGGGGAAAACTACACTTTTCTTTTTCACAGCTCACTACCTTTGCTGAGGTCTGTCTGTCCATGGGCCAATGAGCAATCCTGTCTCCTAAACATTACATTTTAATTCAATAAATTATTTATTGTTTATTAAAAGGTCACAGAACATAGAAATACAATACAGATTTACAACAAAGAGATTGTCCCCATAAGTTGTTATGGGGACAGCCGCTTATTTAAACCCATATTTACAGTAAGTGTTAGGCAGTGTCCCCTAGTGGCTGTACTAATTATGAGATGCCAAGGTGGAAGTGGGGATGAAGAGTATAAAGAACGACAACCATAGCTGTAAGTTCTTTTTAGGTATACATTAAGAGATGTACCCGTCTGGTATGGATAACAATTCTTAATGTCTGCAGCCACATAGGCAATGAATTTGAAATGACAAAAAGGAATAAAATGAACGTGAACTTCAATGAAACAAATTGAGGATATTTCAATAACATCACAAATACTATGACTACATAACACATACAGTACAAGGGCAAGTGTCTATCCTGTTATTTGGATACAGCTAGAAGCCTTTGTAAGTTCTGCAACTTTTACACTGACATTGGTTGATATGTTTTGTTAAAAATGTAATGTTGGTTAGGATGGAAGTTTCTTGTTGTCTATGTTGAATATTTAGTGACAACATCTTATTGTTTTTCTTACACTATCTGCTTCTGCCAACTGCCAGCCTGATTGTGGTTTTATAGCTAACCTTAGGCAATAAAAAAACACATGGTTAGGGCTGAAGAAATAGCCAGAAATTGGCACACAGATTATGCAAACTTGAAATACCATTAAACAAATGTGATGCATCTGCACCATTCAGGACCAGTACGCTGTCAAGTCAAGTAATGACAAGCACTGAGGGAAAAAGAGCACAACTCAAAAGTAGACTGCTTACTGCAGAAAAGTTTGCCACACTAACAGTATTGTTCAGATTGATTTGGCCTACAGTGAATCATTCTTGCAATGCTTGCACTGCCATTATTGGCAGTGTGTGTTTAGGTAATTTACAGAAGCCATTTGTCTCCACACTGAGGCTACAGAGAGAGCTAAGCTTGCATGTGTGGGTAGGAGGAAGAAGGCAACTAGCTGGAAAGAGCTGCTGCTGGACTCAGAGTGGGAGGTTCAGCTCACTGGAAGCCGACTGTAGCACGGCAGACTCGCTGATGAATGATTTTTTAAAAATGATCCTTTTGTTTGTTTCTTTGTCCCGCTCTAATAGGTATCTGGTAACTGGGGGCATCTTATGGTGCGTGTAGCTTTTCTGTCGCATCTAAAATGAACAGTATATGGAACAGCGCCCCCCCTCCTTCCCCTCAAGAGTTCAGCTCATTAATGAAGCCAAATGAACTCAAACACAGTCTGCTGCAATACCCTTCCCAAATGGCACACACATACACAAACCTCCAATCTAAGTGAAACAAAAGCAGCATGTTTTAGCACTCCACCCCCCGGCACGTCAACAAACGCAGCGCTCAGGAGAGGCAGAATAGCTTTCTGTTTATTTGCATATTAAATGGTTACTGTATCACAAAAAAATATTCTGAAGAGGTCCACCCTCCATGCCAACAGCCATCTACTTAACTGGGGCACCTGATGGCACTTGCTGGCTGAAAATGTTCAGTAAATTTCACTAATCTGCCCATTAGACTTTGAGAGGTGTACAAGTGGAACATTTGGCCTGAGGGTAGAGGTAGAGGAAAAGTCAGTAGGTCACCGTAATAATTAGAAATCACCCAGTGAGGACTGTGCATGCATACCCACACCTAATCTTATAGAGCTTTAAGTGGTCCTTGTGAAGACATCTTCCTCTCAACCGACTATTGAATGAATGGATGATTCAACAAATGGACTTGCTGACTGACCAATATCCTTAGACCCTGCTACTTGTGAGGGAAAAAAACAAAACAGCATTCTCTCAGAGGATGTAAATTGTTTTCTCATCTCATTAAAACAACTTATAGAAGAAGGAAAGTGGTCACATTTTTCATTATTTCATCAAAGGATATTGCGCTGTTGGCATATTACTGTACAGCAACACAGTAGGGTTCACCAGCATTTTTAACATAATTATTTTTTCCAATTATTCCAAGCAATTTTAGTTCAATTCACAACTTCAAATAGTGTGTCACATTGAGTGAATGAGTGTTGGAGCCGTTCGGTAAAATGGTTCTGTGGTTTGCAGAAACATATATTGCCATCATGTATTCTGGCACCTGGGGTTGCATCACCCTGGTCTTTAGCAGGGAAGTGTTGAGAGTAACAGAGACAATCACAATGTACACAACCTGCACAGCACCACAACAAAGTTAGAACCTAGCTAGTGAACACAGTGGAGCATAGCTAAATAACAATATATTTTTTCAGGAGTTTGAAGGTAAAACATGCAAACATGGGGGAAAACCTAAATCCAGATGAATGCAAATGTGGCTTCTTTTCAGCTAGTATCGGTACAAGTAGGCAACTGTTGGCTAGCTGTTTGCGCTTGCATGCATTGCCTTATGGAGTGAATCCTGTGAGGTTGTCAATGGAAACCGCGCATGCTGCGTTAATGACCGTTGATGACCTAGTTTCTTCTGATTTGTCTATAAAGCAAATGGCTGTTGTGCGCAAAACAATCAGGGACAACTGAGACGGAGCATTCCTAATGTTAGAAAGACAACAAAATGGATACTTGCAGTAAAACGAGCTGGATGCAGAAGGAAACTGAGCGACAGGACCTCACAAGCAACGGGTTTAGATTGTGTAGTGACAGCTTCATATCAGGTACTGAATACAACGCTTACTAATGTTGTTATTTAATCTTTGAGAATGATTCACCCGTTATAAAATGTCATTGCACTCAAGATAATTGCTAGCTAAAAGCTAGCAGTTATATGCAAAATAGCACACTGGTTACATTAATCTGTTGCTATGCTAACGTCACTCTACCTGCTGCTCTGCTAGCGTCACTCTACATGCTGCTATGCTAACGTTACGGTTACACTGCCTGTTGCTAATGCTAGCGGTCACGAAAGCGACTCCTACCTTCTAGTGACTACAACTACAAGGAAGTTTATTTAAAGCAGAGTAACATCCACAAATCCAGATTTCGTCCGTATATATACCCCTCCATGGTTTTGTAGGTCTTCAGGGAATGTCCAAAGTAGGATGAGGGAAAGTTTCTCTGGTAATTTTAGATGTCTGCAGGTGTGCTACATTGTCCACATTGTCTCAAGACTTGTGAACATCACTCCTGTACCATTATTTGGGTCAGTATTGTTTAAACCAACAAGTGTTGCAATGAAATTAACACTGTCGGAATGCATTTACTCACAATTCCCCTGACATATAGTGACATAAACAATACGAGTCACGTCATATCTTGAGCTCTATCGGCTCTAAGTAGCTGTTATTTTACAACCCAGAGAAGATACACCGAGCTAAATACAGAGCAAATATGATGGATCATAAATAAATTCTTCCACCATGTCTTTGACCTACTTACAAGATCACAAGCTAAATCTTATGTACGCTGTTTTAACAAAGCACCATCATATTTCTGTGATTATCCACGCTAAGTAAATTTTAATATCATCCTTTTCTATTTCTAATTGCAAGCCCAAAGCATTTCCATGATCAAAAATAATCTTCAATCTCTTGCCCATCGCTTAGTTACTCCTACACGGTTATATCATTAGTCCCAGGTGGCTTCCAGCTCATTGTTTGTTGGCCCTGTTGAGCAGTGAGGCTCTTTATGCAGGAGTTGTTTGTTTTCTGAATGTTAACAATGACCTGCCAGTCATCAATGCTGATCAGAGTACCGAATGAGCTCTGCCTTCCTCTCTGTACCCTCGAGTCGGATTTCCTGATCCCCAGGCAATTACAGTTCATTTGGCTGCATGCAAGGGAAGCTGCACTGCCCTACTTCTCAGAGTCTTCAGCTCTGTTGAAGGTTGAAGACACATTGTACTTAAGAAGGATTTATTCTATTCTATTCCATTTCGTTCTATTCTATTCCATACATCTGTAATTTAGTCTGGTCATATTTTCAATGCTGAATCAAAGCCTGAAAAAATGTATTCCTACAGCAAATGTTTTCTCTCAAGCAGAAAAAAGACACCCGAAATATCAGCCTTTGTATCTGTGCAGACGGTGTTATGAATTTGCGCTTCAACACCGCGCAGTATTAAAATGCCACATTCAAAGATTAAGGAGTTGATATGCAGAGAGGAGAATTCAGCAGAAGCACAGTGGGCTAGACGCTTGTCATGGAGCTGGTGCTATAAAACACAAAGAGTGAGGCACTTTCTGTTAAATCACAGAAGGTTTATGTGCTGTCTTTGTCCCAGTGGCTGTGGTTTGTTCCAGTATGTCTGCTTTTTTTCTGGCTCTCCTCTTTGTAAGTTTGTGTGTTGTTCATCTAAGTGCTGTTGGTCCTCTTGATGCATGGGAAATCAATGATGCTGTTCAGAATCTATCTGAGTTTATCTCCAGGCCATGATCCATATTAGCAACCCTCCTGCCCCTGCACCTTTATTGTAATGATCTGTCATTTTTTGAAGCTGCACCCATTTGTATAACGCTACGTCAGATTGATCAATGTTGTTTACAAATTCAGCAGGTAGGCTGCAAAATTATGTCTGATAAATCATGCAGCTCTCTGCTTCCCCAGATCCCCACGTAGATATCCGCTTGTGATGGCATCCCTGTCAGATGAGGTGGGGATGGGGGGTAGAAAAGCTGGCAGCGGTGGGGTCAGCTCTCTGTATTCTCAGATGTCTTTTAATTAATCTGGACAGCTTCCAACAATGCGAGAGGCCCACTCCAGTTCATTTCTCACCCCATGAGAGTGAGTCTTGACCAAACTGTCACTTTTCAACACAGTTCTGCGAAAAGACAGCCACACTTTCTGACCTCGCCTATGTCAGCCTGGCTTGCAGCCAAATTCTCAGTGCATGAATCTAGTGGAATGCTTGCAGAAGGCAGCATAAGCAACAATGTTATACAATGTCATATATATATCTATCTATATCTATATAGATATATATATATCTATATAGATATATATCTATATATATACAGATTTTTTTCCATTAAGAGGATAATGTACACTGTGTTATTTATTTTAAACCCTCCATCCTTATTCTTCTCTCTGCCAAGGTCAACATAAAAACATATACACACCTAGAAATATGTTTAATAAAAAATAGGTAAAAAATAGGCTGTACATTCTTGAAAAGATTTAATTTAATAAGATGTATATTGATTCAAACTATGAAGGCTCTCTTATTTAGTGTCCCAGTTCGGGCTGCAACTAACGATTATTGTAATAATCAATTAGTTGGTCATTTTTTTTCGATTAATCAATGAATCGGATATATATTTTTTAAATTTCCACCTTTTTATTCCAAAATAGAACATTTGGACTGACAGAGCAAATAAGTGCACAAAAAACAGGTTGCTGCTTGAATGTTCTGTTACTATAATAGTAAATGATAACAAACAAACAAATTTTCTGCTCCTGAAAGTGTTTTTAAACTATTCATAATTTAAAGTTATTTTGCGTTTTGTTGCCGTTGCCTTAGCAGAGTGTCTCTCACCCTGTCAGTCAGTAGAGGCTACGCCCACCTCTCCTCCTCCTCCGAGACATGCGCGCGCAATAACACACTGAATTTATCCTCACGTCAACAATAAGCTTTTGGTGAGTAAAGTCAGAGATTTCCATTGGCCCTCGTCCCACTTATACTTTTGGATCAAAAAGGGCACCTGGCTTATTTGCTAGTGCAAGAAAAGGCATGATTTGTACAAAAAATAATGGTTCTATGTGTCCTATAATAGGACCAAGTTGTATACAACTTTCTCTGAGTCCCACGTACTAAATACATAACTTTTTCTGATTTCAAAGAGGTCATCATCTCTCTGATCCATTGTGTAAATGAAGGGAGCTTTGCTGATAGTGATGTAGCAAGAGACGCAAATGCAAAACTGTTCCTGATGAGCAGAAATATTGCCTCTTGACTTTTCCACACCCAAAATAGCAGTCATACGGTTGGGGTCAAGCATTCTACCAGAAATCCAGAAATTATTCAGTGCCTGACATGCCCAAAACATTTACGATTCTACAATGTCGTTTAGCAGATGCTTTTATCCAAAACGACATACATTTGAGAGTTCATACAACAAAAGCAAAGATCTGGGTGAAAAGGGTGAGAAACTGTTTTAAGTGACAGAAAGGGATTGAGATATTTTGAAAATAATATTCTACTTGCGAGACATCAACCTAGATTTATTGACTTGCACTTCTCTGTTGAACAGGATTTCATATCCTTTTTTCTTTTGTCCTGTACATTTCCAATTAGAAGGAAAAAAAGAAAAGATAGCCTCCGTATAAGAATCACAGGAAATCCTTCCCAGTCATGCTCCACTGTTTTCAGCAGCATAGCAGGATTCTAATTTTGAAGATTGACTTTGTTGAGGTCAAAAGACAGGGATGTCAGTGTATATCTCAGATATGAATTGTCAAAGCCTGAAGGGAAAACTCTCTAACTAGAATGCCATAAAGTACCTCAGGTTCATGTTGCTTGGCAACAAAGAGTCTGAAAAGATTTGAATGCAGCTCAGACATAGCTAAATGAAAAGCTGCTTGAGGTAAATATCTGCCTTAGCTGCGTCTTCTCTGTGATGTTCTCTAATTATAAGGCAGCCGGGCTGCTGAGTATGGAATATGCAAGCTGCGTCAAACCAGAAAAATTGGCTAATCTTTCCACCTCACCTCAGCCGCTCATGATGAAGCAGCTCCGCTTTATCTCACAGAAGCTGGAGTTAAGGTAATTAGCTGTTTGTTTAGGATGCTTAATTAGTATTGTTTAATTACCTTCATTAGATGTAACACTCGACTTACACTAATTTGGCACACTTACTTTGCGGTTTATCCCAATCAAATAAAACAGAAAAGTTTCTAATTGCGTATCGAAATGCAATGTATAGGGGACTCATTAGCTTGCTTAAGGTTACAGTGCCAACATCTCGATCATTACAGGCGGTGTAAACTGTACTTAGAACCTAACAGTCATTCAGAGTTTGGAAAACTGGCTGTGAGGGGAGGGGGATTTTTAGTGAATGTATATATACTCTAAGGACACTTTACTTTTTCGGAAACTAAGCAGAACCAGTAGGAAACCTTCATCAGCCTACAATAAAAAGGGAAAATCAATTATTTGCTTACAAGCAGCAAAATAAGAAAAGAAAAAAAAACCCCCAGAAAAGATAATTTGAGGTGATGAAATGCAGAGAAAACGATCTTCACACACAGACACACACAGAGACCTATCCGCCTCCACACTTATATTCCAACATTCTCAACCTTACTGACAAATCACCTATGACTGCATGCAGAGTGAACCCGCCCTCCCCCTGCTGTGCCGCCCAGAGCTTTATTACACACTGGGAGCCGGTCTCAGCGCTCCACTCTGCTGAGCAGGACGCTGCATGTTTTTAACTCCTGCCCTGAAGTCCCAGCAGCCACATGCAACCCTCCATTCACTGCTCATTGATGCAATTAGAAAAGAATTAACATGAAATATGCATGCTGCCCTGAGACACAACACAGAAGGCAGAAAGTTTGGTCTCCACTTGAGTGCCAAAGCGGCTTGAATTCCGACATTGTAATGGAAAAGAGTTGGCACACAGAGACCCTCTACCCCCCCCCTCTTTCTCCGATTATTCCTCATTCTTCTGTGAAGGAAGAAGAAGAGCACATGTGAATAGATTCCCTGCTGCCAAGGTTTTATTCAACTCAACCAAATTGGAAGCCTTACAAAGCAATTGGTGTGCTGACAAACGCTATCTACAATCCTCTGAACTGGTGCCAGTGTAATTCATTATTATATGACATAATTATCTCGCTTTCTTCCTGCTCTGTGTGTGCTGTTAATGCTTGGTCAGCAGAAGCAAGGCCAGGCGGCACGTGTGTCAGATAGCATCTTAAAACTCCTGGTCTCCATCTGCCAGTCCCTTATAATATCCTACCTTCAATTTGTACATAGGATCTTATCTACATTTCCATTAGCCCCAGGCTGAGGCTTTGCCATGATTGCTAATTGGATGCACTGGCCAGGACAAGGCTCGCTGTCTCTTTCTGTAGCCCAGGTCTTTCTGCTCTTTCCCATTTGTGTCTCATGGGATGAACCCACTGTGGATATGCATAGAGAGGAAAGATCAGGCAAAAAGTGTGCCCTATTATACTTCTTTTGCTATTCTTCTGCACGTCTCCTGGTGTTTTACTCCTGGCGCTTATGTCTCTGTACTCCTGCAACTCAGCAAACGGTATTCCATTAAGCGATAGAGAATACATCCCACTACAGCACTGGTATGATATGTAATTTCACTCTGAACTAGCCTGGTATTGAACAAAATGAATTGCATTTCAGTGTGCTGGAGTTTTGATGTCCCACTACCTCTGTTTAAAACCTTGTATGTTTTTGTTTGCAGCACAGAAAAAAAAGAAAGTTAATTTCTTTACCCAGCCCTGTAAACACAATCAAATCAAGACTGCTTGAGCTCTCTGGTGCAGAAAAAAGTAGCAAAAAGTGGAGGTCGGGCGACAGTGCTGGATCAAGGTAATGCTCTATTGGTAACCAATATGTAGTTTTCTTGTGATGAATGAAGCTATTCATTGTAAACCTATTCATCTGCTTCTCTTTTAGCCTGGTTACAGAAAGGCAGGTGCAAGAAAATACTAAAAAACATTTCCAATTTTCAAAATCTGATGAGTAGACCGGGGCAATAACACGCTCTGATTAAGCACTGTGTTCCTGTCCTCCGTTCCTGCCTCATTACACCAGTCGGCTGTATTATTTAGTCTTGTTTGAAGGGGCAGATTTGTTTTATAGAAGTGGCTGGTAAATAAATGCAAAGCTTGGATGCTCACAGCTACTTATTTACTTCATTTGAAGTGATGGTGTTGTTTTCCAGCCTCCCACTAGATGGCACAGCATCGTCTCATTATGCAGCAGCAGCAGCCGAGGAGGGGCTGCTCTCAATTCAGTGACAGGAGCCTATATCCACATGAGACACTGCAATCCAATTTTAAGCCTTTTGTGTACAGCTAACTTAGTTCCTCCAATCTTACTTGTGGATGAAAAATCATTCTGTCACCATGCGGTCCCTATCAAACCCATATCCCACTTAAATTAAGATAAATCTTTGTGACCATTATTGCACTGGACAACTGATGAGTCAGTTTTTTTCAGTTCAGCCCAGATTGAGATGTTGTGCTTTTGTGCTCCTTTTGTTATAGATTCAGTGTGTGTAGCAGAGAGGAGGGAGCTTGTCACAGCTGTTGCTTACCGAGGCCAGAGAGCACGCTGCAGGAGGAATGCAGGTAAAGTCAGACGTTACACACAGAAAGCACTTTCCTCTACACTCCTCTCTCTGTAGGCGACTAGGTGCATTTACACAAACATCTGGAACAAGCTGCCACAACATTTCTTTTTTCTTTTTTTTTCTCCCTCAGACTTCAGCTCCAACAAATTATATTATCTTTGTCACAGTGTCAGCCACTCACAAAAGCATGGGGCCGGTGCTGCTGTATGAATTCGTAGAGGAAAAATAGAAAGTTTTCTGGGAAACAAACAACCTTTCCTCGTTAACAATGGCAGCATGGCATCGAGTCAAGCTGTAAGAGCTCACTGTGTCCTGTGGCTATTTCTGTGCCAGATTTTTCTCCAAGATCATGACCATAGAGCAGATGCTTCATGGTCATGGTCGCGGTGGCAGAGTCTGTTTGGTGGACAATTGGGTTTTGGCCGAGGGGAACAAAACAACTTGACAAAAAATAAGGCAAACACATGTTTATTCAATTACCTATTGGCCTGGCTGAGTGACTCTACCAGTTATAACTGATGCCATCTATCGCCACCTTCCCTTTCTCCTCTTTAGCGAGGGTTTTAGCTTCTCATTTGCTTGTCTCTCAAGGTTCCTGGCAATATCATGCGCTGTAATCCTTTGGTTAGTATGCAGCATTTTACAGGCTTGATGCTGGAATCTGGGGAGACACACTGGAGTCTGCAGGTGTTTTCCTGCTCCAGCTCAGTAAGCCTCTGCTCTATCTCGTGTAATTAGGAGATAATGAACCCCCCACCCCCCACTCGACTCTGCCGAATCCTCTGCCACTGTTGAACTGTCAAATCTACACGGGTGACTCCGATAGATCTTCCATGCCGCTTCGCTTCTCCGACTTCAAACTTGTCAAGATGTCTTCTTCTCAGCATTTGGTTAAAGAAGAAAATGTGAGATTTATTAGCTCGCCATGCAAAATTAAACCTAACAGAGAAATGTAGGCAAACAAACAGAATAAAGAGATAACAATGTTATGCTTTTACTTCAGGATTTAATTATTATAATTTTTGATAATTTTTGCAAAACTTGTGATCCTGGTGGTAGTTTTCTTAATCAGTGTTACCATATTGTTCTCTCTGCCGTTTGGTTCCTGGTCTTTGGAACAGTGAAGTCAAGGCTGTGGGTTGAAGTGGATGATTCTGGAAAGAGCTTAATGCCTTAAGGAAATACTGAGACCTGAAACGAGCACAACAGCTGTCATAGAGTCTGTCCGCCTGCTAAGGCAGCACTGGACCAATTTGGACTCAACTTACCACTACTCAGCTTCCAAAACAGCCATCAGCAAACCTTCCACTGAGATGATGACAAGCAATACAATAATATGAGCGTGGCAGCAATAGCAAAATCTGATTCAGTAATGGTGCATATGTCAAGAAGTGGAGTATGGGGTTCATTTCTTTTTAAAGGCGCTCCATAAACAGAGGCTGTTCTAAAAAGAAAACAAACATGCACCTGTCAAGGAGAGTAAGGCGCTGTGCTTAAAGGCGTTCTATTTTTTTTGACTCGGCATGAAACTCCCCTGTTACTTTGTTCAGCCTGGGGATGATTTAAACACACTTTGAAGGTTTGATTTTTAACATGAGAATACTCTGAAGCGTCCCTGTTTGTCTCTCCAGGAGACAGGGCAAGTTTCCATTGGGTTGCAAATGTGGATACAGATTGAATCCATAATACGGATTGGTTTAGATGTGCCTTTTAGGAATTGCTTTTGACGAGTTGTCAAAGACAGCTGGTTGACATGTGATGAAGGACGACTCAAAGACAGTTGGCTGACATGTTGACAAAGGACAGATTTAACCCGCATGGACGCAGTCACATGGCATTCACCTTAGGGTGATCCATCACAAGGATGCCTGTTTGTTCATGTAATACTAATGACTCGGAGTGATACCCAGTAATTCATATCTGTCAGCGGATTAAAGAATGACTTTCCTCTTTGAAACAATGTGGCTTGGATTTTGAATCATAATTATTAACACACTATTAATCTTGCAGGCTGTACCAAAGCTGTTAGAACTCCCTGATGTTTAAAGCCCTGATACATGACTGGTGGAAAAAACACTAAAATAGGGCAGACCTCACAGACAAAATGTCTGTAACAATTGTCTTTGCAAGCAGCTTGTTGTGACCCATGTTTATGTTTGTATTTAGGCAGAGACCTCAACTAGTCATAGTCATTTTGAGGGGTGGAAGCTTATGAAGGTCCACTTTGGTGGATTTACCCGTGTTTGTATCTCATGTAATTTTAACCTTCCTATCAATTTACCTTTGTGCACAGCTACATATGTTCTACTTCACTTGTGTAACTATGTGTTGTTACTCATAGTCATATATGTTGTTTTGAAAGTCATTGACAAACTACCTTTTCAGGAATTTAAGTGTGAGGATGTGTGCAACAAAGCACTGTTTTTTGCAGATTCCTCTGAAAGTGCAGTATAGCCAAACTTCACCACAGGAATCAGGAGTGCATGGTGGGATTTTTGATAGACCTGAAGCAGGTTTGGGTTTTTTGATCTAGCGTTCACGCAGAGACAGACACATTGACTTTTAAGAAGAGGCTGGAAATTGTGACCTCCCTGCCCCAATAGCATGGTTATGTCTCACCTCAGGGTAAAGCTGCACATTGATTTCATTGACAGCTAACGTGATATACTGTATTTACAGAGCCAAGAGATCCCCTAAGCTTAGCCTTGAGTGCAAAGCTCCATTTGGACTCAACTGCACAGTGTTAGCTGAAATTGAGATCCCACAAAAGCCTTTTACAATTTTTCGGTGTGTTTCTTGAGTCAAAAGTTTGTCTTTCTTGTTTACTTGGTTTCTCAAGAGGCTAAAGTGCAACAGCTCCCAACACTTTCCTGAACGCCTCAGGTGTCATTCATTCGGCTGCATAGTGTATAAAGGCTCGTCATTACAACTGTTAAAATATACAATAGACATGTCCAAGTAACCTGCGAGTAGACAGATACTATATTGATCATTCACATAAATATAGACACATAAAAACTCCTTAATACACTATTGATCTCGGAAGCCTTGTGTTTGCTGCAACTGGCAGGAGTTAAAGCTAAATTTAAGACATTTCCCAGAGTTGCAGAATATCCTTCAGGTAGTCTGCAAAATGAATCCCCCGAGAGCTTTGACTTAACAGAGCTCTTGCTTTTTATTTAGAGATGGTAATCGTGAAACATTTATGTTAGCAACTGAGAAGAGACTTATCACATCAGCTTTTATCTCTCCAAAGTGAGACTTGCCTTGACTTTTGGGTTATAAACAAAGGACTGAATGCAACCACATTGCGCAAATATTTTGACTTCTGTGAGAAAAATCTGCTGTTATGAAAGAGAGAAAGAACACTTTTGTCCAATCACAGAGCAGAAGGCACATCCCACATGAAACATGACATTTCAATTTCAAGAGATTTGAAAGGAAGATGTGTTTGTGTCCAATCACAAAATCTCAAGTCCCAAATCTTGGGACTTCTTTCTAGGATTATTGGTGTGCCTTTGTACGTGCCTGCTTTGCAAAGCAGTTTCACTGAGCCATTTGGATAATCTGAAGGATTAAAACGGGATCATGGAAAGATAGAAAATGTGTTTACACTGTCAGTGCACCTGCTTCTCAGATCTCTGCAGTTCAAGCCTGTATATGAAATATATGTTTTTTAATCAACATAATGATATGTTTCTATGTGATTAGCAACATTTTAAGTGTGTTAAAAAATGTTTAGATACTCCTCGCTATGACATCTGATCCTGGAAACTAAGGCACAATTTAAGTCATCATGGTCCTGTCCAGGTTAGTGCAAAAGGTTTGGGAACCTTAGTGTTGACTTTTTAAATATTTAGCAAAGACAGGTGTGAAAAAAATTCTGCTTCACAATTCATTTTCTAAGCCGGACTTAAGACCAGGTGAGAAAAAAAGTTTTTTCCACAAAAATCATTCTAAATTCCTTTTAAATATTGTTATTATTTTAAATCTCTGGTACTTTTTGGAAGGTGAAATTTTTGTCAGGATCATTTTTCCAAATGTTAATATTAACTTCAGCAACAAGACACTGAATTACAGTGCTACCTCTGGATCGGAATAGGACTAAAAGCATGTCACCAAAAAAGTATTGTTGGCGACATGAAGTGCTCTGTGATTTATAAACCCAGCTGTCTTCTTGTGCTGATTTACAATTCTTATGAGAACATAGCCCTTCACTTAACAGACTATTATAGAGAACAGTAAGCTATATCATAACTGACAAAAAAAAAGGCTCAAAATGTCAAACCATGGAACCAGGAAAAAAGCTGAACTCTTCAGGCTTTTGTGTTAACTAAACACAGTAAATATAGAGGAGAAAGCAACAACTGGAGTACCAACTCACCCTTTTTTATAGATGAATAAAATGTCCCCACATCCCCCCACAACACGCACACTCATGCACTTTTTTGTGCAAACTGAATGCTTTATTTTTATCTTATGATTTGGGTATTTTAAATGCGTCTTTGCATTAAGGGAATCCACCTTTTTAAAGGTTGTGGTAAAGGGCAGCAGCCACAGGGGTGGGCAGGGCCCCAGCTGATATTGACAGCATCTCTAAGTGATGTCTCCAGATCCTTCATACATTATTCATGCATTGACTGGGGGGACGACTCTCCCCAACTAGACTTCCCTGAGAGATTCCGCACTGGCCTGTGTTTGTGCCAGCTTTGTTTAGGCTAAAGAGCATACCTGGAGGGAAAATACACTATTTTTATCTTCTACATATTTATTGGAAGTTAGCATTCAAAACAGACTAAGCATCTTCTTCTGGTCCTGGGAACAAAACTGTGAAAGAAAAAAAGGCAACCGGTATTAAAGCAAGCTGTCATATTCAAAATACTTTCAGGTTTGTCTCAGTAGTCTACAGATGTGATACCATTATAAACACCAGTATTCATAGGTCACCTCTGTGCTAATTAATATAGATAAACTAATGAATAATCTGCCCTTATCTCAGACACCTGGTAATTATGTATAATAGTTCAGAATTGCATTCATTTAACATGCTAATTAAAGGCTTAGCATTTATGGCTGTGCCTCAGAGGCTGATTTTGTTAAAGAAACACAGCCTAACTAATATTTTAGGCACTTGGGTGCAAAAGCTCATCGGATCAATGTTAGTCTTTTATCAATTGATGATCTTTTAGCTGCCACACAATTGTTCATTTATCTCTACAAGAGTGATGGATACAATTGACCTTCTCCTTCTAATGAAATGGCATTTGTACTTCCATGCTGTGCACAAAAACATCTTGCTGCTCTCAGAACTGTGCTTGTTTGCTGCTGTAATTTTCCGCTTTTTTTCCAGCTCTGCTATCAAAGGTTAAAAAGAAAGAATGGACAACTTTGCAATAAGTGACAGTGACATACAGTGAAGATGTGTTAGATCTGCTTCAGGCAGCAGATTTACTGCAGCATGCTAAAAATGTCTGTCTTACTGCAACACTTCTCCTTCACACATTGAAAGAGATTATTACATGTGTTGCTTCCTAGATCTTTTTCCTGATTAGGTATAAATTTGTCATTTATTATCCCCTATTTATTTGTACAGGTGCAGTTTGTACAGCATTTTTGCCTAATAAGATGTAGGAAAGAAACAGTGTTTGATCATTCGAGCATCATATAATCAACAAAGATAAGACACAATTTAACCCTTTGTCTTCGCATCTTTCCAGACAAATTGTTGCCACACTGGGGACTGCAGGGAAGCAGGAGGATTTTCTAGATGTGTGGTTTCTCTGTCATCTCTAACCCCACCTCTCTGGCAGAGCTATCGAGGTGCAGCTGCAGGTCTTCGGTAAGCTATACTGTGTTGTTGTTTTTTTCTTCAGATTCACGATGTGGTAACTTGTCGCTTAAACAAAGAAAATTTGCCTGTGAATGTTGAAAATTGGGACAGTTTTGTTTTTTACAGATATTTACTGATATTTGCATAAGAATGCTTACATTCTCATAATGACAAAGCATTTTGATGTTTAACAGGTGTAATGTTTACCATGTTAGGTTAGCATGTTAGTGGCACTCCCTGTCTGATACTGACACAGGCACTCTTCAGTGTCTACACCGCAAAATTAGAAACTCAAAGCAAGTGCTGGGGAAGTCCGGTGATGTACTGTAAGGAGCGAGAAGGCTGTTCAGCCAGGGGGACTGGGTGGATGGATAGGTCAAACAAAGGGGCAAGTTTGTTTGAATTCACAGCTTTAACCACATAATCTATGTGTTTAAAACGGCAACTGTATAGTGAAGCGTCATAGTTTGATGCTATTGCAACCCAGTCCATTTAAAAAATGATGCCATCGGGTCCCGACCACCATCCATATGTGACGTGTTGGGACTGAGAATTGGTTGAGTCGTCAGCATTAATCTGAAGCAAAGTGATGGATCAACAGATTGAGAACGACATTGCCATCACTTCAATTCACAATTTATTTGCATTTAAGAGGTTGTCAAGTCTGTACCAGCAAGGTGAACTAAAATAGATTTTTTTATATCAGGCATGGCATGGCATATAAATGAGAAGTAGTTTTACAATAAAAGTGTTAAACAAGTACAAATGTCACGTGTTAATCCTGGATATCTAAGAATTGCTGCTGATTAATGATAGATAGATGGAGATTCTTTTAATTAAATGAAGATTAATTATAGCTCTAGTCTGGCCAGGAAGACATGGTTAGATTTCAATCAAACTCTGAATCAGCTGTCAAGAGTACAGGGGTTCTGCCAGGCCTTAAACAGAGGTGACCGTCTGATAAATGGAAGATGTCCTGGCTGTAAAGTTTTATGTGCCATTCCAGGTAATGTGTTAATGGACTGTCTGCCACCTGTGAGGTTGCTCCCTGCTCTGAGCTCAGGAATAACTAGCTGAGATTTGGGATTGAGATTGCCTGATGTCCACAGGGGCCATACTTATCATTCATACATTTATTCTTCTATACAGAAATTAATTTAAATGAGTGGTTTCGAATAATTGTTGTTACAGGAATCGAAAAAACTAAAACAAAGAAAACAAATACACAATGATGGGGAATTATCCAGAACAGTGCTCAGACCAAGCCCTCTTGGACCCATAATACTTCATCATACTCAGGTAGCAAAGTGATTCAAACTTGACACGGCTCAGACTTGGATCTGTATTGGGCTTAATTAACTTTTTTATTAGCTTGCATGTTTTTTTTACAAAGCTGCCACTGCTGGACCACTGCACCACCTGCAGTAGAACGAGAATCATTGCCACTAATACTGTGACCCATAATCCTTCAGGTACTCCTGGATGAGTGCTACTATCATCCACCCATGCAGCTCCCTTATGTCCACTTGGCAAACACCCAGAATCAGAAAACGGATGACTGGAATGTGTGCCAAGACTCAGGCACTCAAAATGTCTCTGAAACTTTCAAGTTACTGTATGCAGTTCAGGTAGCTTTTTTAACTTTGTGAGGATTCCTGTGTCTTCTTTTGCTCCATATGCGCCACCTTTATGCTCTCAAAGGTATTATTATGCATAATGACAACTAACAGCTGATTAGATTGTTGTTTGAGACAGATATCAGCTCCAGTAGTATGCTTCATTTCACATTTGCTACATCTAGATCAAGCAGTTGTGTAAGGTTCAAGATTTTTGAGAGACTTCTGAGATGTTGTCTGGCTTTGAAAAGCTATCTTACTATCTAAATTCCTGTCATCCTATTAATATAAATCCTAACTCGGGCCACCTGCTGAGAAGATTTAAATGAAAACCTGTAGTTGGTATTCTTGTCACAGGTGGGAAATCTTTCACACATAGAAAGGAATGATTTAAAACAGCGAAATCCAAAACAGTGTCCTTAGAGGAGCAATGTGTAATGCTCTAATCTAACATACTGCAGGGCAAGAATAGTTTGACCAAACTGCTGCAACTCATTGTAAACAATGACACTTAGAGTTTAAAATAACAGTGCTGTCTTGTAATCTTCCCATGTAGCATCAGCATGTGGTTTACGTTATCAAAACTATATATCGATACAACTTTTTGGATTGTGTCTTGAGTTTCAGAAAATAACATGACCTTATCTCTTTACTCACCAAGAGCTGTCCCCGATGGTGGAACGATATGCCAATGTTTACTCTTGTTTGCTTCTTTTTATATCACTTCTTTGCCACCAAGTGTGTTTATTGTCAGCTGTGGGTGGTTGGGAAGGAGATAAAGGTTGCTTTCCAAGAGAGAGTCAACGCTTAGCTATCCTTGTGTTACTGTGTCACTAACTGGGTGCTGCACCCAGCGTCCTTTCATGTTTGACTGAGGGCAGACTGCATGCTGCATTGACCCAGCGTCACCTTTTGAGACAAGATTGGCCGGGGCTAGCTGTTTAGCATACTAATTTTAGCAGTTATTGGGAATAAAATACACAGATGTCTTGGCGTAACATCAAAACTAAATATTAGTTTTTAGAATGTCTTAAACCAAAGTTCTGGTCAGATATTGCACACTTGGCATCACCAGCCGAATTTGCAAATGTGAATTAGTCTGGAACCTTTCAGTTCGATTTAATTTCCAAGAGGCATTATCAGCAAGTGCAGACCAAAATGCCTGTGGATAGAGCTACAGCTGATTGGAGCCTTGAAACATGACCAACAACCAATGAAAGCAACACTCAAACCAAGCGGTGTTTGGTTTTGAAGCAGGAGAAGCAGCCTACACAAAAAGGTTGTTTGTGTCTATTTAGGGTGAAAATAGGCAAAGAACTGACAGATTCTTTGTTTCTATTTGATCCGCTAGCTTGACAGTTTGACCTGGGTTTTGTAAGTTGCCCCACATCAAATAGCCATTTGTGACTGGCCTGTCCGGGGAAAGATTGTTTGTAAATCTGTCCGAATGGGAAAGGGAAGAGACACACAATGCACCTTTAACAGCAGATAGCAGCACTGTTCACTTGATGTAAAGTCCCACACACCAATGCAGTTGATTAACATTAATGTGAGCTATACCATAGCTTGAAAAGAAAAGTGAGGATAGGAAATAGTATAAGGCTTTTTAAGCTTCTCTTCATAAATCATATCAATGTTGTTATTTTAAACCTCCTAATAATCAAACATTTTCAGGCACACTGTTTAAATACCTCAGAGTCTTTTATTTCTACTTGGTTGAGAGAAACCTTTTTCATTGTACTGGTGGACACTGTTCCTTTGTCAGAGTGATGGGGTGCAGAGCTGACATTAAACCAGTCCCTCTCTGTCTTGGGGGAGCCTCTGGTGTTTCTCTGCATCAGATTTTCTCTCTAATCTATTTCTTCCTTCATCTCTCTGTGGGACCTGCACTTATCTGAGCTGTTGATGGAGGGAAAGAACGTCAGACAGAGAGAATGGAGCTCTCGCTGCATTGAAGGTTGGGAACAAAAGGCCCTGCCATCGTCACAGTCCCCTTGTATCTTGCCGCAACTCTTTAATAGCCATTCTGGTGGCTGTAGGCTGTTATCTCCCATTCACTCATTTGCCCCCCTTTGCGGCTGTACAGGCCATTATCAGATCCAGATTCAGCTGTTTTCATTTCCCTTTATCGTAAAAACATGAGCAAAGTTGGTGCTGAAATGCTTACGAGGCACAATCACAAATGGCTGCTAATGCTGGGAGGTGTCGTAAGGTTGCTGTTAAATTGAGGAAAAGCTCATTGTTTCCACACCATTTGAACAGACCAGTAGTGATGATAGAAAAGCATAATTGAAGGTGGATCTCTTTGTTGATTGACAGTTGAGAGGTGCTGATACCAGTGTGTAGGCCTCTGGTCTTTCTCATGGTCAGCTATCGTTTAACCTGGTTATCCATTTACTGGACAAATCCACTACAGTTCCTGAGCAAATGGAAGCAAACACAACAAGGCAACAATCTTTTAAAAACCCAAGGTGAGTCTGACACATTGTAATATGTGGTTGTAATTTCGTTTTACACAATTGAATGGAGAGGCACATGAACCCGTTTCTGAGTTTGCGGGCAGTACAGACAGGATCATTGTCATCGAAGGACATTCAAAATATTCTGCTCCAAATACTCCCGTTTTAATGAAGTGAAGTTGAAATGCCTTGGTTCACTGCAGTCACTGCATGTCTTTCAACATTTTGCAAAGTCCTGTCAAAAAA
The DNA here is from genome assembly GCA_903364295.1 of Serranus cabrilla. Taxonomy (NCBI): domain Eukaryota; kingdom Metazoa; phylum Chordata; class Actinopteri; order Perciformes; family Serranidae; genus Serranus; species Serranus cabrilla. The sequence continues at coordinate 368,910 of CAFUXE010000454.1, forward strand.
AAAAATTAAATAGTACTGATTCCCTGCTATTAGGCGAGAAACTGTTTCAAACTGAACATTGCTTTTCATGATGAAATAGAGTGAAATGACAATAGTTTAATGGCCTCTCTGAATCTACATTAGCCATATGCCAGCTTGCACTTCCTTAGTTTGATGAGTCGTTAATACAATGTCTCCAAACTAAAATTGCATCATCTTTAAGCTTCAGTAGGCTGTAATTTGCGACAATTAGACTCTTTCCAGTGACTTGTTTATGAATAATGAATAGGTGGACAAGTTGAGCACTGCCACAGTTGGAGGGGGCTCATGATTGTGCAGCATGGGTGACCTGTGTCAAACGCCATCTGTCTCCTGTCAGTGAGATGCATAGCGCCCAGCTCGGATAACTCACCCGGCCAGACGCTGAGGAAGGAGATGGTTTTGTCACAGTGTGCACACTCAGGTCTAGTTTAGCCTTTGCTCTGTACTGTCTTAGGCTTTCAAATGCCATTATTCAAGTTGACAACTGGCTCATAAGCTTTCTGATATAAAAGATGCTACATAATTAAACGGTGTTCACTTAAAGGTCATTTCAATACTTAACAAGACCTTAGTACAAAATAACCACAGTATGACATTTTCATTTTTGCTTCAAGCCCATGGAAATAGAACGAGAGTAGAAGTAGAGATTACATGTGGTCATTTGACATAATATTGTTGTTAGTTGTTATATTGACAACATTTATTATTAGGATGGTAAAGTGTGTGTCACTCACTAGTTTAAGAGCTTCATGGACAGCAGACGGGGAAGCTAGCTGCCAGCTTGTCATCTCCAGAGCTGCCGTCTGCTAAACTCCCGGTAATTTAGGAGTGTGTGGGGAATGAGGCTGAGGGATTGGTAGACCTAGTGCTGTGTACCAGTGTAAGCATGGTGGAACTAGCAAGCCAACTAGCTGAATGGCTAATTCTGCACATGACAATAGATGACACACTGACCATCCAGCTATGTAGATTTGAATGCAGATATCTGCTTTGTTCATTCAGTTTCAGCATGCCAGATATTCCTCTTCTCCTCCTCTGGGCTGCTGAGATGTGAAGCTTGCTACACATTTTCAAGTCTCTCAAACAACTGGACCCTTTGTTCCTAATGCACTTTGTTTTTGTCAAAACTTGAATGATCATGAATGTAGCAGAAGTTGAAGGCATCCTCAGACTCAACTGGTAGTTAACACATTTATTTGTCAAACTTCAGTTATACATTTATAGCACTGTTTTGAATATTCTGGATTTCTGTTTCCCAGTGCCATAATTTTGATTAAACACTGTTTACCTTTTGTGTGATTGTAATAAGCTCATTCAGATGAGGAGGAAACAAAGTTAATATTGTTGGATATTTTTGGATAGATAGCAATAGAAGAAACTGTTTGGTCACAAAGATAGCTGAAGAAAACCATGAAACTAAAAGCTTGTCCTTTAGGCAGGACGATATTCCAGACCAGAGATGATTAGGGCAAATGGGGAGCTGTCCTTGAGCTGAATATTGTAGCAGTGGATGGGTGATCTGTGGTTTCACTCCAAAGCATTAGACATCCAAATCATAAGACGGTGGAATGTTTCCACCCCCGAGACATCAACAGGATGGACCAAGCAGTGTTGGGTAGCATGACAAGATGGTTGGAGAGATTTAATTTCCGGGCTCACTCTTGTGGTCTCTGATCATCACCTGCTTCCTCGTGGAGTCAAGGTTGGAAGTCAAGAAGAGGAGAAAAATCCTACAGTCATGTCAGAGATATTGTTTGACAGAGAGAGTGAAGTTCCTGGCTGAGATATTTTACAGCCTTTGCCTGTCTGTGAAAAAGAAGACTCGACAGAAATGCTGTCTTATTCTTTTCATCTGACAGACTTCATATAGCCTCCTTAAGGTTTATGATTTCTGTGTTTGCTTCATCACAGGGCATTTTGATGTTTTGTGTTAAAATCTCAATGATTACAACAGGATTAGTACCACAGCAATAAAGGGTAGCCTCCTGGCTAAAATATAATCAAGTTAAGCTAGCAGCTATGCTGGCAGCAAAGACTGGCAGTGGTGCATGTGTGGGATAAAGAAATTAACAGCAGTCGCTTAAAAACAAACAACAGTGTCACTCAGTCGCTGAGGAATGTGCTTGTAAACCTAGTGGGAATGACAGAAGTAGATGAGATTACAAATCAGGATGTATTTACCTTTTCTACTTTATTTGTGAAGCAGGAAATGTGTGATGGCTGGCAGGAGGCTTCAAGCATTGTGTTTCTATGGATGTAGGGCCAGTAAAGTTACACACATTTCTGTGGCAATTGTTCTGCTACAGTTCAGAATATAGCTTGTTGTGCACAAACATGAAGCGGCGCTGTGATTACCTACACATTGACTATGCAGAACTTTGTCAATGTCTCTCAGTTTGTATTCACAAAGTAGCATGTGAATGCTGAATGCAAACATTTCTATAACTATAACATGTCCGCTCAGAGTCATCTAGGTCATATGCATATGGAATCCAAACAATGTATGCCTAAATGTGTGTGTGTTTGTGTGTTTGCTCTTCATGACTAGTAACTAGCGTGCATAGAGCCTGTCATGATAGTGAATACTGGGGCCTATCGTGACTACCTTAAGCCAATGGTTTTGTGATTTAAGGATTGAGAAAGGCATCTATCCAGTTCTCTTTGAGTTAGTACTTTCAGATAGAATTTAACATTGCAGAACAGGCTTTTGAATGACTTAGATTGGGGGAAAAAATGTAAATGTTGAATGTTTCATTCCTCCATGTATTAAAAATTACTGAGTCCATGCTTCTCAAACCTTTCAACACTGAACTCTGTTGGAACTTATTAGATGATCAGCGTTCATTACCTCTCTCATTAAAGTGCACTGATGAAGATTTCCTTACAAAAACACTCCTATCTTAAAAGCCTAATTTAATGGAGCAGTGTCCCACTATGAAATGGTTTAAATTTATGTTGATTGAAATTCAGATCTGTCGTCTTAAATGCTAGCAGCTCTCGGTCCACAGACAGCAGCACTTCACAGTGTAAGCTGTCCTGCCTCTCTGGCCTCTCTGGTGCCTGTGAGCATCACTGACCAGCTGACTCGGTCATTCTTAGCATGCTGTGTGCAGTTTGACTGGTGGCACTGTACATCATTTCAGTTCACTCTGATTTTAGACTGAGTTCAAACAAGTTCCCTGTTGCTTCCCTTTGTAGCGAGCCATCAGAACATTATGAAACATTTCAACACATTTGGGCTAATTTGAAACCCTGCAGTGACAGTTCCTCAAAAAAAAAAAGAATTCAAAGGGGGGTGCACTGCTCACTCACTTGGTGGTCATCTCGTGGTTAATCCAATCCAAGACTAGTTTATGGTCCGGGATTTCACATCCCAATTGTGGGAAGAATCACTCCAATATCTCACGTCTTGTTTTAACAGCATGTTGGTGTAACATTGCCGCCTCAGCACATTAACTATATTTACTACCACCCTTTTCCGCAGGAAATTGCCTTGGCAGGGTGAAGAAGTACTAGGAGGGCATTTCTTAAAATTTAAGTCCTTCTACAATTTATAAATGGGCATTTCCACAATCGCGTGTCACATTTGTAATTCCAACGCTGTGGCGCCTTGCTGCTGCTGTAGACTATAAGCTGGATGAGACTCTTTCAATTGTGATCTGCAAGGACTAATAGTGAATTATGTCAGGGGTAAAATAGGAGGAGTCTTACACACACTGTAATAAACCATCTATCATGGAGGAGTGAGATGGAGACAGAGCTACATTGCATTTGCTAATTCCATGTTACATCATAGGAAGTAGGGTTATGGTTTGCATGGAAGAGGAAAGTGTCTGTGTGTGTGCTTGTGTCATTCTACAGCAGCTGGCCCATAGAAATGATCAGGGCCATAAAAATATCCATCTGTGGTATTCCCTCTGTCCTTCACAAAGTAATTGTGCAGCAAACTGTCGAACTCGATCAACTCTGTTTCTTCTTTTATTTCTGTATGAATTTAAACTATTGGATAGGGTGTCACTCTTGCTCTGTTAGTCCCCAGCGTGTGTTTACAGGATCTCACTCACTCCCCGTCACGTTATCACATCTTGTGACCAGTGATTATTTTGTCCTTCACCTGTCAATCTCTCTCCTCACACGCATTCACAAAGTTTGCGGCATCATGACAACGGCGAGATTGACTGCTGTGTGAATGATGCCGTGGACCGACCTGACATGGGAGGAGGAGATATCAGAGATGAAATAATGGGACAAACAGTCGCCTAGAACCTGTCAGGGGAGATGAGGAGGAGAGCTGGATCTGCTGATATGACCAAAGTTCTTTCGGGACATTGATTAAACAATATTTTCTCAGACAGAGCATCGTGGAGGGAGCGAGATAAACAGAATGGAGAGACTTTGTGAGTGTGTGGAGGGTTTGTAAGAGGAGATCTGATATTTTCCCTTTTTCCCAAAACATTCAATCACCCACAAACATTCTCACAAGAAAAATCTGTAAATTACTCTTGACTTTCAAGTAGACTGCGTGTGTTCTCTTCATTCATTCTTTCCAGTGTTGATGCAGGCCTGACATATCAGATACTGTAGGCATCCACCCATACAGAGTGAGAATAATCAAATATCATCCCTGTGTGATGTTCTGCTCACACTGATCATTCTAACGCCAAGCCAGGAAAGAAAGCTCCTGCTGTGGGAACAATCCAATGACCCTCCACCTTGCTTTGCTGTAAAGAGGAGCACACGTGAGAACTCACCTTGAATCTGCAGGCAGTATTCTGATATTTTCGCTCAAGAAATTGAATGATAAAGGCCATATTTTAACTATTCAAGGTCCATTCATTGTCAGGCTTTTCTTTTGGCTTTATTTCTGTCTTTGGCCTTTATTTTTGTTTATTTTCTTCTCTTTCACAACATTAACACACTGTTTCACTGTAGGACACTGAGCCTCTTTGACAACTACTGTGCTTTCAGCAGCCAGAAGAAAGCACTTTGCAGCAACACTGCACAATGATAAAAGCTATCCAGCAACACGTTCATCGTGGCTGCAGAATAAAGACATGTCGTAGTTGTTTTTTAATTTTCTTTTTTTGTTGAGCGTTATTTTAGGTTTTTGCAGTTGTTTTTAATCCTTCTAGACGTATTTGTGTTCTTGAGCTTAGCACCTCTAATTTTGAGCTGAGCTTTTTTAATTTAAAATACAGTTTCTGGTGAAAAAAAGCAAAAGAAAGATGTATTAATTCTAGGGAAGACGAATGACCTTGCAGAGAAGATTAGGCAGAAGTGAACATGTACAGTTTGAAACAAGCACAGCATTGCAAACTTTTAATTAAACTAAAGCACAAAATGAATAGTGCTTTATCATCTTACTTAGTAAAGGACTGATATTGATAAAATGTTTTTTATATGTGTGCTTTGTCTTTGGTTTCAAATGGTACTTCTGTAGTCATTTTCAAGCTCAACAGAACCCTTCCTTCTTCTTTTGATGGTTTCTTGTTCAGCTGTAATATGAATTTACTCACTTTTGATAAATTAAGACTAATTTTACATATGTGTGTTACTTGCATGTAGCTTCAGTGGTGGACTCGGCTGTCTGAGAGGCAATTTAAAGGGTATCCTGCAGGATTCCTTTGGGTCTAACTTTAAACCTACCCCTAATTGGGAATGGGGTTTTTTAGGGGTTAAGGGCACTTTTTTTCAACTGAGTGGCAATCCCAACTACCTTGAGTCAACCAGTATAGCATTAAATATTTTTTAGAATGAAAGATTCAGTGGTGCTCCACAGATACTAAGGAAGTATGCTTTGTTTTGTTCTTCAACACATGATTCCTTGAGATGGAAAATTATTATAATCTCATCTATGGCCCCTGAGGGCCTCACACCTCATTCCTCACTGTGTCTGCTCAGCTTCCCAAAGGAATAGCAATCCTCCCCTGAACAAAAGGTTGAATTTCTGATTCAGATGCACCCATGCAGGAAAGACGGAGAAAGACTGACAGTGTAGTTATTTAATAGGGGGTATTTTCTGCTACATGTGAGTAATTGGAATGGCTGCAGTTCTTTTCCTCGAAACACATTTGTAATTGTGCTCACTCAGGAAATAGATGTCTATGTTTTACAAATTACAGCTCATTGATGCTGGGCTTAAATACAGAACCTAGCTGTATTCCAATATCCAACTGCCGAAGTCTTTCCACCAGGGTGCTGCAAGATTCTGTAGTTTTCAGCCTGATCTCAATCATGATCAGGATCTTCAAAAACAAATGAGCTGTTCGTGCTTCTCAGTGACAGCATTTGCATCACTGAGGACATATAACAGGCGGTGCACATAGATGTGGAAGTGTGCCTTTATTGGAGGCTGGATGGGGGGGTTCAAAGTATCCATTAGAGCTCTGTTCTCACATGCAGCCAGCTTCCTTACCTGCCACTATGCCTTACACATGACGTGACACAATCACTGCAAATGGCTCTCATGAAAAGGACTATTTGATGCATGCTCACATAGGGATTCCCACAATGCATCATTCATGGATCTGTGAATGTGGGGAAGAAATTGCCGTCATTAACCTCTGTTCTTTCAACAGCACAAGCTAACAATGTAAATGTATTGTATATAGTAGAAAAGCCTAATTGCTGTCTTTGTAGTGATTTATAAGAGCCAGAGCCCCTAATTAATTTAATGACTGTGAACATACGGATGTCATCTTCCCACAAATCATCCTGTGGCTTCTTGAGAAAGCCTAACTCTTATCACAGCCTTCACTGCTCATGAAAAGTCCAAACCCACTATTGTTAGGGGCTACTACACCAGCCTCAGTGTAACATAATATTCTAATGATGTGGTGTTAGCACAACATATAAAACATGTTCACATTCACAACTGCAATATTATTTCTTTCAGTGATTGAGAATGTCTTCCTGTACTCTGCAATAACAGATTTTTTTGCCCACTTGCAGAAATACAGTGCTGACAAGTTGGTAATGGCAAACTCATTTGCAAACAGCTTCCTATTTACACATATGGCTGAATTTGTAGTCATGTTTGTGGCCACTTGTCAAATGAAAGCCCAATATTAACTCTACTTTTACCTCTGATTGTGGTTTCCACCAACTCTTAATAAAAATGATTGGTCTTAAGCTGCTGAATGCTCCACTATGTTCACCAGCCACGCCCTGATTAACATATTTGTACTGTATTCAGTTGAATGTGGCAAAGGATGTTGCAAAGTCATTGAATTGTTGTGCTTTTCTACTAGTGGCGCTGAGCAGGTGTACAGAGTTCGTAAAGCTTATTTGCAGGAAACAACTACTTGCAGCTGGAAATGGCACTGACAGTCGTAAAAGTGAACTGAATCAATTATCTGAAAGAAACTAAAGGAGATGAGTCTCACTTTATCAATACAAGCATGTATGTATGAATCAATATGTTTCATATCTGAGAAAAAGATTTCTGGATTATAGTGTAATTTATTATGCTTGAAGACTTTTTGAATTAACCCGTACATGTAGTCTTAAATGATAGAAGAGGCTAAATGTGGTAGATCATTAGTAAGAATATAATTGATCAAGGAGATTTAGTTATTCGGAGCAAGTTGGGAGGAGCTTTCTGAGTTTCCTTTTCAGGTAGATGAGTAGGGTAAAGATCTGTTTTTGCTGTATGTGCTTGTAATAGAGCTTGGATAGGATTGAGGAAAAACCCTCTATAGCCACGCAGTGGTACAGAAGAGACTAAGGCCAAAAGCATGAAGGGTCATAAAAGATACAAAGGAAGAAAGCTGGCTCAATTTTTGCTGTACCTCAGAGCCAGAAAGAGTCATTCAGGAATAAAATATTTTTCAATTTTTATAAGTCGCCAACTTTACAGGTCAGCTGAATAAAAATGATTCATGCAGCTGGTGTCATTACGGCAGTAAGAAAGGAGCTGCTTGCTGATGGATCGTTCTAAATGTTTTAGGGTCTGTTTTATCAGTTTATCAAGCAGTAGCAAAAGTATAACTGTGTACATGTGATGCCTAAGCCTCGGCAAAACACTATATTTTTCTATTTTTTCATTTTACAGTCCATTCAGGTTATTTAGCCTTGATCCTTGACTAGAACATACTACTACTGTAGTATGTGCTGTTACTGATCAAGGTTTTACTAATCACTGCTAGCTATGATGGACAGACTTGTATTGCAGCAGAAGTGTGTCTTTGCTGCACTGGGTGCACTTTAAGATTTATTTGCCCACCCGTTTGTATGATTATAAGCAAATAAGTCATTCTGCCTGTTTTCAATCGCACACATTAAAACTGCAATTGTACAATTAAAGGCTGTCCATCCTTTGTGTTTTTATTGCAGTTAGGTGTATTCATCGGAGCATTTGCATGCAAAAAATGTTTTCTTCAGCTTAGTTGAACTCTAAATGAAGACGTGCTCATAAAAAAACCTGCTTTATGTTTCATTCTGGAGATCTTGTCAGACTGTATTGTGAACCCATTTGTGCCTGCAACTGAAACATTTAGTTAGCTTTGGTTCAGTTTTCAAAGTTAGTCAAAAATCAGTGACTCTTCCTTCTTAACTATGGGCACATGGGACCGCTCTTTTTCGTGCAATATTTTCCATTATATTTTAGGAAAAAAACAATAGTCCCATGTGCCCAACGACTCACTACAGTGTGAAGATTACAACAAAATGGTTGTATCTCAGAAAATTAAAGGAGCACATTCTACTTGAATGTGCTCCTTTATTTTTTTTTTTAGGTATTTAGGATCTCAAAAATAAGAATAATAAGAATAAGAATAAAAAGTAAAATATCAAAAATATGTACACCTGTGAGTTGCTGTTATTCGCATGTTTATACCAGAGTAAATGTTATTTCTCTATTTTCTCTTCATCATACTACATATAGTCTTTGGGCATAGCTTGATTTAACATCTACATACAAAACATAAATTGCCTAAGAAAAAATGTACAATGATGGACTTAATGATATACTGTGACACTTGGTTGCTGTCAGTGAAGCATCATAACAAATCCTAAAGCATAATGGAGAAAAAACATGCTGCTGCAGCCATGCAAAGATTTGTTTACTCACATATGTGGCAGAGTGGATTTAATTTTGACGTGATTGCAACCACAATGATTATGGATGACCTTATAAATCGTACCTGGAAAAATGTAAAACAGGTCATTTATAATGATGGATTGCGCTCAACAGCACAGCAGTATGGCTCTGCAAGCTGCTTTTAATATGTTAGGGAAAACAACGAGAGCCTATGACTTCCAGTCTGAGCGGGAAACCTGCATTATACAAGTGTGAAGCTATTACTTTCAGTTACACCACTGCTGCCATGTAGACTGTCCTGCACCTTGGCTTATTAGTCACATGACTTTGTCTGTCGACTGCAGATTAAAAGACTGTTAACCCCGTCATGAGAGAGAGGGGGTTTGACATCAAAGAAAGCCTTGTCTAAATGTAAATAGGAACAGCATTTCTGGGAGAGCTTACCCTCCTCCCAGTTCTCTCAGCTGTAATGGATAACACTGCCAAGCCTGCAATTACTCACTGTCTTTCGCCTGCACTGTTTTCATTACACCCCTTTAGGATTAGTCCCATAAAAAAAGAAGAAAAAATTAAAATGCATGCTATTTATGTTGCTGTTTTGATAACCCTGCTGGAGATCTGACCTCTTCAGCTCCCTCCTTGGCTTCCACCTTGATTGATTGATACCGCTGTTAGGCTGGGGAGTTAGACTTGGTAATTCAATTGGTGCATTTTAAACAGAGTGATTCACTTTGCATTTAAACAATATTCAAAATGCTAACCAATTCTTTAAAGTGTGACATGGGATGTAGTTGGATGCATATTAAAAATGGGGGAAAAATGACAAGCCTTTTTAAAAAAGACATGATAATCCAGTCAGAGTAATGAATTAATCGTTTAAGATTAAATAAAGAAACTTGGTGGTTGATTCCTTTTAGAGGCTTTGGTGTCAAGAACCCACCCAGTGTTGGATTTTCCACAGCAGACATTTTTCCTTGTCATACTAGTAAAAACACAGGTGTTACTAATAATACCAACGATGGCTCTGGTATTGTGCATGCTGGCTCACTGTCACACTTGATGGAGCTGAGCCATCGTTAACTAAATTTCTTTCACCTGTGCTTCTCCTGCTATGACAGGTCGAAATGTCTGCCAAGAAAAGGCCCTACACCAGGACTCTCAAACTGAAGCAGATAAATGGGATTCAGGTCATTAATTTTATTATTTACACCTGTGCTTTCCTTACTATCACATGTCAAATTGAAATATGTCCCAGGTATTTTTGTGTAACAGCAGTGGTGAATACAGAGTAGAGCAGTCGAGTGGAGTGTGCAGCTAGCTAGCTACCCTGAAAATGTTAGCTAAACACAGCTAGCCTTAGCAAACTTTTTATCTAGTAGTTTTCATCCACATAATTTGCTGCTTGTCTCTTCATAGGAGTCTTATTTTGGAAAACACAACTGAGAGTCAGCTCTACATCGGTGAGTACCATTCTTGGCAAAAACACCTATCAAAATATCCATGCATAGCCTATGCTGCTGCAAAAAACAAGTTATTTTGTGAGGTTTGCACTGCAGCCAAAAACAAGAGCGCCCCTCTCCCATCCACAACACATGACCAAGAGTCTTTGAGAGATTTGTACGGGATGGTTTTTCCAGCTGAGCCAAAGCACTGGAGAGTTATCAAACTCACGAAAAGTCAAATCTGCATAGAGCTGCAGTTAGCATTGTTGCTGCTACTAATGTGGGTGTAAATAGTGCCGCATCAATTTCTTTCAGTAAACACAGCTGCATCGTGATATGTGCATGGACAAATTTGATATGAATGAAGTGGAACTCTGGATTGGCATTTAATATTTATTTACATAGTACATGAACATTATACATAACATAACAATCAATTCAATTTATGTACAATATGAACAACAATTTACTCAGTTTGTGTACAACATGAACATAAATATAAGAATCTGAAAATGGCAGACCTCGGTTTGACCTTATTTGTCATAATATATCCTACTGTGGTACTATGTTTGGGTACTAGGATGTGTCAGAATGGTTTTGAATTGTGGATTTGGTCCACGATTTGTTTTTTATTTGAGTCTTCTTGCTATAGTTTTGGTGGTTATGATTATTTCTTTCCTTGTGTTTTGTTAGTAAAACTTTTGATTTAACCTACAGCATTAGTTGTCTCATTAAGGCAAGATGTGATCATTGACAGTATAATTAATATCAGGCTGTGATTATTCAATGAGTGAACTAGCCTAGTTGCTGATGAGTTGGTATGCTATGTTATTGTTTACCTATACTGACTTTCAGCACCGTGGACAGTTCAATTCACACTAATAGGCCTATACGGTTACAGAATGCCATTTAATCCAGGCTGTGTTGTTGGATTGTATATTTAGTTTTTCCTTTTCATCAGAGCCTTTTGCATTTGGCTGCATTGACATTAACTCCTTGTATCCATCACCAGTGTGTAGACTGTCTGTTTGTGAAAGAGAAGTGTGTGCGTGCCTTTGTAGAAAAGAGCATACATGTGTGGTCATTGCTGTCGCTGCTGTTAATTGATCTAATGTGTGTTTTACTGTGAGATTAATGACTGTTTAGGGACCCCACTATACAGAAATATTGAAAAATAATAAGCAAAAATAACACATTTATACTGCATAAGAAAAACAGCATTTAAAAAATTTGTGTAATTATTTTTTAACCAACATTGCAAGGGGGTTATCATATCTTGTGCATGTCTGTAAAGGGGATATGATTGGGTACCCATAGAACCCATTTTCATTCATATAGCTTTAGATGAGAGATCAAGGGACCATTGTAAAAATGACCATGTCGGTACTTACCGTGTTAACATTTAGCATTACTAACTGGAGTGTTATTTAGCTCCTGCCTGACAAAATATCATGACCTGGTTCCAATGGGTTGCTAGGTCTTCCAGTTTCATATGATACCCTCAGTTCAATGTGGCTTTATAAGTTGGCCTTCTAGACCCTCTGAAAAACAGCAAGTCAGCTGACTATGCCAGCAGCCGTGCAGAGTTGAAGAGGTTAACACCTTTGAGAGTATGTTCTTTGCATGGCCATTGAGGAAGTTTGACCTCTCCAGGCTCATTTTTACACAGCCATAAAAGAATCAATCATCATCCTCACCATGACTATCTAGTTCAAGGACAAAATGTAGCGCATCATCCATCGAGGCACAGTTTATCTACTGTCAGTTTCTCCCTAACATCAGTGAGCCCAAAATCTTAAACTATTTGCTGTCCAACCACGTTGGCGGTCTCGCTCAATCATAGAAAAATCCCCCCACCATGACAGCAGACGCACTGCAGCCCTCACTAACCGGCCACATCCCATTACATACAGTTCAACAGAACAATAAAGACTGTCCTGTCACCCCATCAATCATGCCAAAATTTCCTTTTCATTCAAAGTTTACTTTAAATGCATAGTAGCATCATGAAAACAAACACATTAATAACAACATTCATAATGTCCCCATAAGTCCATATAAAATGTGCTGGACATGAAGATCCCCTTTAGACCTTGGAAACAAAAGGATGACTGAAGAAAAAAAATCATGAAGCAGCCATAATAAAAATAAATGAATAAAAATATATATGTTCAATACCACTGTCCATTATCAAACTTTTTTTGTACCGAGCCACACTTATCACACATAATGGAAATCTGCCATCAATGAACATTTGAATAAAAATTGATAAATGTGATAAAGGCCAGCTTTAATAGAAGTGATAGTATCTGAAATTGTTCATAATTACATCTGACTTTTTGCTTGGTTTGTAATGACTTCATCTAATATTATCGCCTTAACAGTGAACTCCTGACACCTTTTATGTTTAGCTTTTTATCACTTTTAGTTCACATTTTACTCTATGTTCCTATAATGAAGATTTTGAGTGTAAAATCTATGCTCTTACCTGAAATTAGGCTTTCACTGTTAACAGCTTTATAAAGTAATGCACACTCTGATTTTGACTCCATTTTTAAACCATCAATTTCTTTCATTTAATAGGATTTTTGAATGAGACCTCCACACTGAATTACATGTCATTATGCTCTGAGAGAGATTGGTTTTGTGTAAATGTTGAAAATAGCACTTTTTTCTCACTAATTCTTCTCTGACACTTTAAAGCAAACATTGTGTTGTGTTTACATGCTGACTTCTTTAAGCTTAATTGCCTCAGTAAATGCCAAGAGTTCAGTGACATGCTCTATTTTAATCATAGATGATAAACTATCTCCTTTACTGAAGCAAGGGTGTAATTAGTGAGAAATTTCTTTGTATGAAGAAGATGATACCAATGAGTTCCAATAGTACTTAATATGATAAGTGAAATTAACCACAATCATTTTAAGATGGGGCTTCAGGAGCTTGCTTCAGGCTGACACTGACATGTGAGGTTAAATGCTTCAAAGGCAAACAGACAGGCAACCTGATGGAAAGCCTGATTGGTACTTGGAAAGAACAGCTTTAAATAAAATGCATAATCAGATAGCAAACCGCAGGCAGCCAGCCATAGTGCTCTGTGTGATTCCATGGCTGGGGAAGAGCATCCAGAGGCTGAGATGCAGAGAGTCGGCTATCAGCCCCAGCAGCGTCGGGTGATTTGAATTTACTGTCAGGATTAATGCCATCCCTAGATTTCGATTTGGTCGGTGGCTTTTCAGTTTGTGACTGATTATTCAGAGAGTATATTCCAATCTGTGTAGCTAAGGAGAATAATATGGGAATTCTCTCCATGTGCCCTTTTGTGAGGGGGAAACGTTAAGAAAGGCATGCTTTCCTCTTGAACTACAGCCTTGTTGCTTGTGAATCTCAAAATTAAATTCTCAGTGATAACAACTGAAGAGGGGTGGGGGCACTGGAAGTCAGCTGTGGTGTTCACAGCTTGAGGATGAGAGCTTTGTCTGACGATTGTTTCCACTTCATAAATTAGCAAACTTGCTCTTTTAGGCTGTGATAAAATATTTGGCTCTGCATACCTAGAAGAACAAGACATCTGCAGTAAAGGCACATTTGTTGTCATATTAATTAGTGTTGCCCCATCTATAATCTCTGTGTTAGTTGCTGTGCAGTACAGCCATTACTGTGTGATGGGTCATCTGTTTTGTGGTTCTTGTCAAAGGGGAATTCTTGTTTCTGAGGAGCAAGTAAGAAAAGTTGACAGATACGCCAGAAAGAGAAAAATTCCAATTATCCTATGTTATATTTTCTTTGGATAAAAGTGTGGGGTGGCAGAGGGGTGTCAGGGTAGAATGACAAGAACTCAAGGAGGTTATCACTAGCTCAGCCAATTACCCCTCAATGGGTCAGAGAGAAAAGTATGGGTCAAACAAAAGGAGTCCATCAAAAATGCAATTATGGAGGACATGAAACTGCCAACAGATAAGCTTGTTTCTCAACAGTGAAATACTCCAACAGTACAACTGATACAGAAAGACGACAATGGTGGGACCTCCAACCATCTACTCATTAAAAAGCGTAGTACATTACAAAATAAGGAATAAAGATGGTATATGTCATCTGTATTACAAATGATGAATACATTGTGCAATCCATTGATTATTCAAATTAAGAGCACTGTAATAGTCACAGGGAATATAACTTAACTGGTGGGAAAAAAGTGTTATTTGAATATTTTGAGATTTATCTAGTTTGAGAAAAGTTTTCCATATGTCATAGTGATGTCATCAGGGCCTGGAGCTTTAACATTTTCATACAAGTGCCGAGATCATGGATCAGGGAGCCTGCAGTTTGGAAACTGCATACTGCCATTACAATTTAATTAATATAAAATATATCAAATTATTCAGCTGTACCCAAGATTAATTTAAACATTGTCAAAATATATGACAGAGAAAATCTCCAAACTTTCACTTGTCAAAACAGTAGGAGCTTTAAAGATTTTTGGAATGTCTGGTAGTGAATTGTATATTCGAAATAGGTTTTTATCCTTGATTCTTTTTTTTACAGTTTGAGAAGTAATCTCCAGATGCATACACACCAAGGACTCCAGGGAAAGACATTAAAATGGTAAGAATACATTTTTTGGTCAAGGTGGTAAAACTTTTAGATGTGTGTTGACACATGTTGTTTGAATTGTGATCCTCGAATGGAAAAAAAAATCGATTGCTGTTTCTTTTTTAAGTGTCAACTTTTTTTCTGCATAGTCAGCATAGTTTGCATAGTTTTCTCAAAAAACACATACATCCAGCCTGTTTGAGCTCTCTCAATATCAGCAGTTTCTGCCTTATTTAGGTTTCAGTGATTTTTGTGGGAGGCTATGTTAATGAGGCACTGCTGTCATTGGCTGCCTGGTCGCTAGGGTTACGGGGGCGTTACGGAGGCGTTCCGGAGACAGAGAGGACGAAAAGAAATAGCAGCATGGCTGGCACATCAGGAGCAAGGGAGCGGTATCAAATATACTACAACCGTACATATACCACACAGAAGCACAATGATATCTAAGCTGAACTGAAAAGGATCAGTAGCGACAGTTATTAGAGCAAACGCTATCAACAGACAGACTCTGAGGCCACACTAATGCTAATGCTAACCACTCATCCTTCGAATCAACTCTACAGAATATTTAAACATTTACCGACGTAAACACACAAACACAGTGCGTCATTCGGTGACAGGCTAAGGCAGACGCAAGCATCAACACACAGGTTATGGCGCTAAGCTAACACTAACTGCTCATAGCTTTTATTGAACTGTAAATAGTGGCTCAATTAAGAACATTCCGTAGTGATAGTGGCTAAAGCAGACGCTAGCAACAACAATGGGCTATGAGGCTACGTTAACGCTTACAGCACATACCTTTTATTAAACTGTAAATAGTATTTTATGTTGCTGGAACATTGCCATTGTAAATCGAATCACGCCATTGAGTCCTTTTTATTCCTGACGCTGGAAAAGAAAGGAGACACACAAAATAACACTTTGTATGCTTTCCTCTAAGCTCAGACATATCTAGCAGCGGTAGCTCACTGTACAGACTCTGGCTTCTTCGTATTACCGGGTTGAGTTCCTGGGAGCAGAGGGGGGCGTAACTATGGGTGGGACCTATGCAAATAGCTCGCCGCCTGTGATGTCCCAAGCGACTCCTAGCTAGAACGGACTGTAGGAGGAGGAAAAAGAGAAGATACCGACAAAGCTCAACAATGCAGAGGCTTCAGTTTTTCCATCCTCTCAGGTTTGGTTGGAGGATGACTAAAGATTATATGTAAAGGCCAGAAAAAACATGTTTTCATAATATGGGACCTTTAAAATAACTATGTATTGTCTTTTTTTATGATTGTTCCCATGACTTAAAGGCTTGTCTTCAGCAGTAGTGTCATAGACATTGATGGAAGAAGTGGACCCATGGAGTAGCAGGGATTATGAAAACTAGCCCTGCTATAGTCTTGCCACCTATCCAGGGCATACCAGGGATTGGCTCCGGCCCCCCTATGATCATGATAGGATAAGAGATTACAGATAATGAATGGAGGACTATGCAAACAAAATACATGCTACTACTTGAGATCAGAAAAATAAAGTTGTTTCACCCTCACACGATTCTAACTTGATGCAATATCAAATAACACTCTAAATTGTATTTAAGCTGTTACTGTTCAATATGCGCGTTTTGCAGCTGCTTCACAGCTCATTTACACAGGCTGGTGTAATACTGCTGCTGTGCATTTAGCATTTGAGCCCCAGCTTCACTCCAGCACTCCAATAACAGGAGAACTTTGCATTCTGTGCTCCAGAAAATGCCCAGTGATGGTTAGATGTGCAGATTGGCAATTACTACCTTGTCTTGATGTTCATGTCTCCGATTTGTTGCATGATGATCATCATCAACTAAATATAACACTATTAACTTAAAGGAATTTGGTATGAGCCATGCGGTGGCCTCATATGCTTTATCGTTATACAACTGTACAGACGACGCAATTATGTGGCCGCCCAGTAATGGCTGCCCACAACATTACAGATCCCCCACTATGTTTAACATCTGGCAGCAGACATTGTGGGCTGCAACCATCCTTTTGACTTTATAAAAGCCATATAGAAGTAGAAAATAGGAAGAGGGATGACTCATCAGACCACATTACTTTCTCTGTTGCTTGGGCTTCTTAGAGCAGGTTTGTCGAATGTTGTCATTTTAAGGCTATATGTCTGTGGCAAGCGTGCTTTTAAGTGCCAGCTCTCACTGATGTGGAACAATGCAGTTTGGAAACCTATATATTTTCCTCCTTGTAGTGCTGATATTTGACCTCTTTTATGGTTTACTGATATCATAACTTGTGCTTCAGTAATTTCTTTCATTTTGCCCATTGTCTGCTTAGTCTATGACAGCCATATGTTTTGTTTTTTGATTGATTAGATATTATGGAGATAGTTGATATAACATGAACTAAAACAGCTCTACCTCACCTAACCTTGAATTAATTGTGTTTTTTGGACAATTGAGGAATGGTAAAAAAAAATGTTGTCTACTTTTCATGTGCCAAATAATTTGAGGAAGAAGACATTTTGAAGAAATGTTCTCTGGTTTTTTTTTTCAGTTTATATCCAGAATCACCACAAATCCGAAGCGTAAGGATTTATCTCATGAAATAGCATGAAAACATTTTATTCCTCAGATCTTCCAATATCAACCGCATTGTGAGTAGGCGATAACAGCTACTGTATAATCACACTCATTTTAGTCAATGACACTACTTGAAAACTTTAATTACAGTGATATCCAGTATTCCATTAATTTTTACCTCCCACACATTGAAGATACAAAGAGCGTTGAAACAAATCTAAAAATGCATGCTGTTAGTGGATATTTGCTAGATGTAACCAATTAACCTTATTGGTTTAATTGGTTACATCTACTCTAAACCACCTTTACTTTATCAAGATCTTTAATATGCAACATACCTGATTATAAACAAACACAACCAAACAGTGGAACCTCTTACACATCCCTGCCACTTAAGCTTCTGCTAGAAGCAATGACTGCCTTCATCCCAAAATGATTGTTCAGTGCAATCACGGTCATTATAAACCTAAAGTGGTTCTGTCCATTATAGCTGAAGAAATGATGTACTTTCAAAGGGTATTCTATACATTTTATAGAAGATGAAAAGCCAACTACTGTTTTTCGGTTTTTGAAAGCCATTGGAAAAGACTGGAAATAAGAAGGCACAATTGAAAACTGAAGCAATTTTGAATCCCAAGATAAAAAAAAAACTCTACCGCAACAATTGTGAAAAATGACAATGCATATACAGGAAAGGACCTAAGAGAATAAAGAGACGTGAAAGTGCTGGGGGAAACGATAGGAAGAGGAGAGAGAAAACAAAAGGGGGTGGCAAAGACAGTCTTTGAGAGGCTGCATGGTAGAGGACTCTGAATGTGCACGCACGCATATGTGCATGCATGTGCAGTGGGATAGGAGGAGGGGGTGTGTTCACTTGGAGACAGTGGGGATGGCTTATTAGGAAATCATCCCTCTAAGCCAATGGTTTTTAAGAGAGAGGCAGATGTCATTTGACTGAGAAGTACCACCTCCCACAGCCAGCACATCCCCTTCAGTGTAATGCAGCGCTGTGTGAGAGCACCACTGTCACTGCTCTCTCCTCTCTGTCTGTGTTTCTCTCTCATTGTCCACAGACACTTTCTCGCCTTCCCTCTGATTTCTCTCGCTCTCTTCATCTGCGCTCGTGGTCCCTCTCCTCGCCCCTCCTCTCTCTCTGCTTTCTTCCCCTCCTCTTTCTCTTTCTCTCTCACTCTGTCCCATAGGCAGAGATAGGATCTGTTACAAACAGCAGCAGCCACACCAAGAGCCCAGGTAAGACCTGTTTTTGTGATTTGTTCACGCTGATGGGTTATAATACTGAAAACAGAAAATCTTATTGCTCACTCTCCTATTGATTTCTCTACATTTCTCTTTGCTCTGTTTTGTCGTGATGGATTTGAAGTGAAGATCTGTGTTAAGAGGAACAGTGGGAGCTAAGTTGTTTCATACCTTTAGAGAAGGACTCTAGGGTGGTTTTATAAGTAATTTTAAAGGCTGCAACAATGACAACTTCAGGAATCTGGCTTCAGTCATAAGAGTGTCACTGAGAGGTGCATGCTGGACCGTAGGGATAAAATCACAGAAAGACATCACACAGAAACAGAGACAGAGAGAGAGAGAGACAGAGGGTAAGAGAGGGAAGATACAGTGGCAGAACAAGACGGAAAGGAAAACAGGCTATCGCTGATCAAAGCTGGTGGAAGGAAGTGAGTTAAGAGTTGAAGGAGCATGAGCTCAGGTGTTCGTTCACAGATCAGCAGGTGACGAGTGGACTTTCTATTGATCTGGAGCTGGCGTCCTCCCAGAACTAAGCTGAGGCTGAATCCAGAGGAGCTGATGTGAGAGACTGTCTCTTTGGTACAATTATGGAGTGTTCCGATGGCACTTCAAGTACAGCAAAGAAATCATGCTGGGGGAGTCAATCTGTCTGTTTGGTGCATGCATGAAGGATAAAGGACGGTTGCTCTCAACCACACACCCTCCGTGTTACCGAACATGTGTGTTTGAATGGATTTCCTGCTCCAGACTAATTGACACAAATTGTAAATCTGTGTGCATGGAACATTAACTCTTAATGTGCTGGAGAAAGAGTCTAATTAGATTCAGTCCATTGCTGTGTGATACAGAAAAAGGTTAGGTCACAGTGGAGGTTATATTGTAATTGCCATTCATTGATATTTATAGCATTTCTGAGAGTAAGCTTTGAAATTAATATGTGGATTTGCATAAATGACTGATGTAGCCATTTCTTTTTGTCTCTGTCAATCAGGAGATGTATAAATGAGTTTAAGATAGCCCACAAGCAATGTTCAGCCTTTGAAGTTTAAATAAACAATAGCACAATGTAATGTTACATCTGAAATTCAACCATGAAGCACATTAGTGTCACTTAAATCATGTCTTGGGGTGGGCTTGGCTGCTGTTTTGCACTGCCTTAGAATTTCTTGCCTCGCAAGAAGGCTTTTACTATAATGATTGATGTGGACATTATTGGTTCGTTGAAAGGTGGTCCTTGCTGATAAACAATCTCTGAAGTTCATCTTTAGCTAATATTTTCCCGCGGACTGCTGCCCTATCGCCTGGGTCTGTGGTATAAGAATATTCATCACACTGATGAATTTAAATGAAATCTGAAAATAGCTCAGAGCAAAGTTGCGTTAGGTCTCATAAGTAATACAGCGGTGTGCTTATATTTCATTCATGACATAGTTTGCAGCTTGCTCTTGGACTGTGGAGAGAAATGAGAGAAATAGCTTTGTAATGTGAAAAGACATTGGTTGTTGAGGTGAGAGAACATCCAGACTCGCTGCAGCGGCACTTTAATTGTAAGAACCTGCACTGAAACTTGTTCATCTTAACATACTGGCCACTGTCCACAACCACAGAGCCACAGTGTAGCAGTTTTATAGCACGGATGCCATTTGGTGGGCACTGCAACCCACACTGCACACAGCACTGAGAAGGAATCCTTCGTATGGGCTTTCTCACGACACACAACTTTGGCATTATTACCCACACATTCTTCAATTTCAGCTCCACCAGCCCAGAGATGTATCACTATTGTACTGTAGTGCAATATATATTGGGCATGTGGTTTAACATATGAAACAATGTGTTAATATTATCTGGAGCAAAAAGAAGCTGTCTCAGCTTCTTGCCTGACACAGCCTCTGTCATTAACCCAGCATTCAGCCAGAGACCCAGAAAAATATCCCTGTTTTGAGGAAATTAGAGTCAGAGAAATGGGGGAAGCTGGTGCCTTTTCAGTCCACTGAGGGTTCTCCGCTGACAGCTACACTCAGTCTTTTTTTTCTGGTTGGTTGTGAGCTGCCCCAGGTGTGACAGGCAGCCGGAGTAATGGGGGACGTTTGACAGATGCATATTTCCAGCCTTGAATGCTTCATATAAAGAAGATAGACGGCATGGATTCAGGCTGAGCGGGGGACAAACTGTTGGGCTGTGAATCACCCCAATGAGTGTGCCGCCTCTCTGCTCGATTGATCTGTCACGTGACTCTCACAACCCGTCCAAGTTACTAATTGCATCCCACCCTGATTATTGATTGAAATATGAGGGTGGTATATTGGACTCAGGCAGGCGGTGTGTTGCACCCACCGAGGCTGGTGGTCAAGTTACAGGCGCCGTGTCTACAAGACTGAGCAATCAATGATTTGATTTCAGAAAACAAACATTTTTAATGCACAGCGTGACTTCTACATGGATGGTTTGTGCGTGTGTGTGTGTTTGTGAGCTAATTTCATTCCTACCGCATCATGGGGGATTTGTACTAATGTTGGAGACTTTATGTGATAATTAATCTTTTATAAGCCTATCAGGGCACATAACCAGGAGTCAAGGCCAAGAGATTACATTACAGTTTGTACAGTAGAGCAGAGTGTTTCTTGGCAAATAGACTTCATCCGACAGCCAATCTGTTCAGAGGAGAGACAAGGGTGGGGGGGTGGGATGAATTTGCCCGGTTATATTATATTTGTCCCCTGTGGGCCCCTATATGATTTGAAACTGCTGTACCATTTAACTTTACAAATCCATGTGGTTCTCCTACATATACTGGCTCATTTTATGTAATGCACATTAAAGTGATGTGATCTTGTCACTTTTCATTTTAATTAATTCATTAAGCAATGAAATAGAATTAACTTAAAATCAGTCTGTGAATGAATCAACAAGTCAATCAATCAATCAATCAATCAATCAATCAATCAATCAATCAATCAATCAATCAATCAATCAATCAATCAATCAATCAATCAATCAATCAATCAATCAATCAATCAATCAGTCAATCAGTCAATCAATCAGTCAATCAACTTAACAAACAAAACTAATAGTCTTGACTTGGAGCCAAATGCTAATGCTGGCACGCATTTGCAACATTAACTATTAGCACTTAACACGAATCACATGAGTATGGTGTGTCAGTAGTTTCGCAAGCATTCGGTCATAAACTACGACAAGTGTTGGATACATGGATAATGTTAAGAACAAATAAACCAACATAAATTAATTTGTAATGTACATATGACCTCCCATAAGCACATATGGCAACTGGCGTGCAGGGACATCTCAATCCATTTTTTTTTTGCCCCTGACCCCAATCCGAGTCATTTAATATTGAAAGTGTGCCGATACTGAGTCCCAATCCGATGCTGCTCTTTTCCTAGATACTACAGCTGCACAGTGCACGATTTAAGTACATTAAAGTTAGATCCAATAACATCTAACAATCATATTTAAGCTGTTACAGTTCAATATGCCCATTTTGCAGCTGCTCCACAGCTAATTTGCAAAGTAATGCTGCTGCTGCGCATGTAGCATTTCAGTCCCAACTTCACTCCAGCACTCTGATAGCAGTAGAATTTTGCATTCTGTGCTCCAGAATTCTCAATGATGTTTAGATGTGGTGGTTGGAAATGATGACCTTGTCTTGATGTTCATGTAAGCAGTCTTTGATTTGGTCAGGGGCTGTAGCTTGTGGTGGTAAATCACCATGCACTACAACACAATGAGTTGAAATTAAACCAGTGCACATAAATTAGGTAAAAAACATCACCTGTGTGACAGCTGTGGTTTGGATGAGCTTAATACGGCTCAATAGCCGATACTATCAGATTCAAATGTTGGGATCGGCCTGATACAGGATCTTTGAGATCAGATTGTGACATTCCTAATAGGGTTTTTGGTGAATGCTAAACTTAACATATTCCTTTACAACTAATAAGTCTTTTTAACTCTTGCAAGTGTAAAAGTCTGTTGCCCTATGTGATAGCAGTCCAGCATGGCTAGTGCAACTGGCAATTCAGATGTTGTGCTACCAGTAGTGCTGAAGCCAGTTCATATGAAGTTTTGAAGGAAGTTTGTGAACAAATCAGAACAGATTCCAACAGAAAAAAAAAAATGTATGCAAATTATGCACACAAGGTTGAAAAATCCAGTCCAAATTTCATCCACATCAACATCCAATTTAAAAAGACATACTTCAAACATCTGACCAGTCTTTGAATCTGCAGGATTAGTTGATGGTGTGCAGAAGAATAACAGAATAGCTCGGAGCAAATCATAAGAACCATGGGAACTATGAACATGAACTAATTCATTCTGATCTGTGTGAACTGAACTTTGAGCTAGCTTTTGCAGAGTGTAAACTTCATATTTGCCTGCCAATAACTTTAGCAACAAATTAGATGCTGCTGCATGAACAAAAAAATGCTAGATAAATTCAGCCAAAACCCTCCTAAATGTCCATTATGAATACTAAAATTCAGATGGAAATGAAACAAAAACAAAAAAACACAAAGGTTTGTACCAACACTGTACCCGTTCTACATTTACTTAGGGAGAAAGCTGCATGTACATTTTTACAACTTACTCACCAACTTACCAGCCAGCAAGTTAAGGCATATGTCATATCTGAATGACTGAATTTTATTTTAAATAAATGGGGGCAAATTAAGCACATATGGCATACAGAATTTTTCTATGCCTTTTTCCATATATTTTGTCTGAAGGGCAATCATGACAGAAAGTGGCTTCGAAAGACAAAAATATTCCAGTTCCTTTAAGTTAGGGACAATAGGTTATTGGTGCACAGTACGAACCACGAGCAGGTGTTCTGTGTTCCAAAGGAAACACAGTCACACAGTCACACACACACACTGTTTTCTTTATATGGAGCTTTGCATGTTGCCAAACGATGAATGGGGGACAGATGGTTTAGTGCATACAATTTTAGTACAAAAGGCTCACTGAATTCTTGTATATCTCTGTCCTGATATGATGCAATGAAAGGGCAGAGCAAGCAGGATGCTATTTGTCAATGACATCCTTCTGCTAATAGGATTAGATGCATCCGTAAAGAACTCAAAAGAGCTGTTTGCCGTTGGTATTCATAGAACTGCAATAACACATACAGAGCTCACACATGAGTTGTTAAATGACATTCTCATGAAGTGAATTGACCACTAGCCACATTGTTCAACAGTGTAGCACAAACCTAATATTTGTTTTCAGATTATGAATGCAAACCTTTAGTCTGTCAGTCAATCTATAGATAAATCTATATTCCAGCTTTTTTTATACCGACATCACATATATAAACATAATTGACTGTGTTCCACTCTAATCTGTTTTATTTCACATAACTCTGCACTTGTTTAAAACAATAGCCTTCTAAAATGTATTTTGTTATTTTTAATGACTACTTTTAATTTACGTATGTTTGCTATGTTTGACGGACGAAAAGCTCTATATTCAGAAAATATAACAGACATCTCAGCTTTGCTTTATTTTGTGAAAAGGAGTGTCAGTGTAGATCTAATGGGACAGCCTCTTCATCCCCAGTATGAACATAGTACTGAGGTTCAAATGCAGTTTGATACCAACAGGAGCACTTTAGAGGTGTGGTGCACCTACACAGCGTTACTGAAAGGTAATTTTTTCTCCCTCCCTCCTTTTTTCCCAGCATGGCTTTACTTGAATCACTTGCTGACGCATGCAGTCATACCATTAAACCGTTGGTTGCCACTTATTTATTTTGAGGCTCTGTGGTTCATTCAAGGGAAAATTCACACACATTCATCCTCTCTATTACAGCTGTACTCTTGGGATCATCCAGGATACATTTAAGTACCAAGTCTGTGCATGGCCTTCTGAGCAATACTCCAGTATGAATTACTCACTTCTTGCAGACTTAAAGGGGCAGATTACCACAAAATAAAAACATACAAATGTGTTTCTTTTACCTGTTTATCAGTCTAAATAGTTTTAGTTTGAGTTGCAGATTACTGCTCCCTCACATTAATGACACGTTATTACAGTAGCTTGTGATTTCACTTCAAAGCTTCAAACCTTTTCTGAAAAAACCATAGAAAAAAATTAAACTTATTCCTGAACCCAGACCCAGTGGAAGAAGAGATGGGCAGGTTTCAACTCCTCAGAGAATATCCCCACATCACATGGGAATCTTCTACTGTAAACATACTGTTTGCATAAAATATGAATAATAAATGTAGATTTTAATATGCACCACATTCATACAGAGTAACATGCATTAGGATTAGCTGAATGATTGAGAATAGAACAGTGAAAGGAAGCTGTTAAATATATGCTGTTCCTCTATGAGCGACAGGTCTTGCCACATGCATTTGCCCTTGTGCTATTAAAATTCCTGTGAACATTACATTTTTATACATTTTAATGAGCGAGGAGTTAAACAAATGGCCATGATGGTCATCACAGTAGCATGTTTCTGTTGACTGAGATTCATTTCAGGGTGGATTTCTAGCTCCCTGATATGGAAACATTTAAATGCATATGTGCATAATAGTTTTTTTCTCTGTGTGCTTGTCAAGTGACTAACCATGATAGGGGTATCCAGGGATTTCTTGATCTCATTACCTCCGCTGACACAGGGCAGTAAAGCACTAGATCGACATCAGATGAAGGTCAAATCACTCAAGGTGGACCTTTAGTCCTGCTCACTGTAGTGAATTGTATATTTTTACTGGGCTGTGTGTTTCATTCATTCATTTGAATCCATTCATAGGAAAACGAAGAGCAGTAAATATTTCATGTTTGTGGTTCTGTCACACAAAGGTAAAGCAGCTGAATCAAGAAAGATTGGTTTTGGCAATTGTCACTTTCACCATGGCTTAAAAAAAATATGAAAATCCCCTTTAAATAAAGAAATCCTCCTCAGAGGAAACCTCTTTTAGCGAGTGTTACCCTTGACATAGTTAGTGGCAGTGATTTCATGCTCCCATCCCTCTTCACATCAGTCTGATAGAGGGCAGAATCTAGAAGCTATTATTTGAGCAGAAGAATCGTTATGCTCAGCTGGGCTATTGCTACTCCACATTGCTACTCACAACACAAACACTTTTTTCCTAGAGTCTATTGAATTTGTTGACCCCCAACACCCCAACAGTTTTCAATTACATTAGCCCCCACCCCCTACCCCACTTGGAATACAAATGTAGGAGCTTGAGCATGCCTTATCTCAAGGGTCTTTGTCAAGCAACTGGCTTATTTGTCTGTAGTTCTTTCTGACTGACCACACAGGTTATTCTTTGGGTGTTATGCAGTTGTCAGGCAGCTGAAGGAAGCTGTCACAAAACCTGGTCAGCCTCTTGTCGGCCCACTGGCCTTAAGCTTGGATCTAAGTCACCCCTATTAACTTCGGATCACTGGCTATATTCACTAAATCTTCCTTTCACGTAATCGAATTAGTGCAGCAGTACGCTTCCTCCTTGATGGTCAAACGCGTCTTTTTCCCTCCCGTACAGACCCTCAGTCTCAATTGACACAATCTTTTTTGTTATTCTCCTGCTGTCTTTGAGGTGTCACCAGTAATTACATCTAATGAGAGAGGAAAGGAGTTGTTCACCTGAAGAGAATACATGACCTCTGGTGAAAACATGCTGTTCCCGCTATCGCTCTAATGGATATGTGCAGCTGCAGTCAGTTGAATTTGATGTGATGCCACTTTGATATTCAGGGGTTAGCACGGGTTTTGAATCCAACACCCTTTTGTGTCCTATGGAAGATATTCTACATGAGAGGATGTCACAAGTAATGACTGGCAAGTGGAAGATGTATACCTTACCACTTAGTAATGCAGACTTAGACTGAAGAGGTGAGAGAGAGTGATCCCATTAGAGCTGCTTAAGAGAAAAGTACTTTTGATTCGCTGAGTCGCTTTTTAATGCCACTGTTGCGTCTTGTCTGATTTGCTTTGATAAGTAGCTGCCTCAAAGTGGAAATTACGATTGAAATGGGAATATGTAATATGTGAATCTTGAAGGCTCCAAGATTGCGCACCTGGTGTTACCAAGGCCAAAGATGATTCCCCTTAGAAGGCACGTCATTGTCTATCTCATCCAGTGCCTCGACATATACACACAACCCTCCTGCAACTAACATGAAATGACAAGACAAAAAAAGACTAAATTATAAATATTATATATTCAAGCTGTATGTTCTACATTTTGAATATTGAATGCTAATTTTACATATTGGCTGAACAGGAATCATCTATCCACCAAACTTCTCCATGTGTAGACATCTGCAGTCTTTGACTAGAAACTGTTATTAGATTTGTAAAGAACAAACATAATCCAGGAGAAAATGTTTTCATCAGAACCTAACTGAAGGTTCTGTTAGGTCCAGGCTGCTACAGAACAGGGCCACAATAGAACGATCTAATACTGGAAGAAAACATGGTCAGGGATTGAATGCAATGTTCATTAAATGAGTCAGATAATGGGTCTGGGTAGCCTCTGCACAATAGAGCTATGTTATTTTGGATAAAATATATTTTATTGCACAAACAATGTAAAACAGCATCATTATTTAGATATACTGAAATACCAGTTATATACAGTATGTATACAGTAATATATATTTAGGTACCTGACAGTTGCAGTTGACCCCTTGAGATAACTTGACTTTTGACCTTTCACTAGTTATTAAGTGACAGGTAATAATGATTGAATGCAACAAAAAAAAAAAAAAAAAGTTTTTTTACAAGAAAATACTTACCTACCATACCTAATTCCTTAAGGCTGTTATTATTGTTATTATTTTTTCCCAACAAATCCTGTGAAAAGACCAAAACCAACAATCATCCTGCTGTCTTTCAGCTTCCAAAGCCCACTCATCACAACAAATATGACCTTTTATGTAGATTATTTTCAAATAATACACATTTTGGTGCAGTAATGGGTATTTATGGCACAGGAATATATATTGTGCCCAGTGCATGTGTTTGTGGTTTAAAAAAATGTCACCCGGTGCAATGGTGTGGCTCATTTATGGGTTTTTAATTGCTGTTTGGAGAAAAATGTCATAAGTTATACCAGGCTTAGCTACACAGGCAGGCCTTGTCGGTTTTAGTTTTCTCTTTCACTTGTTGGAAAAAAAAAATAAAGAATATGGCTTGCCTCATCCTTTTGTATTAGTGGTGTAAATTGCCATGGCAAATTTAGTAATGGACTGTGTTGCTGATGCTGGTCTTCATTGTTACTCATTGTGAGATGTTTCAAATTATTCCTGGTCTATACTGTAGCTTTATGTCAGGCAAATGTGTGCATGGCTGTATTGACCCACTTTGTACAGTCCACGTTCTACTTTTTCATTTACACTTAATTGCCATCCACATTTCAGGCACTGTGTCATTACGTGTAAACAGACAAACACCCACATAGATGTACACATAATCTCCTTTATAAGCCCTCACATTTTCTGACTTTTAAAAGAAGATTTTATACAGTGTGAGTGTATTGGCAATGAGACCTCAACTTCAGTTTCAACCAAAATATCTATCAGTGTTTGAAAGGCGAGCGTGTGTGTGTGTGTACGTGCGCTCATGGTTGTGATGGTTTGGTAGCCCAGGGCTAGCCCTGGTCTTTAGAAGTCGGTTATCTACTGATGTTGGTGTTCCCTCTATCTCTCCCCTGTGTTTTGCTGCACTCTCTGTTCTGTAGCTTCTCTTTGTCTTTTTGTCTGCATGTGGTAAATGACAGGCAAGCATTAACGGTAACTCACTCACTCTAGAAACGTACACTCAGACAAATACTATACTGTTTTAGATATGATAAATCCAGTCCCATCAGACTTTCTGGTCAAAAAATGCTTACTGC
>CAFUXE010000454.1:397933-438826 GCA_903364295.1 Serranus cabrilla
AACTCACTCACTCTAGAAATGTACACTCAGACAAATACTATACTGTTTTAGATATGTTAAATCCAGTCCCATCAGACTTTCTGGTCAAAAAAAGCTTACTGCTCTGATGAGCTTTAAGTACATATAATCAGGCCATGAATCTCTTTAATAAGCTGTCCGCTAGATCACTGGATGCAGAATTCATTTTAGAGTTAGAAAAAAAAAGAAAAGAAATACTGTTTGACTGTAGCAAACTGAGCAATCTCTTGGCTACCTGCCTAAATGGCAAGCAGAACTGACAGACACAACCTAGTTACAATTTCAAGCTGTGCTTATCTAGTTTGAATGTTTTGTATGCAAATGAAACATTCTGGCACTCTTAGAAATTGATGCTGGATCAGTGATCATCTTGTCTGTTGCGGTATGCAGTCAAGGGGCAAGAGGCATATGAAGTTGCAGCAATCACAGTGAAAGTACGTCACCTCTGATGCCAAGTCTCCACATAAACATCTTTACTGACTGTTGGTTTGTTTGCAGCTATTTTATTGCTGTTTGGCTCTTTTTAGGATGTGTGAATGAGCTGCTGCGAGGATCAGCTCCTATTGATCAGATTTCACCATCATACCCTGACACCTGGGGCGCAGGGATCAGTGCTGCAGGTCTATTTTGTGATGGCCCTTTGCTCTCTACTGCAGTTGGCTGTTTCAAAAGGCCGCCTGTTGATGTGCTTTGCTCTCCACAGGAGAAGATCCCATGGTAGTTCATTATTTCATTACACTTCAACCTGCAGCAGCAGGCTGTGTGACGTGTTCTCCATCCTCATTTGCAGTGCCACTAAATACACTTTCTGTGCTCTTTTGCATCTAATTAGGATAGGCTGTGTGCCTCTAAACAATGGGATAATGACTGGCACTGGCTGGTTTCGTGTGCTGTTGCTGAGTGCCTCCTGGCAAAGTGCCAGAGCCTTGGAATGGGAATCACTCCTTACACAAATGTGGCACAGTGATGAGGATATGCTGGTGCTCACTGGTTATCCACATCACCTCCTGGGCTCTGGAGCAGCTTTGGATTAGTTGGTTCTCTAACTGTTAAATGCTTTACTCCACTTTGTATTCTGTGAAGATTTTCTTTGTTTATATGTTGAAAGGTAAAACTACTGGCTTGTCAGGTCCTGACAGAATATGTTGTTTGTCCATGCCCTCTAGAACAAAGAAGACGTTTTTCACAATTGGCAGTACATTCTCAGTTTGTGCATTTCAAAACCATTACAAAGGGTGGAGACGGGCATTGTAAAAAGTCAGTCAGTTCAAACCTGGGGCAGTTCGAGGGCATGTCCCCCTGTGGGGGATTTTTCCCCCCATATATGACTGGTATATGCACTTTCTAGCCATTTGAAAGAAAAAAGAATCCCATTATCGTTGTTAAGACAAAAAAAATCCTGCCGTAGAGCCTACATCCTCTTTTGTATCTACTTTCTCACACTGTATTACAACAAATGTTGAGGATGACTAATTATGCCGGGGCTTTTGAGAAAACATTCAGGGTTAAGGCCCCGGAAGCAACCACTTTGTATTCAGACGTGAACAGACAGGGGCAGAGAAGACTGGTCTCCCCTCAAAAACGTCAATATAGGGTGTTTGTACGGGCAGCGAGATTTGACTCATATTTATGCCCTAGATTGTCCTCCGCCACCATCTTGCTGATGTAGTAGTAGCTATTGACGGTAATGCAGAGTTTAAGTTGGGCCGAAAGGGAGGGGAGGTGGATGGGTCGAACGGCAAACTTTCACCCAGGAGAACGGGGTTCATGTCACGTGTAAAAAAACAAAAGTAAACTATATTTAACGTAACTTCTGTTTTTTTTACTCAACTTCCATGGCTCATGTTTTGTGAATCACGTTTTTTTCATGATGCAGCTTACGTTTTTTTTTCACTATACCCACCTCACCCTGTAACTACTTCACTTTCAGCATTTACGCACACTAATTTACTTTTGAAACTGTGTTTTATAACACCTAGCAAGAAAGCTTTTTGCCCTAAACCTAGATCAGTGGTGTCGCATAATTCACTAAAACTGCAGCCTTTTTTACAACAGCGAACCGTTCATGCATGTATAATGACGTGTGTGCTATTTTTAGAACACGCTGTTACTGCGAGCTGCGAAATCCTCATATGGGTAATTTTGACAAATGCTTATGCATCTCATTATGGGCGGTATCGACAAACTGTCTATTCTGTTGTTTAGATTGGAGATCTTGTTTGTTGATCTTGTTTTATGATTTGACAGCACTATGGACTATGAACCACTATGGAGGTTTCGGCACAAAAACACTTAATGAAGCATCATGGTTGGGATTCAAACAAAATAGGAAACAATGTGGCCTGTGTATAACTGTGTCAAATGTTTTGTTGACCAATCCACATGAAGTTGTGGAATAGCTAATGCTGTAGTTCATCATATGCAGACCTGATCTTGTCATGACAACTGAGCCGATAGTCACTGCAAACACAATTCTTCAATGCATGTGTTGTCAGAGTTTTAGTAATGTAGCACTAAAACACACTGAATACAATTCATGGCTATGAAATTCTTTTAGCATGTTGTTTCCTCAACCATGACTGACAGTTCCAAGTGAATATCATACAGTGACAAAATTATCCTCAATCTCATGCCACATAATAAGCTACAGGTAATTTAAATTTCTAGGAGCTATGCTGTACTCTTTATCGACTGTCCACGTGTGCAAAGGTTTCTGTTGTGAAAGGTTTGAGTTTAGTGGTGGATTTCTTTTTATTTTATCATAGCAGGAAGAATGCAACGTTGCCCTGATGAAAAGAGGCAGAAATTGTCAACAGTGCCATAAACAACCTTGATAATCCATAGGGGAATATAATAATTAAACCTGTTGGTCTTTCACTTGACAATGTGGCAGTCAGGCCATGATTCCCTTTCAAATAGCTTTTTTTGTGTGTTTTATCCGTTTCTAAGCAAATCTTGAATTAAATGTAACCATGTGCTGATAATTGTGGCCAATTTAAGAAAAAAAAAACCCTCTATAATTACACACTATTCTCTTCCATGTTTGACTGATTACAGCTACTTGCAGCCACAGTTCTTTTTTCGAACTGATCCACTCAAAGCTCTTGAGCTTCACGTCAAAGCTTTGTCATAAATGTCTGCATATACAGCCATACAAGAATACTCAAAACTATGAATTAATACTGCCAATGCTGCAAATGTGTGGCAAGTGCTTTCTGACTACTCTTGTCTCTTACCTCTTTCAACAGAAACAGAGGCATATAAAGATAGGATGTAAAATATTTGGTGTATTGTCCATACATATGGCCCTTGCATGCACAACAAAAGTCTAGTTATTATAAGTTGTGTTATCAGTCAGACCAGTATTACATTTTCATGTTACATGCTCAAATGCAGATAATCTATTACCAAAGATTCTACCCTTTCATCAAAGGAATTTTCCAATAGACTGTAGGCATGTTGTTTTATTAAAATCTGACCACATTTAAAATGCCATTGACTTTCATTGACTCTATGTCATCCTCCACATCGGTTCAGCTATGCTGTTTCTAGTCCATAGAGAGGATTTATCAGACATGCATGATGTGACTGTATATAATATATAATATAAATAAGTGACAGATGTATTAATTTGGGTTTGGCTTTATTCACCGCCATGAAGAACAAACAAGTACAGCTATGCAGCATCATATAGATTTAACATTTGTTCTGGCTTTGAATGAGTTTGAATTGAAAGTCATAGAATATATATGAATTCTAGCTTGCAACTTTGCAACTAAATTTGTTTTTTTTTCTTGGACATTAATATCATCTGCAGACTAATGGACATCCTCCAGACCACCAACAATGAATGTAAACACTCGGCCTTAATATCAAAGCTGGGACACATCTTCCGCTCAATGCTGCTACTTTGTAACCTTGGTGAGGAGCACCTCCTCCAAGCTATGGTCACACAGCCCACATCCAAAACAAACACCTGCCTGCCGCTTTCATGAACAATAACAACATCTGCTGTATAAGCTGTGAAATTTTGAAAACATAACGAACAGCCCATTGCACAGTTAGAACACAGCCCAGGAATATTAACAGCATCAAAGATGAAGTGAATATAACCTCATGTCCTTGACTAGCAAATTAGCAAGGCTGCCATGTCTTGCAACATACTGTACATCAATTTGTACAAACTGCATTAAGAATACAGTACCGGAGTATTACAAGATTCCTGTTTGTGCAGTACAAACAAGGAAGGGTGAACCCATGAAACCTCCGACAAGGTTGTGTTTAAAGAACATAATTTTAATCTGCTACTTACACCATTGCAGTTACAAGGTGTGTGTTTGTGTGTGTGAAATCTGTCACACATACAGATACAAACACAGCACCAGCTGTACAGTGTAATGAACTTCTAGCTTCCATTATGTCTCCACAAACACTGTACTATATTAATCCTATTACTTTGAGGTTACTGATTCAATTATTACTCCAAGCATTACCTGTGAATAGTTACATCACAGTTCTTAAACAACTTTAATCACAATCCATTTATGAGAGGAAATTATATTGTGACATGTGGCTCAAAATTTCATACATCCCTGCCAAAATTTTGATCAAATTGCACAATTTAAAAATCATCCCAGGTTCACTCAGATCCTATATCCACCAGGCCAACAAAAAACACAAAGTGTTTCACTGAAAAAAGGAGTAGCTGAAGTTTGGCTCTGTGGTTGGATAATTCACACAGAAACTTCTAAAATGTAATGATTTCAGTGTTGAAAAGTCAGTAATTCAACTCTAAATCAACTCCCAAACGTTAGTACAATTTAGTAATACATTTCTAGACATCCAGTAAACTTTCACTTCACAATACAAAAATGTCTTCTGACCTTCGCATCACCACTAAATGCTTACTGTCCTTTATTCTATATGCACTTGTTACTATATTTGTTGGGGATTCATTTTATGTTCCTATAAGCCATTTCTACAGTTATTTATAACCAAGTAAAATGAAACCTTGAGCAAAGCTTACCCTTGCCCTGGTTATTGCGTTCCAACTGTTTCCGTTCTACATCTCATCCCTAGAGTGGCGAACTCTGGGGACTGTCAGCGGCTCAACTTGGTCACCTGTGAAGGTTTGGGCGAGGCTCATTCAGTATTATCTTTTCCAGGCATATTTATAGCCTACAATATCTGAGCTGGTGACATCCTTACGAAGTCGCGTAAGAGGCTCATAACTTACAATGAAATACCAACTGTGACATCATCAGTGAGGTAAGAAAAACAGGCTAGTGCCACATTATCTTACTGATGATGCCATCGGTTCAGTCACGTCTTGGCACAATGTGGTAAAAGTCCCCGCCTTTCACTCAATGTCAGCTGGGATTTGTTCCAGCCCCCCGCAACCTAAGTTTGGATAAGGGGTTAAGGGTAATGGATGGATGAATGAATGGCTAAAAAATAAAGTTGCATCTGATGTCTACATCACAGACAATATGCCATATTATCATCCAGTCATGTAATAGCTCTGATCCAGAATCAGGGGTTTTAAAGCAGCTCAATTTTCTGCTCTTACTTCTTCTCCTACTCTAATAAGCTACATTACTTTTAACATTTACTTTCTAGTAATATTGATATATGTGAAATAGCAAATTACAAATTTGACTTGTATTAAAATTTTTTTATGATTATTGTACAAAATTAAAGGACCTCAGTGCTTCTTTCAGTGACTCACATATTCTGTAGCTCTTTGTAGATCTCACACATTTGCGACTTTGTAGATTATGTGCACCCAAACTCTTGCACACCCAGACTTTGCTGTACTTTGAGAAAGCTTCTGTTGTTGTTGATGCATACTTTCTAATTGGAAAAGGCAATACCAATTGTATTAATTCAAACAACAGCGCAGTTAATTGAATGTGAGGGTTTTCTTTATTATTCTGGACAGCTCATACAGATGTTGTCATATTGGCGCGTTGCTAGGTTACAAGTTCACTTGCTGTAAAATTCCAGTGGAATTCCTTTCAGCCAATCATGTTATTCAGTTGAACCTAAGTGTCTCAACATTTTACATTACATTTTGTCTCACACTTCAGGTTCTGTGGAAGTACAAAAGCCAGGCTCACTCACTGTTGATCAAACAAGTTACATAACATGTCAGGTTGAAACTCCTTGCATTTTATCACACAGTGAATTATTATGTTGCAGTTGTTTCAAGTTCTCGTCTTAAAATTGCAGTCAGAGGTGGATGAGGCATAGCAGGAAATCGTTTCGAGGCTGATTTTATCGCTGTCCTGGGCGAGCCGGGGAAAGTCACAGATGGTATGTGAATGTAGATTAGCGTGTCTATTGATCACAGTTCAGGTTGACTATGAATGGCAGATGAAGCATCACCACTTAATTAGATGAACAAACCACTCTGTATGGCTAATTTATCATTTATTATTATTGTTATAATCTATTATTCCAACATTACATCTGAATGGGCTAGTGCATATGATAAAAAACATCAT
This sequence comes from Serranus cabrilla, assembly GCA_903364295.1. Taxonomy (NCBI): domain Eukaryota; kingdom Metazoa; phylum Chordata; class Actinopteri; order Perciformes; family Serranidae; genus Serranus; species Serranus cabrilla. Next base: position 404,458 of record CAFUXE010000454.1, read on the forward strand.
TACTGATAATACTGTGATTGGTATTACTGTGAATGCCAATCACTACACATATTGACAGCTATCAAGCATAGTGTGATAAAGTGATTAACAATGGAATTATTGTTTTGATTCTATGTGAGCCTCACTGTTATAAACATCATGAAGCAGTGCTATTTTCCCTCTTTTGCCACCTACTAGGAAATGAGAACTGTTGTTCACACATTGTAGCCTGTTATTGGGCCTTTTATTATGGTGTTTTGAAGTGATAATGACAGCCTCACACAAGAAAACAAAACATTTTTGCATGTTTATATTTGGCTTTTGTAGCTTCATGGCATCCAATTATTGGACAATATATAAATAGTGTTTTGGCAGAAAAGGTGCAGGACTGTGACTGTCCAAACAAGTCTGGCTTCGAGAATTTCATCTGATAAGAAGGTTATTTAGGATATATACATTTATTTGTATCACAGTATGCATGAATACTATTGTGTTATGAAATCCTAAGCACTGGCACTCCCAATGAACCGGCCCATAGATCTTTTGAAGGAGGACAGCAGTTCCCAGTGCACGCGGTATTGGAGGTACCTGCGGAAAAAGGCACTATTGATGCCTTGAAGCTGAGCTGAACTGAAAAAGAAAGGATTTTTAATAACTTGGTATGAATGTACCTTTGCTGCAGACCTCAAGCTGTATTTATTGTAGCTCTGTAAAGATAAAATACCCACCTACTGATCTGCACTGTATTTTGACATGGATTTCAAAGATGGGTTCAGTTCTTCTCAGTGTGTAATGTGGTTCAAGGTCTTATTAATCAAAGACATTGATGGAAAGTCTGAAGGTTCTTGTGTTTGCCATTGAAGCAATACAAAGCTCTTTGAGAGATCCTCTATGAACATATACACATATATGTATGTATGTATGTATGTATGTATGTATGTATGTATATATATGTATATATATATTACTATAATGCTGGTGAAACCACATCCAAGCTATTATTGTTGTGTTACAAGCAAATTCTGTTGTTGAAATGATGGAGCAGTGCAATTTTCATGATGTAATAAAAAAAGGATGCCACCAAGATAAGGGAGCGCAAGAGAAATGTTGTCTTTTCAGTTTTATCCTGTTCTTCGTCTAGTAATTTTTCACCAACATTGTTTTGCTTTTGCGTCTGTAAAAGTCTTAAACCAGAAGCTTTCCTCCTAAACCGAATCCGAGAGGTGAGCAGCAACCAGCTGCTGACTGATTGGACCTGTCAGCCCTCAAAACATTTGATTGGATTTGGCCACGGTGAGGTCTCTGCTTTCACGAAGTGAGCCAGCTCAGGGTTCTCCATAGAGACAGAATGTTCAATAAAGTCCCACTTTCAGCCTCCCTTTTCTCCTTCCTCTCTTATCCGGGAAGCACAATCAGATAAGTGCCTCACCCAACAAAGGAGATAGAGCACTCACACCAAGAGTCCATATGTCATGCAGCATCTTCCCACCCAGGAGTTGATAGAGCAACAATTAGCTCTAGTGTGGGAGGTTAAATATTATTTTAATTGTTATCAATGTTTAATGCAGTCCTGAGGGCTTTCTATCAAAGTGCCACATTTAATTATGACACAGTTAGAATAAAAGACCACTTGTGGCTATATCTTCTCAGTGAAGTTTCATCCTGCTGGCTAACACTTTATTAATGTGCATTTATTCAATAGAACTATATCTGTATTATCAGCAAATTTCTGAATATTGACCTACTTTGGTGCTGGGAGAAGTATTTAATGTTCCTTTATATCTTAACTAAAATATTAAAGCTGTTCATCAAAGATGATCATTCTTGGCTGTGTAACATGACCCCAGTCGAATGTATGGCTGGGCTAGCCTTCTGGCACATCGTGCAATTCCCGGTAGGCTGACAAAACTGTCTTCAAATTAAGCCCCTCCCCTGGACTCAGTGCCTTCATTAAATAGTGTATATACCCTTTGAAAAATGAGCACCAGTCATAGTGGATTATACAGTTTTGGAACAACCCTTTTTGAGTGTTTCTTCTCTCTTAACCTTTCTTGAATCCCTGTTACTTATTGCACAATTTGTGTTTGAACGGCTCACATCAGGTGAGATTGAAAAAGCTTTTACTCTCAGTTTTTCAGTAATATTTGTAGATACGCCCATTCTTGTGCCTGACAATTATTACATGTTGGCCAGTCCTGTTATTGTTGTGAAGCTGATGCTGTTATCTGTGCCAGAGTGTTAGTTATTCATAGATTTGGAGGTAAAAAACGTATTAGCTTCTTTGTTAGAAAGTGAAGGTTATGTTGTTAGTGTGTCAGTGTTATATGTGCTGGCAGGCCATTTATATCTGTAAAAGGGTACATTTGCCCACCTCAAGGTCCCTTTTTCTGTACTTAAACAACCCTCCCACCCACCTCTTTATAGTAAGCAGTACATCACAGCATTGCTTTGGTGTATGTCAATGCATTTACACTAAAGAATGGAATCCATCCTTACTGTGTGTTGATACACACTCTTGGATGAAGGCCCTCTTATACAGCCTGTCTGGACCTGTCCTTACCATCACATTTTATAGGGAGTGGTACAGTTGGTAAATATTTAGGGAGCGCGAGGGTAGTTTGTTGTTGTGTGATCAATATCTGATCCATTATATACATAATGGATCTGATATTTAATGTCTTAAATGTGTTAATGGCTTAATAGGTGTTTAAAATTCTGAAAACTTGAGGCTGAACTTAATTCTGTCTCTATAATGTTGACTTGGTTAGGTAGTGGGAAGTGGAGCAGTGTGCTTTTGTTTGGATCAATAAAGGTGTAACAGTGCTGATGTTAAAACTAATTCACGTTGGTAGCAAAAGGCCATACAGAGCTCAAAATTCCTCAAATGTGCTGTTTCTGAATTGCTGTAACAGGTCACACAAACTGCAGAATTATTAAAATGTCAGTGGGAAGGGTCTCAATAATAAGACAGCATATGCTAAACATGGACAACTGTGTCAGCAAAGGGGAACAAGGGTTGAGAGTTGAAGCTTAGCAACAAGGACAGATGGATACTCTGCACTCTTATCAAGAGACTTGACTCTTTGGTGCCTGCTGTGTCACTTAAATGCATATCATAAAGTAAAATGTGATCAATGTAAACCGTATAGACATTATTATATACTCCCTGTTTCTCATGTTCTAATTTTACTTTTTCAAAACGCCACCCAAGAACATAATTCATGAAGATGTAAACAGCCAATCTGGGCTTTATGAACCATATAGCACAGAGTTATTCTTAGAGAGGCTCATGAATGTCAGCTGCTCTCAGTTTAATTGCATGTTTATACAGCTCCATCATTTCCATATCATAACACCCAGATCGCCCAGTGTTTTGCTTATCTCAAGTTGATCTTGTTTTTTTTATTTTTTAATTGTGAGAGAGCCCATTGCTTTGCATTTGGTAGCTGACTACTTCCCAGCACAAGGGCTGTATTTCTGTGAAGAGCTCTTTACTGATTTCAGTGGAGTATATGATGTGGTAATAAAATGAAACACTGACTAAAAACATTGAGTATAATCTCTTATTTTCTCTTGTACCATTCATACTGTGAGGCAAGAGTGCTAACCACTACACCACCGTGTGGCCCTGTCTTGAGATTGATTAATCAAATAAAATATAGAGACCAGGAAATGGAAACTGAGTTAAAAATAATCAAGCTATGTACTGATTCAGACAGAATTTGAGTAAGGACTTTAAGTCATTAAAACTTAAAGTGCTCTGTGGTTGTGTTGCAGTACTGGGCTGAACCACTAAGTGCTCCTTTCTGTTTGATAAGAGATGCGGCAAATTTCCTGATTAAAAAATTTGTATGCATATGATGCTCTTTTATTGTTCATGCATGGATAGAGAATCTAGTGCCGTTAATAACTGGCATTGTATAAGCACTGCACAACAAATTAATGCTGTGAGTTGTTGTCTGTCAATTATCAAAGTTAGCTTGTCATCCTGAAGCTCATGCTAACGACAAACCAGCTTGAGCAGCTGAGAGAAGCTCCCAGTTTAGTCACCTGTGCCTTGTATGCTTAACACATGCTCAGCAATGTCAAAACCGAAGTCAGAGAGTTTGCAATGACTCACTCCCTCCTTGGAATCTCAATCACTTTTACCTGAGGAAGGCAAATTTCAAAGATTCCTTAGTCTGGTAAATTTAGAACAACAGTATTCTTTTCATGAATCAGTCTATGATATTTTTTGTCAGTTGAACACACCTCCTCTAGCAGAGCAACATTTTTTTGGGATCCTCCAGGGCTCTTTCCTAGGTCCTTTGTTGTTTTACTCTACCATATCTGGTTAATTCACAATGACAATATTCTTTTTCAGAATTATTCTTGGCATAAAAAGACAAACTCTTTTGTGTCCACAGATCCATCAGACTTGTTAAACGGGCATGGTCTTAGTGCAAATATTGATGATAAATACAGAAAACAGGAGGCTATAAACCTTGGCATTACTCAACCCTATAGCTACATATTATAGTAGCACAGGAGTGTCGGAAATTAAAGATAATTTAATTTCATTCCAAGATGCACAAACCCTTAACCATGCCTTTGTGTCTACCCGATAACATTACTGTAGCTCTTTATTCTTGGGACTCTGCCAGAGATCAATTGACCGCCTGCAGCTTATAGAGCTGCAACTCATAAGCTTAAGAACATTTAAGTACATTTGCCATTTCTTGGCTCATCTTCTTGGTTTGCTTTTGTTTGGAGAATCTATTTTAAGTGCTACAGGCATAGATCTGCCTGACACCTTCTGTCCTTAGATTTGTGTTTGTAGCCTGGGGTCTGCTGATCTGTTGTTGTTCACTTCCTCCAGGGCATGCTGGAGACAGAGGGCACTATTGGGCATTTTGCAGTCAGGGCTCAAAAGTCCTTCAGTACTGTCTTGTTGGAGATCCACAAATCAATTCAATGTCCTTTTTTATAATTTATGAAAGACTTTTTTTGTAAAATTGGTACTTTCTTTACTGCCAATCTTTGTTATGTTTTTGTGTTTTTTTGTGAGCATTTATCTTCCCGTCCTTCATCAGTGAAGTTCTGATTTTGGTTAGAAAAAGTGCCTGTCAAAATGAAGGTATTATTAGCTGTATTATAATACATAAGACATTTTCTAAGTAGCGGCATGACCTATTTTTATGTTGATTGTAAACAATCTACAATTTATGTATTTCTGAAGTGTTTATGGGAGACTGAGAGCAGTGTTATTTGTCAAGTTTTCAATTACCATCTAATTCACAGCAGGCAGTGCCCTCCTCTACTCTGTCTCACATGTCTTTGCGGCGCAAGGTTGTTATGAAGAATGCATTATTCAGAAAAGCAGTTTTTGGTTAGTGAGTGTTGATCCAAGACTCCATTTCCTGTTTCAGATTCGTTTATTCAAATGTGACAGTTGTAGAGGAGCTGTCGTAACGCTCTGCTACCAAAGGTCTGAGTAGATTATGAGATCCAAAGAGACAAAGACAGTCCAATTCCTTCACTGTTGTGAGACAGATGAGTCACATGCTGGTTAAGTTCCCCAGAGAGCATTCAAGTATAACTTTCTAACAAGACCTCATCTACTTATACGGACAGCATTATGCTATGTTCCTGAAATTAATTGTTTTATTAATACCTTCTTCAACGTCACATGCTGAGCACCGACCCTTAATGACAAACAATATTCACAGTCACAATGTCATGTGCCACCCTTCAATTACAACTTCCTCTGCATTTTTATACACCTCAAAGCTCTCATAGATCCATATTCTCATGGCTGTTAACTCTATATTACTGTATATAACAATATATAATAATATATATATATTATGGCAAAAAACGATGACCCAATTTTTGACCCAAACTCAGGCATACAAAAAGTCTTTAAAACTATTTGGACCCAGGTGTTGAAGCCAATTCAAATTATTTTTTATTACCTTAGGTAACCTGCTGAGTAACATAACATGTATATGTGGTGACAATGGCAAGAAATCAAAGCATTTTCCACACCTTATTCAATTGCAGTCAGTCTGGTTTATTGTGTGAGCTTGTCAACAAACAGCAGCTTAGATTAAGCTCTGGGTGTTTGCAATGGGGATAAGTGTGCGGATGTATTGATATGTTTTTCATTTACACTGTTTTTTGTAGAACCTTTTTGGCTGGTGATGGTTTGCGCTAACATTGAAAAATATGTATATATATACGGACAAACAAATACAAATAAGGACAATTATGTTTTCTTATATTAAGAAAATAAAACTCCATTCTATATATATTGGTGTACACTTTATGGTCTCCTCAGGTGACCTATATGAAGAACAACAGTGATAAGATTAACAAAGTTTTGTTTCTGCATCTGTCTGCCCTCTGAACACGTTCTGCTGACTCCGCATTCAAAAAAGTTGTTCATTAAGAACCAAAGCGATAGCAATGGCTACTGGCCCTATAGGATGCTACACTACATTCTTGGCAACAGTAAAACTGCCAGCCGAGAGTGGAGAGTTATTTCTAGCTCTAATGGGATCAGGACACTTTTATCTGGAGCTTTTATCAGTTGATTAACTAATGCATTGTTCCTTGTCGAGATGTAGAGAGTTGTTTCAGTCACCCCAGGTCGAAGAGGTCAAGTCAAGGAGAGATCCAATCAGGCCAACAGCACTGTACCAGGCTGGCGGGCCCCGGTGTAATTACACTCTCTAAGACTCCTGGTGAAGTTACAGATAAGGTGTGGGCATTGTTAAGGGACTTGGGGAAACCCTGTCTACACAAACATATTGTTTCACATTTTTCATGTTAATTGCATTGTCAGGATTCGTGTTGCTTTGCATCATAAGCAGAAAGTTTCAAGGTGACTTTTTGTGCTACAAGTTGATTGTGTAAAAAAGCCCTGTACAGTGGAGGCATGTCTTTTATGATATTTTAAAAGAAATCCTTGCCTTCATTATTGGTTCTCATTTCTCCCTCCATTGCATATACACAATCTTGTTCTGTGAATTCTCCCACTGTCATTTATTGAAACATGGGTTGAAGTTGCTTATGGGTTCTTAGCAGCTAAATTTGAGATGAAAAATCTTAATTTGCTTATCTGGAGTAACTATACCAACACATATTCTGCTAATGGGTTCAGAAATTGGAAATTGCCAAATAGCCATAAATTAGTCATGACTGGCCAAAAGACATTTCACACTAGACATTGGTCCCTGACAGCTGGGGACTGCTTAACATCTATTTCAAAATGTATGATGTCACTGGGACAGAGGTGCGAAGCAACAACTCTTGGAAACAAGAATTTAAACATACCACATTTATTGGCTGAAAATGCTGCAAAAATACATGCATTGTTACTGCTGTATGATAGTAAAAAAGCTATTAAATCATTTGAAATGGATGGATGTTATGTGGTATATGTTTTTTATGCAGTGACATCATTGATAATAATCACCACATTCAAACTTTGCCTTAATTGCATTCTTTGTTTTTCATCAGATTAAAGCTCGGTTAAGAGTCGGGCGGCCATTATTATAAGGTTAAAAGAAGACAATGTAGCAGGCGGCCCATTTAAGATGAGACTGTAATGACATAATCACCCACTCAAATGATTATAAAATCACAATTGAAAAGAATAGCTGCAGTGCTTTAACATAAACTTTGAGTATCCATTAGCTTGGAGCATTGCCACTAATCAGATTTTTTGTTGCACGCGAAATCAAATTACCCATATGGTGAAGCTCAGCAATATTTTTGACAAGCTCCTGCATACTGTGAGAGCATCATGGCGTCCAGGTCACGGTTCTCGCTCTTACGTCTCCATGCTCCATACAGCAGAGTAAATTTGTATCCCCTTGTGCATAGGTGTGTCTGATTGGTGGATCAAGTTTTGTGTCCCCCTGTCTGGGACTCTCATTGAATTACCACCATGTGGGCCCAGCAGCTGTTCCTTCTGGTCGCAGCAGGCCGCTGTCGTTAATTGAAGCGTAATGGGCTCAGCAGCAGGGAAGGTCAGACAGAGCGCTCTGCTGATGCACAGCCCCTGTCAGAACCTATACACAACACACCTAGAAACTTTTCAACTCCTCTCCGGGGTTAGGCTGATAGAGGTTTTACATGTCACTCAATCATTTCATTCCTGCAGAGGTAGTACTAAATTGTTGGGTTTGATTGCCTTTATGTAAATCGTGTTCATTCAAAAGTATGTATAATTCATAACATACAACAATTTGCCTCAAGCCTTAATTGGTACAACGAATGTAAATGTCGTTTTAGTGCATAATGGTATGCAACTGCAGTTGAATTGGTAGTTCTGCCATTGTATTAACACTGAAACACCCCACCTCAAACCAGGTAGTGATTCTCGTCTGCTTTGACTGTTCGAAATGCTCCTACAATACAGAATGTTTCTTGTATTATTTTACTGCCAGACTCATCTTTTGGCTTTAACCTCTTCCTCTTTCCTCCGTTTCTAACTTCCATGTGATACCAAGCATCAGCTCTTGGTGCAGTACTTTTATTGTCTGTGCAGGGGCACTTAAGGACATTTTTAGTATTTCAGTTATTGGAGAAATTGTTTCAGATGCATTCATCAAATTGGCAATAATAAGGTGTAACTTTGGTAGATTGGACTTTAGTTGATCAAAAGTAAATGTAAATGAAGATGCAGTCCTGGAGGCATGTTTTCCCAACTACATAATTGGTAAAATAGAAATAGGTGCATTCAATGCACGTCACAATGAAATGACATTATTTGCCACTGATGATAGCATAATAATTCAAGTACAGCCTTTCAAAGAGCAATGAACTTTGAAATGTGTGAGCAATGAATTGTGTGTGTGAAACTTCGACACAAAGAGCAGAGAGAGGACAGAAATGACAGAAAATGTGCCTTGACATGTTTTTTCTGTTCATTTGTCTTTGGCTCTGTCTCTGTCTTATAATTGTCGGGAAAACCCTGCTGTTTTCATGGCATCTCTTTGGCTAAAATGTATGTCTGAACCACTGATAGTTCAGACACAAACACATTACTTGAAGCCTGACAAGATAGCTTTTTGTGTGATCTTTTGATCTGGCCCTTCTTGTGTGATTTCGTGACATTGCGAGATCCAGCTGCCATGCAAGGAACATTTTTTCAGCCCATTTTTATGTACCATATATATCACATAAATATGACATTTGCTGCCTGTCTTGAGTTGTGCCTGTCTTGTACTGACAAATTGCTCAAACCAGGACACGCCAAACGTAAACCTGAGCAGACCCTAAAGCTGAATGAAACAAAACAGCCCAAACCAGCGTGGGTCAGGTAGATGAACTCCAGCTGATGTTGCTACTCAGTGCTACATTGCCTCTGCATCTCCGACAGTGCAACTTTTTGAATCCATCATCTGTGCTTGCTACTCCTTGTTCTTGGCGTTATAGCTGTGAAGAAAGCCAGCTCCAGCAATAGCATAGCCATTCATCTTGGTGCTTACACCTCAAAGCACCAAGAATTATCCTCCAAGCTCCACTTATGTTCAAGGATTCAAAAATAATTCATGGATCGTTGGCATGAGATCAGAGCGGCAGTTTTATGAGTCCGAGAATCACAATGCTATTGAACATGGTACAGATATTACAGACATTGTTTAGCTCGCTGTAACTGATTCTGTCTTGTCTCACTGGCATTAGCGGCCTCTCTCTACCAAGTGCCTTTGAATTGTGGGTTGTTCTGTAGAGCAGGATCTGTGAAAGATTTATGCCGTAGTGGGGCACCCTGGTCAGAACTGAATTGGTGATGTAGATTCAGTATGTATGCATGGATTCAAGACCCAGCTCTTGCTGTGCTGTTGCATCTCCAGCTTGTTGTCATTTCCAAGTCTGAGGAAAGAGGACTTTCAGTCCTACTTTAACTTTCAGTCTGATTCCTACGAGACAGTCTTGATAAGCATGGCCCAGTTCACAAATGTATGTCAACAACGGTAACCTGTAAATTGTCTTTTGCCGTTGACTTTTGGCTTTCTACTCTCAAGAACAAGGAGTTGTTGTCTCTTGGAGATTGACATCAAAGTCTGTTAGTACATTACCTCAGCTAAAGCACTTTGTCCCCTTTCTTGGCTTTAGAGTCATGGCGAAAACCTTTTCCTGCAGTTTGACTCAGACTTAAGTTAGTCATGAATCAGAAAAATACAGTAACTGCTCAGTTTATGCATAGCTTAATAATTGCATTATGGCCTGATTGCTTTGCATGTGCCTAAACTTCTGTAATTTAAAACATGTCTATATGCTCCCCAAGGTTGACTCTTTTAAGTAAACTTTAACATTAGCTGCAATGTTATATACAATTCAGTTCATGTTATGATGTGCTTGCTATTTCAACTCCTTAAGTAGCCTGTACCTGTAATGAAAGCAACATTATCTCATCCTTGTTTGAGGTACATGCCAATGTAACATTTGGTCAAAAATGTCCATCCATTTTTTCTTGCAATTTAACAACATTGTCATCTGCATCCGAGCTGTGGGAGAATTCTGGTACAAATAACTGTCTTGTTTCAGAGCTGTGATGCAATCCTACAGCTCAGACAGGCTGCAGCTTTGGTAGAAGAATCTATTGACTGTAATTCTTTTTCAAGGAATGCATACCATTTAAAGATAACGTGACTTAATGATGCAGAATATGTTCTTCAAAGGTTAAACTGTACTTAATACATATTTACATAATTATTAAAGTCTTGTATGGGATAACGAATGCATCCAGAAGATGATAAGTTTCCATCTCTATAACATCTGAATAGCTTGTTAAGTCAATACTGACGTATGTATTAAGTGAAATGTAATTATAAGTGTAATTTCAGGCTTGCATTTCCAATCAAAATCCAGTCACTTTTATTAAAGCTGTTTCAGTGTTTGCATTGCTTCAGCATGGTATCAAAGTATAGCTGTTGATGTGCTACTTTTCCAATGCTGTCCACACTGGAAACACTTGATTTTCTGTGATATTCTATTTCTGTCTTTCATGCTCTGACTCTGCAGTGTGGCGGATTAACTGGTTAAGAAAGGAAACCTTTCCTTTGTGTGTCTCATTCACTTTGTACAAGTCTACAGCAAATACAATAGGTGCTATTTTTAAAACATGAAGTGCAGACTGAGGAAAAAATGACTGGCCTGTCTTTGACCAGGATTGGTGTACCCTTTCCTAAATCATAATCTCTGTTAGGTTGAGTGAAGTTGCTCTTTATTTTCCCTGACAGGAATATAGGCTGGTCACAGCTGCCTTCACATTAACAAAACACAAACGCGTATGCCACAGGAAAAAAATCATAGAGAATATAGCAATTCTTAAAGAAAACTGACTTTTTGTTGTAGAATGTTGTCAGGGCTCTTTTCACAACCTTCTAACCCCTAACTCAACATACAGATGTTTGGTCAGTGCCCTTGCCGTCAGATATGGACAGACAAGGCATTCTTTAGCATTTGTTTGAGACATACCAGGCTTTTTATTAACTCCAGTGTAAACCCATCAACATCATTGTTGGACTGACAGAACAATGCACATAACACCATGAGTGCTAATGTCCTTTGGGGGGTGGGGGTGGGGGGTCAAGTGGACAGACACATGGCTTTGTTCATGTCTCATGTGAAATCAAGAGTCAGTAGTGGAGTTTCAATCAGTGGATTTCTATACACAATATGAAGACTCACATGAGAAAAGAGTGATGGAAATACTAAAATAAAACTAATCCTCGTTTTTTTTTGTCTTTTTTCAATCTTCTGACCAAAGCATGTTTAGGCAGCTTTGTTCATTCACTCTAAACCATTTGACAGAAATGTATTTTCTTGAATGCAACAAATTTGATTAGACTTTTATGGAAACACGGCAAGTGTTGTATTTTGAAGAATTTACTTATTTGCTTTTATATCATGTCCGTCATGTAACTGTGTACAGCAGTGAAGTATGGAAGTACCTGTTTTAAACCACAACCCTGTGTTTTTTCCCTAAACCAAGTACCTGTGTTGCCTAAACTTAATTGTTTTTTTTGTGAATACAGAAGTTTATTTTGAAACCCACAATGCATGTAACAAGCAGAAACCGACAAGTCAAACTGTCTCCAGATGGGGTACCTAAAGTGTCTGACGCTGAGGGGTGCTGACTAAACTAACATGTTGGGAGTGAGACGGTGTTGCTTTTCATGCATTATTTTTAAAACACCACAAACTCAATAAGGCTTGTATAAACATGATTTTACTTGTCAAATTGGATTGTTTGTTTTAATAATGGATTTATTGGTAAATTCAATGTGAGCAAAATCAATGTAGGTCTGACGCTTTAAAATGGTCAAATACCATGTTCTGAGTGCCACATGGATAAATGTCAGTTTTACTTTCTGTCATCATGGAGTGCTCATATAGACTGTATAATTGTCTCAGCTTGGTGCCAAGTTAACATTTTTATTTGTCAGATTTTCTTTAAGCTAGATGTTAAACCATCAATTCTTTGAGTCAATCCACTTCACATGGAGTTACAGAAATACCATATCTATTACTGAGTTTCAAACTCAAAAGTCTGACAGCTGCTTTTCAAACCTTTGCACTTCCAGAATTGTAACTAGTACAAGACTGAACCGGTCTGGAATACAGAGAGACTTCCGATACTGCTCCAAAATGCATTTTTCCACATAGTGTTTTTTCCCATTAATCTTATAAAAACCCGAGACGCAACATTCTGTTCATATCCTGTGGTAAATGGGTGTGCACTACACCTCTTTGTGTCAGGGCTGACACATTAGTGTTATACTTCTACAGTACTTGTTAAGTTGCAAAAATGTTCACCTTCTAAGGGCACGGGACCTTGTGATTATCACGTTTGTCATTTGTTTTGTTCAAATTAAAACATAAGCCCCATTTGAACAGGCTTTGTTTTGGTGTGAGAGGTGACTTTTACTTCCTATCCAAGTACTTTTATGAAAACTAAAGAAGGAGTCCTGGATTCTTAGGTGCAACCATCAATATTCTAAACACAATACTGCAGGTGTCTCCCAACATCTTGCACCATGGATAATTTCCATTTTGACTATGTTCGTGGAACAGCCAATGAGGGATCCCTTTTTGTTTTTTCATGTGTTGGACATGAAGTGATTACAAAGGAAGTAGTAAAACAGACAAAGCCCAAGTAAAGTTAATTACCACACATATTGTCCACAAAGTTTTAGAGTGATTATTCAGCTTTTTATTTCTGCAGAATCTTTTGTTTCCATTATGGCCTGAAGCACACAGGAACCACTGCAATGCAATATAGAGAGCACATTTTGGTACAGCAGAGTGTGGCATCCTGCTAAAGTGAATGTTGTTGAAAGCACCTCAGTGGCTTTAACGCTTGAAATGCATGCCTGAAATTCTCAAAAATGACAATCATAAGAAATGGGTTTACAGAGAGAAGATGGAACAGACGGACAAGGCCACAGATAAAAATCGACACAAACAGCACAAATGACAAAAAAATAAAGTTTTTATTATGAAATAGCACAAGAAAACAAGCAAGTTTGAAGATGCTTTTAAAAATTGTGCAGCCATTTTGCTTCTGTGAGACCTTGTAGGAAGTTATTCTGGAGTCATGAAAGAGCAATAGCAAAAGCATGATCACAATCATGATGCAGTTATTCTTGTAAATGAGATCAGACCATAGTGTGAGCTAAAGTGTGAGTATGGAACACTGCAGCCAATCTACCAGAAAGACATGAATGATGATGTTTTCATCATTCAGGAGTGCCACCCTCCGTTGTCATCATCATGTTGCCATCATCCAGAGACTAATCTCGACAAATTATAGTGTATTCTCTCAAAGCCTGGAAGGAGGGATGACAATTCCTATCAAATGCTCACACGCTCAGCGAAGAGCCTAATTGCAGCTGCCAAAACATTGTCTGTGTACTCCATACTAGAGTAGGCACTTATTCCCTTTCATGCTACACCCTACATAAACATCCGTGGAGTGAGTGACAAATTGCATTCTATCATCTCCATTTCCTCCTCATCAGCCTTGTGTAGCGGCAACACTTCTGAGTGACATCAGTTATCTTATTGGCGAGCTCTGTTTTATTTGCAGTGCACATGGCTGCCTGTCAGATCTGGGTCAGACATTGTTGGTAAATAATAAATTTTTTTTTTTGCTGGAATCCCTGACAGGTAGATTTTACTATAGCTCCACAAGTCATTCATCAAAGCTAGCCCCAGATTTCTTCTTCTTATTTTCATCCTGCCGTCTGTTGTTTAATGCATACACACATGAAAAATAGGCCTCTCAGCAGCACTTTATGCAACAATTAAAATTAAGAAACCAGTGAGGGGAAATGTAACAGCTGTCTGGAGACTAGTGCCGTTCCCCTCTATCCGCACTGGCAAAGTGAACTGGATCAATATAAGGTTAAGGTTTAATCCCTGGAACACCCATCAATCAATACAGGAAGTCACCCGTTTGAGTGCCTTTCCTCTACACGGAACCATAATTCCCAGTAACAGAAACCAGGCCAGCCTCCTCTTCACTCTCCTTTCCATCCACGGCTGCACTCTGATAATCCAGACGGCTACAGACTCAGCATCCGGTCTCTCAGGCAGCCTCACTCTATTGTCCTGAACCCTTATCTCTCTGCACAATACGGGTGCCTCCTTAAAGCACAAAGCGCCAACTTGTTTCCCCTTACCCCTCAAAATGTGAACTTTGAGCTCTGACGCAGTGGAGCTTAGACTCCACACATTTCATGGAAGAGACTTTAAAAGTTGCTTTCTGTGTGCATGTGTGCTGCCTGTGCCTATTAGCATGTGCCTTTGTGTTTTTTCATCGATTGGAATTTGTGTTTGATGACGGTTGAAACATTTGTTGTTGGTCCCCACGTAGCTTCTGTAAATGTTTGTTTGATTTTGATAGAAAAGGGAAATAAACTGTTCAACAAAGCAGAGCTCTGATAAAGCTCTTGTCAATTAGGTGAAAAACGACTGTGCATCCCTGATACACACACACACACACACACATGTTGTCTTTGAGCACATTAATAAGCAATAGTTTGTTGCATAGCAATTGGCTCATTGTTTCAAATATGTAGATAGCACAGTGTGAGATAGGAACATAGCTGTGTGTGTCTGGGTTATTAGTGCTGCTGGCAGTGTTGATGGGTTTGGAAAGGTCAGTGAACAAAGTGAACATAATGTTCTGACATTTAGAACTGAGAGAGTGCGAAAGATAATAATAATGTTTTTGATGACTCAAATACAAAAGTGGTGCCTTTATGCATGAACCAAAGTCTTTGAATCTGCAAATTAACGTTTAGATATTTAGTCCAAACTTGTATTTTCAAGCAGTTTGTTTTGTTCATAACACTTCTTCACGTCTGTGCCCTTTTTTTGCTGGTTGACCTGATATGGCTCTGTTTTCACATCTTTGCAATATCCTGAATTTGTCTTGATCTAAAAATATGCAGTTCTATTTTAAAGACTATAACATTTATATGTTTATTATGCAAAGCCTTCTTTGAAGTAGCATCAGGGAATTAAGTCATTCAGTACTTTTCTCTTTTTATTAGTGTCAGACTGCAGCACGTTGAGCAGTGAATAGGTCAATATTGTAGACTGGCAAAATAAAACCAGTGGTGGCCTGTTGGTGATTGGTAATATTGTGTTGATTTTCACATAGAAAACAATAGTAGCTAAACAGCCTTATGTCAAACCATGGCACGATACTACGCTTTCAGTCCTTTTTCACTCACCGTGCCGCCTCTTCTTTCTCCAACATGCCGGAACATTTGGACTTTTTTTTTCTTTTTCTTTTCGGAACTCAGTTTACTACTTTTCTGGTGAAGACCTCACATCGTCACCACTTATCACAAGAAGCAGCCTTTTAATTTCACCCATGGTTCCCCTCTCCTCCACATTTTTCCTGTCTGTATAATTGACTTTTTGCAGGTTTCAGCCATCTCTGGACATCTTCTGCAGGCTAGGCAGGTATCTACCCCTGCCCCCTCCCCTGCACACACACATAGACCTACACACACAAATAAATACACACAGCTCTCAGTACATTAACAGTTATTTTCCACAGAGACACTCGTGGCTTCAGGGTCCAGGTGTCTCTGCAACTGCTGACCCATGTTATCAGCCCGCCTCAGCAAGCAGGCCTCCTCAAAAATTAATCCTGACGCCGTCACGCCACCCCCCTCACTCACACTGATGGCTCCCTCTTTGGACGACAATCCCCTCTGGATCCTCAGCAGCCGGGATTCAGACACGCTCACCTGCATAACCCAGTCCCACGAGACACTCCTATCAATTGAAAAGGGGAGACAGAGTGACCGGGATTACAGCCAGTGCTGCGTTAATTATAAGCTTTTTTAATGAATGGGAGGTAGGGGCTGGGAGGCCAGGTGGAACAGCCACACAAGACAAATCCGATTATCCAGGAACGGTTTGTTTCTCTTTCAAGCTCTCCATCTCCCTCATTCCGTCTTTTGTGGAATAATTTCCTAACTCCGCTTCACAAAGCAGAGACATTTGTTTTTGGGGGCCATTCCTGCTCCAAATCTATTTTTTCTTCTTTTTTTTTTTTTTTATCTCTACACATTGTCACAGTTTCTCAAGAGATTCTTGTTACTTTATTTTCACTGAAGATAAACTACCTGAAACACAACCAATTAAAAGTCTGCGTACAGGAGATGAGAGATGTCTTTTCACCTGAAGCGACTTCTGCCGTTTCCACTTTTTTTTTTCTCCTTGGAGATGTGTCTTGTTCCTATCGGGCATGTTCACACCAATAAATAGAAAAAGGCTTATCATTTTGCAGCTTTTGTTCTGCTATTGTTCTGCACTAATTTGACATTCTCTGAGATCCCTTTTCATGTCTGATGAAATATTTATGCTGTGAAGAAAAAAATATTCAACGAGAATTATCAGGCTACCAACACAATGCTCTGTGGCTTTGTTTTAGGCATCACATCAATTAGCGTCATTTTACTCGAAAACTATTGATTCACTTTCAACAGGGAAATGTGTGAGTGAGCAAGTGGTGCATGAATATCAAGCTATGAAATGAAACACCTTTTATATCCTTAAAGCAGCTTTGATACATGAGTGTATTCTATGTGAAACATCAGTGACTGTTATTATTAAACTACATCAATGTATCTCTGTCTGCTCTGAGCTGCAATTGATCACACCAGGCACTGATTGTAGTAACATAGCTGAAGAGCCTGTATGTTAACACAGCTGTGGGTTTTAGCTTTCCCTGGTTTAATTTTTCCTTTCATCAGATGTTAATCACTTACCAGGAAATACTGTAATTGAGATGATTTTGGAATTTGCAGATGAGTCAAATTAAAAATACACTTAAGTGTACTGAAGTAAAGATTTCCTCTCTGTAATGGTATTTGACGTAACTAATTTGATTAAGAGATTCACTGCAGCTCGCCCATATTTAAACATCCTGGTGCCACATTTTTGCCTTTTTCAAATTTACCCTGTCTGATCACATTTGCTTTGTAATTAATCACTGTAATTCAGCAATCTTCTAAAGAAGCATGTGCTTTCAGGCAAGCTAATTCAATGATTCAATTTCCATTCCAACTCAAAGCTATTTTGTATAAGTGTTCAGAAAGTGAGATAAAAGAAAGCACCATAATATAGAGATTAAAATGACTTAAAACCAAACTAAAACCAGTCCCCCAATTTTGTGAGAAAAAGATACTCAGGAGGAGATGGATGGTATCAGTTTACTGATCTTTGTGCGGGGAGGCTGGGTGGCGTGGCTGAGTTGAAATTCTCTTCTGCTGTTATCAATGCTGTGACCCTGTCAGCTTGCTTAACTACTGCACCAACAGCGCATGGAGGCAGGCAGAAAGAGCCATAGTATGTTCCGTGCCACAAACGATAAACATGCAGCTGATTGAGTTCACAACCCTGGCTTCAGGAGCAGCTGCTTGGACTGCCAGACTGTTTGAGGTTTTGGCAGAGTACAGATACCTCTCTCTTTCAAATACAGTCACATACAACATCTTAACAGTCTGGGGAAAGGATTTTCCATTCCTGGAAGGACTGCATTAAATATGGTGTGTTTTAGAGATGGGATTATTGGCAAGGTGCCATAGTTGAGATTGACGTTTGTCTGCTGATGTACGGGGGTAGAGTGTTTGATGATGTACTGAAAGGTATGAGTTGTTTTAAGCCACATTCAGATCATATGAATAACAATAATTATGTTATTTGTACATTTAAATTTGCAAACTCACACACACACACACACACACACACACACACACACACACACACACATATATAATAGACTGAATGAACAATGACTGAATGTGTCCCTTTTAATTGTAACGGAGGGAAACTAGAAATTATTTGACAGGTGCTAATGTGCAAGAGTCACTTCTACATCCACCCCCATAACCGGAATATTTTCACAATAACAATAGTATGTTCAAATTATATGCAGTGTATTAGACAGTTTTATTTACTGATTTTGCTGTTAAAAAGGTAATACCGCTGAACATAATAAAACAATTGAATAGTAGAATAAATGATAAAAGTGAGCAGACCCCTGTTACGTTTTAGAGCTATCTTTGCCTACATTACAGCCAGTCTGTTTGGATAAATCTCTACCAGCTCTGCACACCTAGACTGAGTGATTGAATTGCCCATTCTTCCTTGCAGCATTGTTTGACTTCAGCCTATTTTGTGTTAAGCAGCAATGGACTGCTCTCCATGGTCATCCACGGGTTAACTATCAGATTAACACAGGGTATCTTCTCATAATCTGTTTTTTTAAACCTTACAATAACACTCTGGCTAAGACAGTGGTTATCAACTCTTTATGTTAACCCAGGTTTCCCCAATTTATGGGCAACATTTATTGTGCTGATGTTTGTTCCTGGAAGAATAGAGAAGTCCTCTAACTATCTTTCACAAAGTTGAGTTGGTGTCCTCTGGCCATAAGACCTTGTGCCACATGTCTTCCAAGTGTTCTTTTGGAAAGTGCATGCATTGTGTAAAGCTTATAATGTTGCTGTGACATACAAAGACTGACCAGTCTCAGCCATAAAGTTTTTTAAGTCCTACTAAGTTGCCATTGGCCTCTTGGTAGTTTTTCTGGTCAATATCCTTCTGGCTTGAGATGACCAAACTTGGCATGGTGTGGGTGGAGCCTTCATTCTCCACTTCCTAATAATGCAGCACTCAGAGGGATAGGTAAAGCCTTTGAAAACTTTTTGTGCCATACCCCAACTTTATCCCAAAGCCCTTCTGAAAGCACTTTTCCGATCATGGTGAATTCTCTGTGACACATTGCATTATAATTGAGAAACCCTCAAGGAACATCTGATTTATTCTTAAGTAATCAAAACCACTACAGCTGATGTCAGGTGGGGGCATATTAGCCTGATTAGTGATCTAGAAGGGTGATTGGTTGTAATGAGCAAGTTTATAATTGTTAATCTTAGGTGCTAATCACAAATTCAAACCAGTAATTTGTGTTTCGAGTAATTGTTCAGGTCGCAATGTTAGGAATTTGTCAAATTGTTTTGTACCAGCTTGCAGTTGTCTCCAACTTTAAGAAATTGCTGAGGTTTTAAAAGAAAACAGAAATGTCTCGTAACTACAATACATGTGCAGTGAGATGGTGAAACACTGGCAGGCTACATACACCATGGAGGCAGGATACATTGCTAAACTCTGGAATGGGTATTAAAGAAAACCAGTGCCTGTGAACTAGAGCAAAAGCTCTGTAGTCTTGTCAAGGAGGCTTTTGGCTGTGGGACTGCAGGGTGAGGTAACCAACTCTTAAAGGAGGGTGCGGAGCAGGAGGCAGGTTGAGGTTGGAGGTGATTGCTGTTGCTACAAAGGTTGGCGGACACTTCTGTCTTTGCTCTGTGGAGTGAAGTAGAGAAAGCTGTAGAGGACAGGCCTCTAGAGGCTGTACTGTACCAGCTCTGGGGAGTTATATATGGTAGGATAACTTCATATTATGTGGCCCGCCTAATAAACACTCATATATGCCAGACCATAACCACAGAATAATAATACCTTCATGAACTTATGTCCAGTGTGTCCACTGTTTTAGAAAGCTGTTGACTTACATGTATGGTCATTTTTGGAGGAGCTTGTGAAGTGTATTACAATAAGTGTTTATTTTTTTAAAATAAGTCTATCATCACTGATAATTAAAAAAAAAAAAATTTTCATTGCTGAAATTACCTTTTGCTTATTTAGTTGGTATAAATAGTTTGCCTTTGTGAGGCAACAGTGATATACAACTGCAGAGCTAAACACACATGTCCGTATGCTAACATGATAAAAGCGCCAATGTTAACATGGTGATGTTTAACCAGTATAACCTTTGCCATGTTCAGCATCTTATTTTAGTGTTTTAGCATGCTAATAGTTGTAATTACCACAAACAGAAAGTACAACCGCAGCTAAAGGGAATATTTGTGTCCCTATGATGGTGCTAAAGTGAAAATTAAGAGACTGACTAAGTTATCAATTAATCTGAAGAGATAGTGAATGTCTGTATTAAATTTTATGGCAAGCCATCCAATAGTTATTTAGATATTTTAGTCTGGAATTAAGTGGTGGAAAGACCCGCAACAGCTGCTAGCACAGCTAAAAATTGCATTGCCTTTTAAATTTGCTACATTTCTTTCAGCCTGTTCAAAAACCTTGAGAGCCTCCTTTCAGATGATTTATTTAGATTTCTTGTTTTTTTAAGTACACAAAAACAATTATACTATACATTATCGCTAGCTGTTGATATCCATAGGAGGTGAGAAAACAGATCACACACACTTTGACTGTAATAGAAGTCTAAAGTTAAGTTTGAGTAAAGACTAAATGAATTGCTTGTCCCTACTTGAAACCGCATGTTTGGAATTGATTTTGCTCCATCCTCCAGGACCGCCTTTCTTCCATCCTATTTGTTGGCTTTTATTTAGTTAGTAGCTGGCCAGGGGAGGAGAAGTGCAGCTACAGACAAGCTCATTTAAGCCACAATGGAATGGCAAGGCAAAGCATTTAAAGGCCTTGGGAAATAAGGTCTGGGTCACTGGGATGTGGGGTTTTCAGGAGCGTGGCCAGGAAGGTCAATAAGGGAGAGAAGCTTAGAGGTGGGGCCAGCGGGAAAGGGGTTGGGGGTTGATGGGAGACAAGGGCAGGAGGTGTTAATAGAATCAGAGTTTCCTCTGGATGAGCTCTCAGAACAGACTTGGCTGGAAGGTTGACATGTAATCATTGAATGTCATAGGAGAGCAAAAACCCAAGCTGTTACTCTTGGACTGCACTGTCTTTGATATTACTGTCAGAATGTGACACAGGCAGTGACAAATCATGACTGTAAGCCTCGCAGTTTAATGTAAAACTCACAAACAACAACCTACTCTGTGCTAATACGATGCAAAAGTGACATTGCCCTTCCCCTCTATAGCTGCAGCAAGTTTAAATTCTGGAAACATAATAATCCTTTTCTCTATGCACAGAAACTTGCAGTGAGATCTTTCTGCTAAGTTGAATAGTGGAATGAATAAGACAGAGGCAAACAGATAAATGGGTTGTAAATGTGTTTAAAATGAAAAGAAGCTGCCTTCAGCTTATCTTTATGAATCTTCCCTGCATCTACACATTGTCATTCATTCCTTTTCGCTGTTTGCACGCACCTGCGGTGCAAGATAGCTATCAACAATGCATCATGTGAAAGAAATATAATCTTCAGAATGTCAGCGTGTTGAGTGTCAGATTTTACTCTGCTGTGGTATCAGATGTTTATATCAGTGTCTCATTTTTTTCTTCTCTCCTTTTGTCTTCTTCTGCCTCAGACCCTGTAGCCCAGGCTGACTCTTGTGCCAGCCCCGGTGGGAACATCAGTGGGTGGGTACTTGACAGAGCCAGCGCCAGGGAGTTAATACCACTCAGTGCTGCTGGAGGTGTGACACAGTCCCAGCCCTCTGCACATTGATTCACACAGGATTAAGCCACTGCATGATGCTTCAGGCGGAAGGCCTGGCACAGCTGATTTACCGTCCCTGTCAGACTTAGCGTCTTTGGAGGCCTCCTCTGCCCTGCTCCTGTCTTCCGTGGAAGGACTAGTAAAAAGCATCTGCCACTGTACCAACCAGAAGGGATGACTGGCAGTCATCTGGCTCAGGTACGTGTAAATCTTCCTGTGTCTGATGTTACGTACTTACACGTGTTTGCAGTTTGGGAGTTTAAAAAAATGCAAGTAGTTCATGTTTATCATATTCATGACACTTCATGGGCACTTGGAAAAGTCTTATATATAAGTTCCATTTCATTCTCATTTTTCTTTAAAAATCTGAGAAATTTAATTTGCGTAATTTGCCTTTTTTTTTTTTCTCTGCTTAAGAAATATCACAGAAATAATCCAAAATTTCAGCACTCCTCTCAATCTTAACCAGATGAGCAATATTGTAGTGAGGACTTGAGTGAATCCACTTCTGTATGATTCACTGCTCTGCAATGAGAAGCACTGGTAGCTGTGGTAATACCAGGTGACCAGACAAGAAGGAGACAGTGGTTCTTTTCAAACAGCCAGATTTGGAAATTATGGATTACTGGATTTTCTGAGGATAGTCAGTCTACTGGATTACTCCACAGCAGAGTGACATGGACTCTGTGTGTGTGTGTGTGCACAAGTACAGAGCGCCTTTTCTGGTTACCTTGCATTAGATGAGAATCGGAATGACAGCCGATGGCAGCTCCACACAACAACGATGGTGACAGCTGTAGAGTCAAAATGCTTTGAAATTAAAGTTTTAACTTCATGACAAAGGTTTGACCGAATATTCACAGACAAAAGACTAATATGTTTGTTTTTGTTGACTTAAAGTGAAGATACTTCAAATCCATCTTCAGACAACAACATTGACATTGGACAAATCTGCTAATTTAGTGACAGCATTTGTTTTTCTTCACAAGTTAAACTTTTTGCTTTTACAATACAAAAGATTGTGGCTATGATTAATTTATAAATAAACTACAGTAACCTTATGGTTAGGTTTTGACAACTAAAACTAGAAGAGTATCACATGACAATTAGGGCTACGTAACAACACCCACTTTGCTACTAGTCAAATACTCTATTACATACCCTGAGAATACCTTTTCATTTCCAAAATACAAAAAATTGATTTGTCCAGTATGAATGCAATTCCAATTCCTGCTTATTAGTCCGATTCCTAAACAATTTCCCACACTTGTTTCTTCCTCTCCACCATGACTCTTTCTTGTTGCAAGTTTCCAGCAGTGTAGAAGCAAAAACATACTACCATTGATAAAATGCAATGATATGCTCTGAGGCATGTACTTAAATGGATTAGAAAGTTTGGAACCAGTTTACAATACTCATCACGGCATCCCTGTATATTTGTTTTCAATTCCTGTTCAATCAGCAATGCTTGTAAGTTGTAGAGGCATGACGAAAGGTCTAAAGGGTCTACATCTTTTTGAAAAAGGCAAATATATAGTATGCCTCGGAGCTGTAATCATCCGTTCAGCTAACAGAATTCTTCTTGAATTCTTTTTCTTCTTCAAAGAATTCTTCTCTGTTACAGTTTTGAATAGAAAAACTGCGTCATAAGAATTCAGCAATAAAATGGAGATGGACGGCAGTATTTTCAAATATCACTCTATACATCACTCTATGCAGCTGCATCCACAAGCCTGTCATTAAAGGAGTACAAAAGCTGTGTTGCACATTGCATATCTAAATGTTTCACTGCTGTCATCCTCATTCCTGCCAATGAAAACATCTGCAAAAATCAGCTTCTTTGGGTGAGGATGGATTCCTGTTTTTATATTGCCAAACCCAATCAAAAACAATTAGATGCACCACAATGTGGAGAAAATACTCGCAGCTGCGTTAACCTGAATACTCTGGGTGCAGTACACAAAGAAGTGTGCAAGGATCCGGGCAGGAATAGAAGGCGAGAATGTGAAGAGAGAATGAGCTGGTTGGCTACATAATTATGTGGAAATCCAGGGAAGAGGTTGGCATCTCTGGAAAACGTTCTGGGATCAAATGCCTTTGTTTCCACTCCAGACAGAACTGGCTGTTTGGCTTATTTAAAGAGAGGCTGGAGGATCACATGGTGATTGTTCAGAGCCTTGGCTTACCAAATTAGCTTTTGCCATTCATTTGGAAAGATCTAATCAAACATTAATTATTGTGACCACCTGTGAAAGAGGAGGCTGTGGAGTGTTGCTCATCACTTCCCTTATGGTAGCTGCAGGGTCCTTACAGTCGGAATCCAGCGAGTGAGCCCCAAACAAGGACCACAGGAGAGAGAGAGAGAAGCAGATTGCATTCCATCAGATCACGGAGTATCTAATAGGATGCACAGCAGCATCCGAGCCACATTGCTGTTTGCCAGGTTTTTTGTGACCGCTGAGAGCCTGGCATGATTCCTTTGACCCAGATATTTAGCAGCTTAAGAGCTTTTCTTTTTTAAGATTTTTAGGATAGCCTGCATTCCCTCTATACTGACAAGCACAGACTAGATGAGATCAACTCTGAACTGCATGAACACAATTGCCGCTAACTCTTTAAACCGATTGGCCTGAAGAAAAGCAACCAGTCCTTGGATTTCCAAACCATATCCAACACTATGGTAATCTCAAATGTCTATGTTGGAAAAACAATATCCGGATGCCTTGCGGTCATGCTTGCTTCCATCGTGTGTTTTTGTTCAAGACCATGTTTTCCAATCAGTTGTGACATGTTCTGTCAGCGTATGGAGAGCCCTGCTTGTCCCATGAATAGTCAAATTAGACTGGCTAGAGGGAGGATGTAATCTGGGTGCAGTCAGGTATGGCTTCCAGAGCAATGTAGCCCGAGAGGTTGGCTAGTAATCAGCAACCAGAGGTGTCTAATTGGCATATGGCTGTGTAAGTGCCAGACTACTCTGTTCATTCATCCAAATAGAATTAATTCTCTGGCCATCACAGAATGTGAGACAAAGGCAGCTTTGATAAAACAAAACAAAAAAAATGCATGCCTGATATTCAAAGTGGATGAGTTCCTTAAATTCAGAAAGAACAATTAACTCAACCGCTATTCTTTGGGTTGACAGAAATGCTGTGCCGCTATGTAGTATGAAAGTCATGCTGCAGATTGGTATTGAGGAAAGATACAAACAAAAGCTGTATGTTGAAATGCCAAACCCCTGAATTTGAGCTTAAAAGCCCCTCTGACACAAAGACACCAAAACACTTTTGACTGTAGAATACCACATCAAACCCGGAGGAAAATTGGACAGTCCATCTAAAACACTGGGCATCTGGCAGCCCGCTCCTGGGCACCATGCCATCTCCACCCTGCAATTCTTTCTCATTAAACACATTTTGCCCGCACCAAAACACAGCTAAAGCAGAAAAAGTAAAAATCTAATTTCGCTGAATGAAATCAAGCAAAAAATAATCAAGCACCCAGCGCTTTCACAGACACACCATGTGTAAATAATCTTAAATCTCAAATGCCCGCTGCCTCTCAGTAGTTAATCTACCATCAAATGCTCTCTATGATACTTAGTTAGCACGGCAGAATGTAAAGCCACTGTGTTGCAGTGGTCTGCAACATTAAAAGAAAAGTAAAAATCAAAGGTTTTTTATATTGTCTCGATGCACTTTAAAATGAATGTCAGTAGATATTTGGTGTTATTTGATATTAAATGTCAGAATAAACTTTCAATAACATGACACATGTTTATCACTGCAGCCACCTTCAGTTTGCATAAACTTAATTAATTTTTCCATATCCGGGCCACACGGTGGTCTAATCTTGCCTCACAGCAAGAAGGTTGCCGGTTTGATCCCGGCCTGTGGCTCTTTTGTGTGGAGTTTGCATGTTCTCCCCTGGGTTCTCTCCGGGTACTCCGACTTCCCTCAGTCCAAAAACATGCAGATTAGATTTAATTGGTGACTCTAAATTGCCCGTAGGTGAGTGAGAGTGTCAATAGTTGTTTGTCTATATTTGTCAGCCCTGCGATTGACTGGCGTCCTGTCCAGGGTGTATCCCGCCTCTCACCCAATGTCAGCTGGGATCAGCTCCAGCCCCCTGCGACCCGGGTTCGGATAAGCGGTTACAGAAAATTAATTAATTAATTTTTCCACTTCCTAGTTTTTTTCATTAGTTTTTTCCCCATTTATATTCAACAACTTTGTGTTGCACAAGTCATGCAGTTATACTCGATTTCATGCCTAATTATGTTTTTTTTTTTTTTTGTTTTGTTTTGTTTTTCTTTTGGCCGTGAATGAAAAAGCGTTTGAGATTTTACGTCGAATTCATGAATGCAGAATGACAAGAAACTGCAGGGAGTGCACTGTGGGACGATAAGCCAATAATAACAAATCTCACAATACCCAAGTGCTACAGTGCAGCAAAATTAGTTTCTGGAAAATGAATCACTGCAGTCATGAACACCATAACATCAGTCTCTCAAAGCATCAGGTGTTACAGATTCAATTCCATATTCATTAATTTTGCTGTTGGTGCAACACAATTAGAGGCCTAGTGAATCCAGGACTAATCCCTAACACTCCTAGGACATGAATCACAGTAGCAGGAGATAGGAATAAATGAGCTGCAATAAAAAGGTACTAATACCCCGTATTACTTCAAGCTTAAAGTCTCCCCTTCCTTCAATACATGTGTCCACTTCTACCTCAGGAGGCTGAGATGCTCAAGCCTCTGACTAATTATTTTTGGTCTATGTGGGCAGAGAAGCATGCATGTAACACACTTGTATGCTGGGTTTAAAAAAAAAAAAATGAAAAAAACCCTACTATGATTCATGTGTGAGAGTGTTCCGCACTGTGGAAGGTGACACTGAAAGTCATGTTACTGGGCTGGAGGTTTCACAGGGACATTTTCTACACAGCAGCCTCAGAGTGTCTGACACCTTCTCCATTTTACCCATTTTTAAAGAGCTTACACACAGTCACTTCCTCTGCTTTCTCAAGCCCACGTATCTCTCCATTTTTATGAGTGACTTACTGATGAATTTCTTGTTCTTCCCACAGGAGTAAGAGAGGAAGCAATGGGCTGGACTATGACTCTAAAAGATGACTTTGGGGTCATTGCCTGGACACGGCGAGCTGGGATCTACCTCCGCCTCTTCCTCCTCTTGTCTCTCATTTCCCTTTCAGTCCAGTCAGACCTTGTGTTTCCTAAGGAACATCACTTCTCATGGAAAGCAGGTAAAATGTTTCATTCTTCTTCTAATCAAACGCATTAAGGTCTTTCATCTCTGGAGAAAAATGGAATGCATGTGGTCAATTATAATTCCACACATTCAGTTTTACAGCCACAGTTTGTTGCATGTCTTCGCAAGGTTGCCTCAGTGGTATTTTTTAAAATATATCTGTTTTTCTTACAATTTATGTGTAAGAATTTAACAAGAAAGACCTTTGTGAACCTGTGAAGAAACATACAGTAAAGTACAGTTGGATATTCTGCCAGTGTGAGTAGTCAAGCACACCAGAGTCACACAATCATTACTATTTCTCATTACAGGAGAAAAATACTGTACAACTACATTCATTTTCAGTACAACTAGTTCTGCGGGAAAAGTAATCCTCCTCTTTCTGACACACATTGTTGGGAGCATAAATCTCAGGCTGCCATTGGACATCATAAAGCCAGAGAAACCTCACGCCTGGGCAGTTAGCATAATAATATGTTCTTTCTGAGGGACTATCCATCCCCTGCCCTGTGGTGACAAGCGGGGCTTGGATTGTTACCATAATGATGTGTATGCTGTGGTAACGTGACACGGTTAATGAGACATTGGAGCACAGTAAATAATCATGTCCTGGTATGTTCTGCTGAGGAATTATAGCCACAGTTATATTTGGCTGGCATGGTTTCAATTAACGGCGTCCCGCACACAGTACATGTATTGTTCGCTGAATCTCGAGTCTTAATATATAGATTTTTTATGAAGTCTTTTTTAAACCTTACAAATGCTTTTATGTGCACCCAGGTAACATTTGATATAAAAGCATTTGTTAGAAAATCCTGTCTGGATAACTGAATTGACAGCTGAAGTCATACGTCACTGCCTTATAAGGAGAATCTGAGGTAATCTCACAATTCATCCCTCACTTGCTCAACAAATTCAATTGAAAATACATTTCCAAAGCAGCTTGAGGAGGAAAATTTGGCCTTCCCACACAAACGACCCACTTGCTGTGCGATTAGCACTTTCATTTCTCACTCTGTGGTTGGGTAATGACACTGCCCAAGTGATAAAGAGATTGATTAATTTCACTTGAAAGAGCGTATGTTCAAAAGGGGACGTAACCAGGACACCAAGAGTGAGGATTTGACATCCTTGCAGGGCTAAGACGGCTTATGAGTTGTTGCTTAACTGGAAATGGAAAAACCACTTTGGAAACAAGAAAGAAAATCTCAAAGTTAACATGCCTCACCTCAGAATATATCCACCTCCTGATGGCTGTTTGACACCGGGGGGAAACTGAGGGACTATATCACAGTGCTTTGAAGTTAAATCTAAAAACAGAAACTCAGCTTAAGAGCAGTCGGTTGGACAAAAATTACAAAATGCATTTGGTGTAGTTTGGTTGAAATGAGCAAACGTTCCCTGGGGCCATACACGTGTCTCACATTGACTGTCTCTGCAGGCTTTTTATCACAAGTCTGACTATTACATTCATGTTGGCAAATATTGATTTCATCCACATCCCCACCATGGACATAATATATTTGAATACTTAATTTGGCTGACAAGCCTCCTTTTAATTTTGGATTTGTCAATGGACGAAAGATGGTGCTCTAAATTATGCACAGCCACCCTATTGTGTGTTTGGTGTGTCTATCTAGGCCAGCAGCATTGTGGGGTAAATCTTTTGTGTGAGCCAGTTCCCAGAGCTGTGGCTAAGCTGGGAGTCTCTGGCTCAAACAGAGAGCTGGAGCCATTTAAGCTTGACCTTCATCAGTGTCTTAGGAAGCAGAATGGAGCGCTGAAACACTGCGGCTAATGGAACTATTATTTAACTCTTTAAAGTGACTGTAGAAAAACATTTGCTTTAAAGCAGCCATACTTGTCCTTTTTAACAGCGTGGTATACATTTACCATTAACTGACAGCACAGTGAAAGGCAGTGTGTTAGAAAGGACTCTGAAATGGCAACTGGAGTAAAAACCAGCATACAGGCTTTTTGCTCAGCTATAGAAAGTAGCGATCAATGTTCTGACATCAAATGCGTGAGAAAAATGCTATAGGAGGTGGAGGTATCACATAATATAAGGACTGGATGTTCTCTCTGCTTATCCATTTCTCAACACATCAGTGCTGTCATCTGGCACAGCACACTGTGATTTGCATTGCTCTGTGTTTGTTTGTTTTTGTCATTACATTGGGGTTGTTACACTGCTGTAGATTCCACATTACAAGTTGATGCGTTGGAGGAAATTGATTTTTCAATATAATGGCAGACGGGTGAAAGTTTGCATAGCTTTTGCCTTTTTAATTTTGTTTTTCGAAAATTCAAAGAATCATATAGAGTTATAGTTTTAGCTTCAGAATGCTGATATCCTCCGAAACAGAGCGTTAAAATTGGATTTATTTTGACTTCCATAAGCATCTGCATTTAAACACGACAGCAAGACGCTGCGCTCATCCAGTGTCGGCTTTAGTCTGCTGAAAAAAGTAAGATCCCCTCTCAGGTTTTCATTTGTCATATTTAAAATGAGTGTAATTTTTGTGGAGAAAGTCTTTAAAATGCCAGGATTCACCTATCAGAAGTTATTTGTGTTTGTTACAGCTTAGTTTAACAGGAAAAGAGTTGCTTTATTCTTACATATATCCCAGATGGGGCTGTATTGTGCATCAAAGCTCTCTCTCGAAAAGAAGAAAAACCTTTATTTCAGTTTTTATTTTCCTTCTTTGACTAGGGACTGCAGCTAGTCTGGGATAGTGAGGTATCTTTATCTCTGAGGAGGAAAATGATATCCCAGCATCATTTTAACAATACTTAGGACTGCAGTAAGCACTATTATTAAAAGAATGCATTTGTATGTATTAAGCAACTATGAATTTCCCATTTCTCATTTACTTAGACTTATTTCTTCTGTTTTTGGCTATAAAGATAGAATGATATGTGTCGTTGTTATGATAAATTCTGCCAGTGTTAGTGCCAGTGAATAATTTAGCCGTCTACTGCTCATCTAAATTATGTGGGAACTTTTAGCAGTAAGAATCAGCTGAGGGGCAATGATTTTCAAAAGATTGAGAAATCAATAGAGTTTTTTTTCCTTAATGAAAGGGATTTCCCTCAGCTCCAGCTGGATTATATAAAGAGTTTACAGGGCTGGAGCTCCAGGACCTGGTCTTACCCAGGGCCTTGTGACTGTAAGAACAAAAATAAACCCATATGTGGAGTGATACAGTCAGGCAACATTTACATTTCATTTCAGGGTCTGAGTGTATTTATTTGCAATTTCACCACACTGTTGCACCATCAAAGCTGACATCAAACATCACTGCTGCAGTGAGCTTCTGTTGTTTCTGAAAAATAAGCTCCAGAGAGGCACTGTGCTGGGATCCAATCTACCAGGATTTCACATTTAACCAAATTGCACTGAATAATTTACAGAGGGCTCTTTCCCTTTAACAGTGACAAAGAAAAGGCAAAATCACATTTGGCAAATGCATTTTTTAGCCAGTTAGCATCAGTGAATGAGCTGTTGCAAGTGGAATATCTAGTTACCGTCACACTGGCTTCTTCTTGCAGAAAACGTAAATGCAAGTGTCAGCTGTTACCTTCACAGTCAGTATACCTCTCTGCTTGTCCTGATGGAGACACAATCGCCACATCCAATATGTTCCTTCCTGCTGGGAGCATGAATAGGCTCAGAATTTGTCCTGTATGCCACTTAAAGAAGCAATAGAGGATACAATAATAAATCATAAACATATTAGGTCTAATGTGACCAGTGATATAAGGCTTCTTCACAAGGATGTAAATGACAAATGACATGTTTTTAAGAAAACAGGTTGTTTACATGCACTACCATGATCTGATGACTGGTGGAGCTGAATTCAAATGTGACTCAACCCAAACAAAAGCACACAGTTCCTCAATATGTGCATGAATCTCAGAATGTAAACCAATTATTTGGCTTTATGTTTACATTTCTGTTTTAGTCAAATATTTGACTGAAAAGATCTTGATCCACTTGAACTGAGAATGCCAGTCTCATGTTTTAATTTATACAATACCACTGCTGAATAGAAATGAGAGCCTTCGTTTTGATTGACTTTCTTTGTCAGGCAAATGTGTTGCTTTTGGTGGGCGTTTCAGGGTCAGTCTAAAGGAGTCAAGTAACTCAACAACACATTTCATAAATTAAGCGCTGAACTAAAAAACACACCATTGAGAACATTGACTGTATGTGATAGAGAATAGCCCAAAGATAGACCACACTGCACATAAATCTCAAATATAACAGTTCAAATCAAAAACAGCTGGCCAATTAAAGCAGGACTATTCATGAATGTGAGTAATTAAAAGTTGTGTGCACCAACACATTCACGACCTTTTGTAGATAATAATACAAAGCTATTTAAGTAAGTAAATGTGTTCGTGTTGCACAAAGTTTGCAAGTATTGCAAGATAACAGTTTGACATAATAAGAAATAATTTGCAGTCCACCATCTGCAGCCCTAAGTACAACATAAGTAAGCTAAATGAATAGACAACATCATCAGGCCTTTAACATCTGCTCCAATCTCAGTGAAGGGACGTCCCATCTGGCTATAAAAGATGCTTACCTGCTAAGTAGTCACACTTGTTTTATGACTGACAGTTCTCCATCAAAGTAAGGGCCCTTTACACACCATGGTACAACAATTTACGATAGATCAAAACACAAACGTAAGTTACCTTCCTGTCTTAAACTGTTGAGATGACACGTTCAATGAACTTGATATGAAGTTCTATCAAAAACTGTTCAGCTTCAGTCAGATTTGTTTTACATTCACATTTTGTTTTTTTGGCACAAAGAATTTGCAGCTGTGGCTGCTGTTGGAGACACTTTGTACCAGAGTTAGAACAAAGACAGTGTGTGCTGGGGGTTGGGGATTTGAAACTAACTTCATTCAATTTATCTTAACTTGGCATATCCATAAATGTTTTCTCCAAACTGCAAAACAGAGGGATCTTTAGAGAGTTTTAACTGTCAAACATTGTTGTGCAGACCATTTTTTAACAAACATAATTCATGAGCTGAATGAACCCTATGTTGTACTTTCATTCAACTCATTATTTCACGTCTTGAGATAACTTCTGTGAAGTGGAAACTAGATGTTTAAGGTTGCATCATCTGTTAGAATCATGTTAAAATATGAGTTGATTTCGCTCATACATGCTGCATGTGTTAGAGTGTAGCTGACACAGATCCTCCTCCTTCATCCTGCTGCTCCATCTGACTTCATCCCCTATAATATATACTCAGACAGTTTAATCCAGGAAATGTAGCAAGCTCTTATTCAATGACTGGCAATCCTGTGCTGTAGTCTTTTTACAGGACTAATCCACTCCAAGTTGGTATCATGCAGTCTTTCAATGGTATTAATAATCTGCAGTATTTCAGCTAGTAATCACCCTGATAAAAGCAATTTCACCAGTTATTTTATCTGCATTGTTGTAGTTAGTAGTAATAAATGTGTAATCAAAGATTTATATTTCTTGAGGTTTGTTTGTTTTCTTGCTCACTTTTCACTCAATTTGAAATTATTTTTGGTCTCAAATAGTTAATTATTGAATGATTTAATTAATAATGATAGCTTGCAGTGTTACACAGTGTAACAGCAAGCCTCAATTTTTTTCTTCTCCTCCAACAACCCTGTGGACAAATAGCACATTATATGGATTTTCTTAGTATATAACTCTCTAGTGAGTAATCTTGCCTTCAGCTAAATGTTAAATTATAAAGGGTTGTGGTGTGTAGACAAGCATCACTGAATTCCCCCCTAACCCACAGTAACTGCTCAGGGACAGCTCTCACCCTGTCTGCTGATCATGATACTGTATAACAGGGTTACATTCAGTCATTGTTCATTCAGTCTGATTATATATATATATATACACTGATGGACAGACACAACATATGTTGGAGATGCCGTGTTTGTAACCTTTTTGGAAGATATATTCTCACTTTTTTTTTATTTTTAATGTAATGACAGCGATGACTGATGCCAGGTGATTTTCCCTGTGGACTCAGCAGTTGTCAGCAGTTTGACTACAGCTGTGTATCAAAGTGAGATTTCTTGTGCTGCGTACTGTACAGGGAGCTTTAAAGGTAAATAAGCAATGATTCACACGTGGCAGAAAACTGCTGCTGCTCTCTGTGCTTCAAAACTTTGCAAATCTAATCAGTGATGTCACAGCATCATGTGAGAAAGAAAATTAACAATTGCCCCATTTGCACCTGGCATTAAAATGTGCCTCTTACACAGACTGTATCTGCAAATGAGATAACCTAATTACATTTACTAATGTAATAGCAAGTCTCCAGAGTCCACAATGAGATCTGATGGCTCTGTTCACCTCAAACAAACTCACTTCTTCAGCGTCTCCGTTTGCTGCAGCTGTCTGTTGCAGGGATGCGCAGATTGGCTATGAAATCATCGGAATCACTTGTGTGCATAAACCATCCACCTGCCACCCACCCGAATTAATTTATATTCTCAGATTTAGAGACCCACGCCTGCATAGACAGTCCCCCACCACTAATCCCTGTAGGCTGTGTTGCTTTTTCAATGATGCATTGTGTTGATGCTTGAGTGAATTCTTTAAAGATTTCCTTTAATGATTAGAAATTGCTTTCAGTAATTGTAAACTGTCGTTATATGGTCATAATAACGTCTCTGCAGCAAGACTGAAAACTGTAGTTGGAAATAAAATGTGCAAATTATAGTGCTGTAGAAGCCATCACTCCACCGCACTGTGGCGTTCCCACCTAAATTTGACGGGATCAGCCGCTGCACAGCACCTTCGTGGATCGGACAGGTGGCAGTGGACGGCTATACAGTACTTCACAAATGTATTAGACCACCACCCAATGTAAGGTTTATGTCACAGCTGCCCTAAATTAACAGCATTGGTAAATACTATTTATTGTTCTGTAATGGTTAATACACAGGTATGTAGAAGCTCTTTAACTGTAATGACATTTTTAATGCAAAAATATAACAATTATTGTTATCCATGAATTTTCAAATGTACTGTTTTACAAAAAAATGTAAAACTGTAAAGCACATTATTATTTCTTGAATAAGATGATTATTTCCTGAACAGAAAAAAAAATAGTTTTTTTGGTTTAATGGTATGTTTGA
>CAFUXE010000454.1:439395-492388 GCA_903364295.1 Serranus cabrilla
GCAGTGGACGGCTATACAGTACTTAACAAATGTATTAGACCACCACCCAATGTAAGGTTTATGTCACAGCTGCCCTAAATTAACAGCATTGGTAAATACTATTTATTGTTCTGTAATGGTTAATACACCAGTATTTAGAAGCTCTTTAACTAATGACATTTTTAATTCTAAAATATAACAATTATTGTTATCCATGAATTTTCAAATGTACTGTTTTACAAAAAAATGTAAAAACTGTAAAGCACATTATTATTTCTTGAATAAGATGATTATTTCCTGAACAGAAAAAAAAGTTTTTTTGGTTTAATGGTATGTTTGATTAATTTCTGACTTCTTAGTGAAGCCCAGTAAGCCAGCTCAAATGTTGGTATAAAAAGATGAATTCAGTTTGAAATTCATCATTTCTGTTCAAAATGGTAAAACGCAGAGAGCTCACTGAAATTGAAAGAGTTCATGATGCTGGATGTTCTCTGAGACAAATACGGAATATGGAATTCCTTCTGGACTGAATCTGATTGGTCGTGGGTTCATATACAAACAAGACAACGACCCCAAGCATACTTCAAAGCTGTGCAGAGACTATTTGAACAAGAAAAAGGAATCTGGAGTTCTGGTACTGATGGACTGGCCAAGTCAAAGGATTTGAATCCTATTGAACAGATTTATGATTTAGTAGATTCAAAGATTGATCGCACAAAAGTTTCATCTAAAGCAAGTCTGTGGGAACAGCTAGAAACTATTTGGAACTCAATAACAAAAGAGACTGAAAATTATGTGTGAAAAAGGACTATTTAGACATAATACATACCAGTAATATTTTTTGTTGTTTTTGAAAGGTTTCTAAAATATTGACGTTTTCTTGTTTTGATGACAGGTGGTCTAATACATTTGTAAAGCACTGCACACAAAAATCTGAGTTGGGTCATTCTGCATCCCAAGTTCTTTTACTTTTGATACTTTAAGTACATTTTGAAGCTGAAACTGATACTTTTACTTAAGTAAGTTTTTAATACAGGACTTTTACTTGTAGTTGCGTCATTTCAAAGTGTGCTATTAGTACCTTTACTGAATACTTCCACCACTGTACAGGTATGCAGTTGACATGTGGTGTAGAGCCTGATTTATCCATACAGAAGTTAATATACAGGTTTCTTTAAAATAACAGCATTTACTCATGGTTTCACATGGGACACAAACACCGGCCTAATGGCTCAAAGTCCACTGTTATTTTTACCAACCCACAACACTCCCACGTGCCTTAAATGGATGTTTGAACTCTTTATATTACCATTTTCTGTCGAATAATGAAGTAGATAGGTTTACATTGCTGTTCTTGGAAAGCCGAGTGCATCTGATACAGACAATTAAGACTTTGACATCCATATCTGATGCCAAGGTGCTCTTATGCCATGTCCATATCTGACGAGTTGGGAGTGAGAATGGGTTGCCCCTGGCAACATCTGGAGGTGGATCACAATTTGTCCTGAATGTGTTTTGCATGCATTTACGCCTGCACTTTCATGGGGGTCTAGCACTATCCGATTGCTATCTGATCACCCAAAACACATTTTAATGCACGGTGTGAAGCGGGTCACCAACAAATCGAGCTACAATTTCAAGTTCAAGATTGGCAGGGTGATATTAGTAGTAAGTTCCATTATCTGAGTGCTTTCATGGGAATTGCAGACAAGCCACAACATTTTTGTCCAAACCACAGATCAACATCACACACTTCTTGGTCATAAAGTCTCTAACGTGAGGGGAGAGAATATTATTGTTGCTAGGGCACTAGTCAGACATCATGAACATCACACACACATCAAGTAAAAACCTTTGAAAGTATGAAGATTAAAAATGCCAGTCATTTGTGGAAATATGAGTGATACCATCAACATGTAAAATAAACAACAATGACAAAAATATGAACCATCAATTTTGCAGAAGATAATGCCAGCAGCTGTCTATTTAAGTTATACCTATTTTTATTTTAGATATGAAAAGTACAGATATGTTTTCTGTAGGCTATTTTAAGACTGGAATCAAGAGAAAAAAGAGTATTTCTGTCAAAAGTAGAAAATATCATTTTCAAGACAGCTGGCCATTTGTATGTACATCAAAGAGTCAGCTGGGTGTTCTTTAAAGTTATGACCAAACCAACACCTTGAATATGAACACAGGACTTCTGTGGAGGTTTCAGAGAACACTTTCATCCAACAGAGCTGCTTTTTCCTCTCACACAACCGTTTGAGGTGACACACACTAGATTTAAATGTTTCCTTCCTTCTTTTTGTAAACACTGTAAAGCTTTCAAGATGTTTTCCTTGTTCATTCATATAGTATCAATTATGCAGCTTGGTAATACAATTCAGCAAATTCCTGCAAACGTGCACAAATGCTGTCTCATTAAAATTTGAAATAAATAAATAAAAATGTGGTTTTCTATCTGCCTCCTCACGTATCTCCCTTGGGTCGACTGAATCTAGTACACAAAGTAAGCCTGATTAGGATCAAGGTGAATAAAATTCAAAGTTGAGTATTGATCTGGGGGTGAAAGATGTTGCTCCAATTAGATATTCTATATCCCAAACACATCCACTGAATTTTTCAAAAATTGCCTTGGGCTTACCATAGACAGAAATCACAAACAATAGATGCACTGCTTTGTTTAATTTAAACTTGATCAACTTTGACAGCACTTTATTTATACCAGTAAACTGAGTATTCCGGCGATCAAAGCGACCTTGACAAAATTTGACATGTCTCTTCAAAAGCCCTTTACATTGATTATGCAATTGAGATCTCATTTTGAACTTGTGTCCCTCCCTCCTTCTGACTGGCAGCGAGCTGATTGAGGCTGTCATAAAAGCTGGCGGCTTGTCTCATGAGAACCACAAGGCAGGAGATTCCTCAGATCCTTAATCCCATGAGAATATTCTCACAGAAGAGTTTGCTTTCAGAGCTTCTCTCCTCTCAGAAGTCTCTTTCAAACAGCACGAGGTTTTCACATCACCCTCATACAAAACGTTCCAATTCTGGTCAAATCTCACACAGTCAAATTTTTCCATTAGGAAGCTTGAGGGGGGGATCGGGAAAGACACACGGCCATGACTGGTTTATAACTGAGAATAGAAGTAATTATAAAGCGTTCTTGTAGCTGCTGGGAAGCCTGGAGTGCCATTGTGTGAATGATGGGAATCAAAGATAGGAGGTCATCTCATTACTGAATGACTCCTGCAGGTTCAATTAATACTAATATTGAAATACATAAAAGGCATCTCTTGAGCTTCTAATTTTTGTTTAATGAAGCCCCATGTGTGCAGAGTATTTTTCTTTATACACTGCTCTCAAATTAATTTAAATTGATTAATATGATGGCTGTTGAAACATTTAATGTGATTTTCTAAATGTTGTGGGAGCCTCTTTTACCTCTAAGAAACAGTTCAGATGCTGTACAATGGTGTCCAGCTGTGTGTGCAGCACCAACCATCTTCTTGCCTGTTAAAAATATTTAGAGTCAGTATATCGGTCTGCACCAGGACAGTCATTCTTGCAGTGCAGTTCAAATAAAAACTAGTTACTATATTTTGAAACAAACATTCAGGGGTTAAGAGCCTCCAGAGGCTTTTTTTCTGCTGTATTTTTCAAGCTATGTAAGGTAAAAGAATGTCTAAAAATGTCTACACTATTTGGGAAAACCATGATAGTTGCTCAGGAGAAGAATCCTGAGCCTTCCTCCAATTTATATCTAATTGTTCTCCAACTGGCATAATTTTTACACGTGTTGAGGATGAATAACTTTTACTCCTGCCGCCAAAAAAGAGGCAAAATTGGCTGATGTTACTATTTTTAAGTTACATAACATATAGTTGGACGTTGGCATCATTACTAATCATGAAACCTATTTTTGTCATACTAAGCTGGAGTTCACAGACTGAATATTTAGCTGACAAACGTGTATCCACGCCATAATGATCTGGGTTGCTCTAATTGCAACTCATCAATGCCAAGTGAATGTGAGCTTCAATACCCTGAATTGAATATTAGGCCAAAAAAGATAAGATTTCTTTAGTGAATAGCATATTAGTAGAAGTAGTACCAGCACACACACTCACACACACACACACACACACACACACACACACACTAGTGCTGTTTAGAAGGGATTTTAGGAATACAGTCGTACCTCCAAGGCAAAAAGTCACAATACTTAAATTTGATTAGTCAACAGCTTCAGCTCGTTTAATGCAAATGAGATAAAGCTGCTGACAGGAGCTTCTCCTGTTCCGCTGCTGCAAAAAACTGGCCCGAGTGCAAAGATTTCCGTAAATCAGCAGCGAGGAGAGCCAGGCAGGAGCATGTCCTCTTCTTTGATGCTTCAGTAGAAGTTGGGAGTATTGAGTTTTGTAGTTGATGTGAATGACCTTGTACTTTGTGGGTTATGCATGTCTGTGTGAAGGTCAGGCACATAAAGAGGCCGTAAAAGTAATTTGTCACCGCATGAAATGAACGGACAAAGCATCTGACATCCTCTGCTGCACACTACAAAATAAATTAAGCCTCAGTGTCACATGGCATTATTACTCTATCATTCTGCTCCTCATTTTTGCCAGGGCTCTTAATATGCCCTATAAATGCTCTCTAGTGAGGGAGCTTCATTGTAATTCCAGTTCATAAAAAAAAGGCTATTTGCTGCTTTAACAAAACATGACACGCCTGTTGTAATTACAATAGTTTTAATGAGATGAACTCCTCTTTGCTTTACAAAAAAAGCCTGGAGGTCTCAGCCAGACTGAGTCAGTGCGAGTCCAGGCAGAAGCAGCAGAATATACAGGGCGAGCTGAAACCCAAATGCTAAAAATGACTTTAAAAAACTCTTTTTTTGTTCATCTTCTTCGTGAAGCACTTTCCTTGACAAGCTGCTCTCCATGCTGGAGTACTCTGTCTTTGTCAGCACAACTGCTTATACCCTTTACTGCAGACGGAGCTGGAAGCAAATAGGTTACCAGCTGATAAGATTTCTCATTTCTTCTTGCAAGTTCCACTCGTTTTGTTTTATCGCTATGCCCTTCTTTGTTTGATAATTAATGACATGATATTTGTTTTCATTTTACTCGAAAGATCTCAGAAAATTGGAGATTGAATGGGTACTCCTTAGTGATGCACTACCCAAAGTAAGAGAAAAAGGAAAATGTTAATGGTCTCTGTGTTTGAACAACAGCTTCTGTAGAGACCTGTTAAAATAGCCTACTCTGTTTACTGTGTATTTGACCCAGTGGAGAACACACTGGAGAGACAGCGAGGTGAAATGAAATGGATTTTATTCTTACCTGAGAAAAACTCCCATATGAGTCATTTTCTGATTGCAGAGCACTGTCTATCAAGGCACTTGTTTTATTCTACCCTTTGATCAACTGCTGTGTTGAAACAGACTAGTCAGAACAGAGGATGTACAAGGGAAGAGAGGAAGAGAGCGGAGAGAGGCTGTGAGAAAGGGATTGCAGTGAGGTTATCCTGCCAGTATTAATGTTGAAGCCAATGCAAAATATGCATTTTGAATTATGACCTATATGCCACTCATCCAACAGAAAATTTAGTATTGAAAAGCATGCATATATAGGATCTGGGCTCTGTTCCAAGAAGCAGATGTATCCAGTATCTACTATGCATCTTTGCTTCTTACCCTAAGTCAAGTCTGTCTCTGAGAAATTATATTTATATCCTAATTTGCTACAGCAAATTCATTGTAGATAAAATTAAATTAAATTGCCATCTGGATTGTGCTGTTAATCAACATATCTTAAAAGTTGGAAGATCTTGGTTCTGATCAGTAAAATATCAGTTTATATAGCAACAACAGCAAGATTGCACATTTTATGTTTTTATGTATTGGTACTCCAACATTTAGTGAATGTTAGGTAGAGGACTCTTTGTTCATCAACTGTCCACCCCTAACACTTCAATATGAATTTTGTGCTGTACAAAAAGCCTCTTTCACTTTATCAAAAAATTTACTTTTTATAAACATAATTTCAAGGTGTCAAGGTTGCACTCTGCAAACTGTTTGGTAAGTAAAATGCCCTGCACACCCACATAATTCACTGAAGGCAGATTTGATCACTGTTCAGGTTGTAGCTGCACAGGAATTACTTTACACTTGGTATTAACATGTGTCCTAGGTGACCCAATCACAAGTGGATAGCTCTAAG
Organism: Serranus cabrilla; assembly: GCA_903364295.1. NCBI lineage: Eukaryota > Metazoa > Chordata > Actinopteri > Perciformes > Serranidae > Serranus > Serranus cabrilla. The sequence goes on from CAFUXE010000454.1 coordinate 445,602, forward strand.
TTTACATATGAACGCACTCAAGAAACATTGAGGATATATTTGATATCTGTTCACTCAGACTACATTTAAGGGTGTACCTTTAGCAGTGTGTACACGAATACATGCCGGGGGACACACTAAGGACTGTACTCATCTGACATCCTGCTTTGATCTGTGGGGTTCTCACATGATGATAGACAGGCAGACAAGTACTCGACAATCAGGGGAAGTGTATTGCTGCATGTTGCTGCTGTATTTCACATATCACAAAAACCACTGAGACTGAGGGTGTTATTGTCTTGCACTCTGTGATCTCTGTGTTTTTGATGACACTGCAATCCTAGCTGCCTTCACTTCTCCCCGGCTCTCTGCTCTGTGCACCACTGTTGGACACACATGGAGGTGCACGTGTATAGAGGATTTTGCTACAGACAGTCTAATACATTGCAACAACTGCTCTATTAGTCAACCACAAGTGGTCACTGATCATCACTGCTGATGCCTGAACTTCTCCATCTTGTGTTCCATTCTATCATCACTTGGGTTCAAGACCCCAAGATACTTGAACTCCTTTGCTTGGGGCAGTAACTCACTCCTAATCCAGATGGAGCAGTCCATCAATTTGCGGCAAAGAACTTCGGCCTTATAATTTGAGGTGCTGACTCCAGTGCTGACCGTCTCACACTTGCCTGCAAACTATTCCAGTGCACGTTGGAGGTCCCAATTTGATAAAGCCAACAGAACCACATCATCTGCAAAGAGAAACAATTCTGGGACACGATAGTAAGCCTTCTCCAAGTCCAATGAAGCACATGTTGACTGGATGAGCAAACTCCCATGACCACAACAGCCGCCCCTCAAGGGTTAGGAGCTGGTCTACTGGTTCACAGCTAGGTCAATCAGATGGGCCTTCTTTCCAGCACCTTTGAGTAAACTGGGGAGGCTGAGTAGGGTGATAATTGAAGCACTGCATTTGGCCCCCTTTTTTGCAGATGGGACCCAACAACATGGTCCAGGCACTTTTAAGGACTGTGAAGCTGGTGATTATTAAAAGTTGAAAGAGCAGTGCATCAATAAAGTTGGATAACAAAATGACTCTTGGAATGCACTGACGTCAAATGACTGATGATATAATAGTAAATAACCAAGGCTGGCATCTTTAACAAGGATGACTTTAACAATATGCTCACATCCCAGAAATGACTGATAAAGTAGCTTATGTATTGAGTTTTGTGCTTTATGCATCACTTCATTTGCATTAAGGATTTGTTTGTGAGTTTGCCCATTGTTTAGTTATATCTCTGCAACATGTCATTTTTTTTCATTCAGTCCCGCCACTGGTTCATTTTCATTCGCTCCGCCCTGAGATGAGCAGCTGAATAATTCTTTGTTGTTGAGAGTAGAGGCAGAGCTGAATCGACCTATTGGACTCAATGTGCACAACAAACCAATTTAATTAATTCTGCTAATGTTTGCCTTGTATGCTCTTTTTTGTTTAGCAAGGCTGTTGAAAAAAATTCACAAGTGTCTTCTTAATGACAGTGTGGACTTCACAGATTGCAATTTTCTGCTTTACTTATGAGGTGAGAGAGGAACATTTCCTAAATAGGCAAAATGAATTAATTCCACAGTTTAACAAGACCTCTCTATTATTGCAATCTCAACATAACAGGATCATTTTCGAGCAAAATAAACTCTACTACTCATACAGTAATTATTTAGTAAGGACAGGATAATCATGAGATAAATATTGGTACTCACAGGTCGTTTAATTTGGCTTACTCGGACTGCTGAATCCTCATATTAGCTTTGGCAGAACCTTAGAATACATTTGTCATACAGACCCGAGCTGTGTGTTTTTTTTTCTCAATCTCTTACAGAGTGTAGTCGTATTAAAGAGGGATCACTTCAAGCCAATGTGGAGAAAAAGTATCACAGTGAACAATGAATCTGACCCCCAATCTACTGTGGTATAATTTGAAAGTATTCAAGCAGTGTGCATTCATTTACTGAAGGATATTCAAAGTTTCTCTACCTATCTTTATCAGTCTACTGAACTGAATGTTGATGTCAGCATGCTTACATGCTAATGCTAAGCAGCTATAATGCTTGCCATGTTCAGCATTTCTATCTTGCATGTTAGCATGCTAGCATTAAGTAATTAGCACTACACAGAGTACATGCAACATGAGTGGGAATGCCGTTGATGCAACATACCTGCAAAACTTAAGTACTGGAATTTGACCTGCTGCTGGATGAATTGTCAGGGTATAATTAATTCATTATTGCAAATCATCCTGAGGGAGAACTTGAATGTTTGCGCCACATTTTATGGAAAATCTTCCAGTTCTTGTGGAGACAGCAATTCAAATCAACACATAAGTCAACCTCGTGGGCCAAAGTCACTGACTGCCCATCCAATTGATTGAGTGAGTGACTGACAGACTGTCATCGCAACCCCTAGAGCCACGCTGCTACCATTGCAAAAAACAAGACTTTCGTACAATAATAGAACTGTTTTTATTTCCTCTTAAAGTAAGAGGAAGAAAAAAAGAGACAGTAATTCCCAAATATCCTTACCCTGAAATTGCAATTATGTTAATAATAATACCATATTGCAGATCTTCAGAAAGTCTTTTAATGTTGTTAGGTGTAGTTAGCACAAATGATTTTATAATTATTCATCTCTGCAAAGTGACTTTACCTCAGGACTACATCTTCCCAGCCTTCAAACCCTGGATCCTGTTGAAAAAATTATTACTAAATTTCACAAACCCGAGGTTGTAATGTTGAACTTATATGGAAGTCAAGTGGGAGTGCAGTTCACAGAGATTTAAATGAGGCACTCACAAAGTTGCATTTCAATAAGATGTAACTAGGGGAGAGAACACTGTTGCAATGATAAACAGACAGCGGTGGGAAAAGGGTGCTGGTGGGTTTTGCTGTAGGGGTGCTTGGGGGGCTTTCCTTGATCAGGGATCATGCTCTCAGACTGGCTGATTTGGCAGCGTGAGGCCTGAGCCAAAGAATGGCAGACACAACTCAATGACAAAGTGAGAATATCCAAAGAAGCTACTCATCACAAATGAAGTGAGGCCTGAAAAGCTAGTTTAGGCAGAAACTGAAAAGTTGCTTTAGCTATACATCAGCCTTGTGTGTCTGTTGAGCTTGTGTACTGATGTCACTAATAAGCAGTCAGGTAAATCCCTACATATAGAACTGGAAATGTGATCATTTTTTTGTCTCTTTCAGCGCCATGGGGATTCTCTCACAACAACAACCCCCTCAGCCCCTTCATACTCACATAATGAGAAGTGATGAAAAACATCACAGATAACAATGGCAAGACACATATAATGTGACATTTTAAGAACATAACAATTTCCTGTCACTACCCTTTCTATGCACACTTGATTTATTTTAATACAGTATATGTGAAACAATGTATTTTGTTTTACAAAGTATCTCACAGATATTGATAGCCAATGCAGCACTGACTTACAATACAACCCTTTCTGACACATATTAACAGGCTTACATTTGGTACAACAGTTGCTCTCACTTGTTTGAAAATTAATTTGATATACTATGAGACATGGCTAATTTAACAATAAAAGAGTCAGTAAAACATTGAACTATGTTCTGGATCAAAGCATGACTATAATTACAATCACAGTTGACAGATGCTTTTATCCACAGCAGCATACAGCGCTGGTCAGTATTTGTGATTAAACCAAGAGCATCAGACCTAGATACCTGGTGACAATAATCAAATCCACCTTGCCATTTGCTGACCATGGGAGCGACGACTTTGTGCTGATGTATCAAGCTAAACTCATGATAGGGACAGAAATAGCCTGTACCTGCCGTGTAGCCTGTACGGTCTAATTTGCTGCTGCATATCAAATAGAAAGAAAAGTAAGAGTGAATACAGTCAAGGCAATGTGTCAAGACAGCCAAGAGAGGATGTCACATTAACTCACACTCATTATGTTCAAGGAAGCAATTATTTTTAATTCACTTGAATTAATGTGAAGAGAAAAAAGAGACAGTGCGTTGGATTTTCAAGGTGCTTATGTGATGGTGTCCTCTTCCATAGCTACTGCAGTACAAATAGTACAAATAATAATGTAATTCAAATTCTTCTGTGTGTGTGAAATGCAAGCGTCTTATGTTTATCAGAATATCTAAAAAAGGGCCCCAGCCCAACATCCTCCTGAGACAGTCATTTTCATTAATCCTTGAGAAGAAATGAGCACACATAGTCTGGAATTATGTTTGGGGTGTTCTGTAAAAGTGTGATACTGCAAAAGGCGGTTAACCATGAGTTTGCAGGATGTCAGTGTTCAAAAATCCATTGCACATAATTAATATAAGTCGGATATGCCATGCATCATTTTTCTACCCTGAACGCCCAGCACTTAATCATAAGGAGAGAAGCCAGGTGAACTTTTAATTAGGATTTGTGGAGTGATGTTTGATCTTTCATTACCTTTGCCGTGAGGGTAATATGATGGCTTCTGCCTTTCTGTGCATATCAAACATTGACTAATATAATATTTTTTTTTTCACCTGGTGTCACCAAGAGTCCAGACTAATGACTGTATCTCTTGAATTATTGTTCATAAAGGTACAATAGTTGCATAGATCTGCTACTTTTGAAGAAACAACCTAATATTAACCCTTTGACCTTCTCCTGGGGACAGCATCAGGGACAGTGACAGTAATGGCTTAATTGGAAATGTTTTACTTATGCACTTAGTTGAGTGCTGTCTTGTTAACTTTGATCCAGAAACATTCTTTGCAACGTCTGCAGAAACTGATTAATAATCATAGCTGTGCTGTATTTTTCAAGTGTTCCTTTTGGGTAATGTGCTCAGTGTATTGCAGGTTGAACTGAAAATACAATGACAAGTAATGTTCTTTTTGGGATAAGCCACTGGGAAATGGTAGCTGCTACCTCCAAGTCAGAAAGGAATATTTATGACTTTTCATTATCTGACTGTCTTTGAATCTGCGTGACTTATTATGACACAACTACCACAGGTGTCCCAAAGAGGACAGGTGGAATCTGTGGAGTGTCCCGATAGAAGAGATCTCAAAAACATAATTGGCTGTAAAACTTTCTGCCCAGCTGTGTGAGACAGTTGGTCGGGGGGTTTCTTTAATCTTTTACTCAGGAACGGCAAATGAAATGTGCTTGATTAACGTCCAGTGGACCTTAAAATGTCAGCATAAATGTTATCCCCCTCTCTCTGTCTCTGATTCTTGTTAATGAGTGTTAACTTGCTGTAAACAGTTGAATGGTATTTGTCTTTGTGATCCACAGAGCTAGCACAATGCTGACTTAAAGGTTATCCCAAAATGTCTTCAGTCTGGGACTGCTTGCTATACCCACCAACAGAAGTGCTGGGTATTTGATTGAAATTGTATCATACTATGATAGGATATTTTCTGAGATGTTTCTGGCTATGCTATTCTTTCACCCTTAGTTGTTTTGGTGTGAGTTGGGTGGTGTTAAAGGTGTCAGCCGTAGATGTCTGTCTGCTTGAATATAATGGAACTATATGGGACTCAGCTTGTGGTGTTCAATGTGCCAAAAACATACCTTTGAAAAAACTAATCCAGAAGTCATGACCCGGTAACAGGTTAATCTACAGGCCCTGTTGTGAGCAATTTCATGTAGGAACTATTTTCTTTCTTTCTCGAGCTACATCCACCAACTGTATCACAGCCCACAAGTAAGCATTTATCCACTGAGCTAGCTAATGTAAAATGTTAATGCTTCCAACTTAAGCTGCCACGAATACAAGCCACTCATCCATGTGCTTCCCTCTGCACGGTGATACAAAGAGAAAAACGTTCCTGCTTGAAACGGTTCTATCTTGTATATTTGAGAGAAGACAGAGAATATCTACCATGACCCCGTGTGCTCTGACTGTTTTGTTGAATTTAATTAGTAACATTTAGTAACATAAGTTTATTAGTATCTCTTCACCCTCCAACAACAAAAGAGCTGCTGCTCTAAAATAGCTATATACAGCCAAATGTCTTTCAAATAGATAATTGCACTTCCACAATCAAGGCTACAGGAATAAATATTCATGCAGTCAATTTGCTTTACACCAGGCATTTCCCCAGAGCTGTGATTTGACCTGTGTTGAGCATCCTGAACTTCTGGACTGATCTGTTTAACTGGAGGCAATACATTGCATTCTTAAGTGTTTATGTAATTCATTCTTTTTTAGTATATGGGATATCATCCTGTGGCAGGTTTTCTTCCCCATGAAAAAAAACATGTCCATCCCTTGTGAACTTGTCTGAAAACTGCAGGTTTTGTGTCCTTTAAATTCCTTCCCTCAGCTCAACCATTTCTCCTTTCTTCACAAACGTATTGACTGAATGTTGTTCATCAAAATGTCTGTGTGACGAAGTTGAGAAAATGACATCATTTTACTCTAATGCAGCTTTTAAAACCATGAAAAGACAACACTCATGCAATATGAAAATATTAAGATATCCAAAATCTTGAATGATATCTAGTCTCACATCATGAAATCAATTTGATATCAATATAGGGCCCATGCAGTCTTAACAGTAGTCCATTAGCTACACTAGATTTCTACATTGACCTCAAAGTTACAGTCAGCCATGCAGTAAAAGGACCCCATGTAAATACATAATGATCAAGCTTGAGGATGTCACCTTCTCATAAGCAGCCTATTGAGCCATTGTTGTAGCCCATTCTTCATAGCGGGGTAAGGATTTTTCTCACAGTGTCTCAGTAGTATCCGTTTAGCAATTGTGAAAGCCAAAGTAATCCATCTTTTTTTTCAAAGGAGGACAAGTCAGAGTCCTGGAGTTCAGCAGTTGAGCCCAAAATAGAGCAGAGACTTGGACTTTACTTACTACTCAGTACTTCAAAAATATGCAGTTACATATTATCCCACCAATATTTAAGTACTGGGCAAAGTATATACAGTACTAAGATCATTTTTTCTTGATTTAGCATTTTTAACACTGGCCTTACACTCTGGGCAAATCAGTTGGCCAGGGCCATGGGAATTCTCCCGCTGCTTCCAATGGCCATTCCCGGTCTGGTCTAAGGTAAAACTTTTACATTTTTTAAATGCCTTGTGGCTGCATACCTTTATGCCTCTTTTGGATCCCCATGGAGAACATAAAAGTCTCCATAGTTTGTCTCAGTAGTGGTAAACTCCCCTTATACTTCCCTGATCTGTGCAGAAAACACTGTGAGCGGGACTGTTGTGCAAAAACAGCCTCAACAAGAGTCTCTGCAACACTGACTCTGTCTACCATGTCAGTGTGGCCTGTGATAAGGGAATGTCGCTGCTGGCAGTATGGCTATAGCCAGATTTATGTTCGCAAAGCTCAGAGTGGATACCTCAAGATGTGGATTTTGTGGCTGTACTTCAGTTAGATCAAGATGAGCCCTCACAGTGTTCACATCTGACAGATATCATCACCCTGCAGCATGTGCCGGGTCACATTAAAAAGACAGGCGTAACCACAGCTTTATGTAACTAATTGCAACAAAATTGCAGTGTGAGTCTTGTACTATACACAATATAACAAAACAATACAGTTCAACAGCAGAACTACTTAAGGCCTCCAAAATGACAATAAACTGAATGTATAATATCTTCTTAAACTATTGCAGTGCTTGTTGTATTGCATTGTATTACAGGTGTACCTTATAATCTGTTAGGACAGTGTGTAGTAAGGAATGTTCCATTGTTACACAGATCTGTGAATGCCTGGTCTCAATTTTGCCTTGAGTTATGAGCGACAAAATCCAAGCCACACAGCTGCTTTTCAGGGTGGGCTGTAGCAGGCTTAATGTCGTTTAAAATCCATGCATCACACCCACGCCTCTCCCTGATGTGAGCCCACGCTTACATAACTGCTGTTCTTATTTTGTGTGAATTCAAGAATGAAGAAGACAAAGCCAAGCAACAGACAACAGATCAGTCAAGAATACACGTTACATCAGAGTCTGTACACACAAACCCAAGGCCAAGTTTACATAATCCATTTTTTTTGTTATTTATTTATTTATTTATTTTTGGCTTTGAGCTGTTGAGTGACTGACTGTTCTTTTGAGACACCAGCTTTGTCAGGAACACTTTACCCTACAGGAAAATTAATGTCATCAATTATTGTCATCATGATACACACTGCCATAAGAGTGTGGGCCCTAAATGATTTATAGGGAATGGTCTAAAGTGCATGGCGTAAGTGCATTTAGGGCGGGTCCAACGCCAACTTGCAAGTTAAACGGCGCACAATATGTACTTTAATGTTGCGCATTGCTTTTTACATGGTGGGTTCAGCAAATTGGAAAAGTGTGTGGATCCTCTGCCTCCAACATCTCCCAATCCTCTGTCTCATCAACCGCTCCATTTGACTGCAAATGAAAAAGTGCACCAATAACCTATTTAACTGAGGAGGAGGAGTATTGCTGCGCATCTCTGTGTGTGTAAAAAGCGATGTATGCACGACATGAACCCACTTATGCACGCACATCGCACTCTCTGAAAAATGAACCCTTTAAAAAGCAGAATAATGCTGCAGCATTGACTCTAAGTTTTTGTTGATGAATTTTACATACGCTTTCTGCTGCCTCAAGACAGCAATGCGCCAATGTACCTGGTATCCATGGGTGCACAAATAAGCACAAGTATATTTGCTACAAATGCAGCATGGGCATGGGGCAGGAAAAGGACAACTGTATGAATTTAGCAAGGTCCGTGCACCACTACTGTTATTTTGAATTTGCCCCTGAGTGCTGCCAATGCACAGCTGACCTACACCCCGCCCTGTGCTTGAATGCATCCTGTGTAGACACTAATACAGGATTGAACCTGCTGCTGCTGTGCTATTGACATGCTGCTTTCACTATGCAGCTTGTGTGGGCCTCATGTGTGTGCATAAAAAGTTGAGGTCCAAGGTTAGTTAGCCTGTAAAGACATCTCACTCAGGACAAATATGGTGGATTGAGCGACTGACCTGAACAACAGACCAGCCACAAATAACAAAATAATTCATGCCATGTCTCCTCCTATTTGACTTTAGCTTATTTGCACACCACAGCCAGAGCGTCCTCTGTGTTATCTGAGGGAGATGAAGGAAGGTACACCTCCAACTATCAGAACTCCCAAACTATCCATTAGTTTCCTGTCCTTTCTTATAAGTCTCCCAGAGGAATCGAGTCGGAGGTGTCTGCACATCTCTAATGGACTCAGTGATAACAACTACTGTGGCTGCACAGTGGCTGATGCCTTTGTTTGGATCCCTGATAAAGACAGGCCACAGACTGTTGTGCTGTGTATTTTGGCTGAGGTGATCGTGTGGTTATCAATGTACAGCAGCACATAACAGCCTTCCAGAGTATATTGAGCAATTTTTCAATTTCACATTTGAAAGCGTACTGTATTATTTTTTTCTATATTGTACTTTCACTATTCGGTGCAACATAGGGGGAAAAAGTGAGTTCCCTTTAGCTGAACACTGAGCTTTTGCTGACTTCAGGAAATCAGGAAAGGAAAAGTCTTGTGTTGCCCCATGTCATTCAGGTGACAGCATGGTTTGAAAGAACAGTCGTAGGGATCCTGGTAAATGTTATTTTGTCCAGTCATTATTTATTTGACCTCCCACGGATGACCATGGGATGAGGGAGCATCTGATTAATAACTGAGGGACAAAGGGAACACAAATGACAGATGGAGGATAGGTGAAGTATTTAGCCTCTGCAGGTTACACTCTGCAGGCTACCTGACTCGGGTAATCGCTTCTTCTGTCAGAGAAACTCTCCTGGCTCTGGGTTCACATTGAATTGGTCCTCAACTCAGCTGCGGGGTCAGTTTGTGGTTGATTAAAGGGAATAAACCCAAATTGCTCTGTCTTTAAATCTGCACCATGAAATGACTCTGGAACATGAAAACCCTGTGGTCAAAGATGCTTTCAAAGACATGAGAGTATTCATGAATTGCCATTCATTTTCAGTGACAGGGAGGCAGGTTGTTTGTTAGGATGAGAAGATCAATACTAAAGTATGAATACATTTGATGCTGATGTCTTCTTTTCAGAATAAAACCATACAGATGATATATATATATATGTGTAAAAGAAATATGTCAGATATGCCATCCTCAATAGTACTCACTTGCAGTATATAGGATGACAGAGAAAGAAATGACTTTCGTGACTTTGACAGCCCTAAACTTGAGTCCTGTATCCTATAGCAGTACATTTCCATCTCCCTTAATTATAATGCCAATCTTTCCTTAAATAATAATGAATTATTACACCAATAATTGATTTCCTGGCCATAGCAAATCAAGCTGTAAACTCTAATTTAATCTTTTCACACGTACACATACAGCAGATGTAGAGAAATATTTGCGTTAAAGGAAATGTTTGGATTTATTAGTACATTTATTATCCAGTTCTTGTGGCTTTGAATAGAACATCTTGAGTTCCCTCTGTATCAACTTAAACAGGCCTATCTGGTGGTCTCGCTTAAATTGATACATATGTAGTTTTAGTCTTAGTTTAGCTTCTATGTTGCTAGTCCTGCCTCCTTTTTTTGGTAATTCACTGACAATAATTCACAGTAATTCACACTTGTACAACAAAATGAATAGAAATATTCATGTGTGCAACTTTAACCAATAGAGATACTTCATTGCATCTAAATCTAACTATAGATTAGATGCAACAGATTACAGCGTGCTGATGTTATTTCAATCACCGCTGTTGTATAGATATGATAACTTGCTAGTTTACATTGTTGTTGTAGACGCGGCCTGCCTGCCACCATCTGAAGTGCTTTTACCTTACTCTTGAGCAGAAATAGAGCAGCACTTCGGGAATTGCTGCTCAATCTGAGAACAGCTCAAGGAAAACCTCTGTGGTGCATCAGCAATCAGTGCTCAAATGAAATTTCAGCATGTTCAACCATGAAGGCTAGCTTGTCAGGACTCTCCTCAAACACATATAAGGACTATTCCTTCTTGTGTACAATCCCTTTATTGACAATGTTCATTTCCTGTATCAATGCATTTGGCATGTTTGGCATTCTCTTTCTTCAAGTTAATCAAAAACCTACATAGTCGTTCATAAATATCTTTAAAGGCTAAATAAATAGAAAAGAGTTGTTTTTTTTGTCTAATTTTGGTGTTGCTCAGTGGCTAAAATATTAATCAACAGATTACTAGGGGGAAAAAAACTCACAGTTTCCAGAAAATCACTGCTGGATTAAACTGTTTTTTTTTCTTTTCTTCTTATAGAATCATCAGCAGACTGTAGCATTGCCAGAGATACAATTGCCACTTTATCTCTGTCCTTTATCCCATGACCCTCGTCACCTGCATTACCAAAACACCAGGGTCTTTTCTCAGGTTGCTACCTGTAGATATGGCCATTAGTTCTGCTCCCGTGCTCACGGGGAGAGAAATCCCAGGTCAGCGGAAGACAGTGAGACAGAGGAGTGAATGACATCCTATCAAATTACATGTCACCTCTACACAGGCTGGTGCAGGGACTTGAGAACACCACATGAGACAAGCAATTACAAGGATGAAGATTCTGATCACCGCAGAGGTACAGCACACCTCTGCCTGTCCCCGCTGTAGTCTTAAAGTGATACCGGCCAAAACTCTGGCATTTAGGAGTGTAAACACATTGATTCTCAGAGAAACCCCTGCTAGGGTTTTTCAACCTAAAAATCAAAGTGCGATCTATGTGTTTAAACGAGTTCTTAGAGGAAATACAATATCTGCTTTGTAGATGAACTACCAGGTCTCCCAAGCTAGTTATTAGAGCAGCTAAACATTGATTTCAGTTGGAGAAGATGTCTGGTCGAGGTTCGACCATGAGAATATTTTCAGCAAGACATCCTACGATCAGTATTAATAGAAAAGGAAATTGGATTTTTAAATATAAAAGAATCTTGTGGCCTGCTGTGCTTTGCTGTCATGACATAACACATAATTGAATTATTTTTGTCAACCTGTTTCACATTTGGACATTACATCTGTCACTTGATAACATTTTACTCACCAAGTTAATTGAATACCAACAGGATCTATCAGGGGAAACTGCGGGAGCAATCACATTTTTTAAACAAGTGTCCTGTTTAGTTTTGTATACTTGCAGCTAATTTTATCACTGTGCCTAGCAGTTCCCCCAGATATCAGAACGTTTGAAAGTTAAGTGTTGTTAATAGTGTTATTTATTTTGCAGAATTTACAGGCACTTGTGCAAAAAATAAATAAAACCAATTCTCCTTAAAGCTTAGAATCTATCTAATTCACTAAAGTCAGTCAATAGGTTACCTGTAAGGGCTTATCGCAGGATCTTTATCATGAAACCTTGGACACCCAGGAAAATGATGTTTGTGTCAGCCCTTTTTGAATTATTTATCCACCCACCTTTAGTTGTTTTTTCTTGACTTAACAGAAAGGAACCTGAGTTTGCAGCAGCACTCATCTGAAACTCACTGACAGCCCACTGCTGTGGGCAGGTTAGCATATACAGAGGAGAAACAAAGACAAATGTGACTCAAGCAATGATCCGGGAAAAAAGAAGATATATCAGACAAGAGAGGAAAATAGGAAATGCAACATTATTCTTCATCTTTGCATATCCAGTCATATATACAGATTTGGCTGGTGAGCAAAGGTTTCACTTCAGGTGAAAGACTCAAATCCAGCTTGAGCACAAATTTATAACCATTTCACAGCTAGTATAAGTGCTCACTTTGACATACAAATCTAAAAATAAATATTGCAAAATGTGTCTTTGGATGGAGGTAGACTTTATTCTCTCTTTATTATCCTCTGCACAGCACTGTACATGTCAGACAGATGTAACATACAACAGTACACACTCAGGCCTGTTTAGCGAGGCCTATTGTTTAAGGCAGCTACAATTCGGGGATTAGGCTTTTCCCAAAGCGAGCCCTTCTACCTGCACCCAGAGGGCAGTGGGGAAAGGATGTGATTGAGTGGGTGTGTGATGTTCTGTCCTATTGAGGTTGCAATGGTCTTATTGTCTAGCTGAGTGAGGTTGGGTGTGGGGAAAGCAATTATCCCGCAGCAGCTGGGGGGTGATGTACTGTGTTTATTTGTAATTTTGTCTGTAATTGATTTTAATCCAAAGTCAGTCTTCCTTGTCACACAACAAGTGGGGGTACTTTTTATTTAGGTCCACATATTCACCATTAACTCGTTCTTTATTAGTCATTATAAAGCACTTTTTTTTTTAGATTTTTTTTTGTGGCATTTTTCATGCTTTATTACATAGCGACAAAGAAAGGGGAGATAGAAGGGAAGACATGCGGCAAAGGGACCTCGGGCTGGATTGGATCCCAGGTCTGCCACAGCATGGACTCGTCCTTAGTGGTACGTGCTTTACCAGTGTGACCTACCAGGACGCCCAATTATAAAGTACTTTTAATGGCTGCATGACCATATTCAACAACTGCTAGGTAACGAATTAAGAGTTTATCTACAATAACCTCCTAATTACTGCTTATCAATTGCAAGTAAGGAAGTTCTTGTGCATGAATTATGATCATTATGGGCCTTACAAGGTGGTAGTCCCACGTGAACAGTTCCTTAATGACACTTAATAATGTCGTCTCTTATTCAACAAAACACAAAACTACCAAATAACATTAAGTCTTTCTAAGTGAGAAGATGTACCCCTTTCCAAAGTGAGATCCGCTCATAACTTATTCACTATCAGTGCGTTTGAAAATCTCTGAAGTGGTCCATTAATAAAGTAGATATTTCCACTTGTGCTAGCGTTGTTCTTCCACCACTCAATGGGAAAAGAACCTCAAAAGACCTCAATTTTTTCAAGGTATAACCCATCACTTAAGAAAAGGGTCTGTTCATGGCTGTAGCTTTGTGCTATAATGGATTTACAAAGCGTGAAGAGGAGGGAACTTTAGAATAGGGTGTGGGTTAATATGTGTCAAACTATAGTGAATTAGTTATGAGCAAGACCCAACTTTAGAATTGGACATATTCTCAGTTAGAAAGATTTCATTTAGAGTTATTTGGACACAGTTAAGACTTCTTTTACTTCATAAGTATAGACTACATTTATCAAGTATTATTAAGTGAGGACAATTCTCATGGTGAGGTCCATTCTGAGCAAAGCACACTCAGATCTTAATTTATGCACAGAAACTTCCTTAATTACTATCAATAAGTAGTTAGGCAGTTATTGAGGGAAAGCTCTTAATTATTGGCTTAGGCATTGATAAGCTAATTAAAAGTTAATAGTTGATATGTGTACTGTAATAGAAAGTTTTACTCAAGTTAAACTGTCTTAAAAAGTTGCCTTCCTTCATGCATAAATACTCTGTGTCCATATTTCTGACCAGAACAAAGTGCTTTTATGCATGTCATATCTCTTTTACCTTCATCACGATCATCATATTGTATTTTGTGGCAATGCAGATATGTAAATATGATACATTGAGATGCTGCTCCTGTGACACAACTAAGTGCTCTATCAATATCATCATATTTGAATTGGAAGTTCTCTGCTGGGGTTGTTAAATAACTATCAGTGTGTCCAAAGTGACTCAGTGTGACACAAGAACCTTTATATATATAACTGTACCATACCATTATTCAAATAGCCTATATAATAGGACCGTTTTCAATGGCATAATCATACCGGACAGAACACTGTGTTGTTTGTTTCAGCCACAGCTAAAGAGGGAGGAACCTGGAAGTACATTTGTCAGAAAGGTCATTGCTTCCTCATGACCTCTGTTATATCTTTTCGGTCCAGCTTACTGTGTAGTCTGGCTGCTTTAAATACAGTCACACTCCACACAGTGATAACCCTCTGAAGGAATCGTGCTAATACTGACTAAAGATGATTGATTATTCACTTAGAAGTCTTCATGCCGGTATTAAAATGATCCTCTTCATGATTTACCGCATTATAGATTTGAGATAAATCAGAGCCGAGGAGCTTGTAGGTCCTGCATTACGCTTTATAGAGTGTGGGACTGGTTCTGCCTACAAACTGGATCAGCCCCAGTCTATGTGTTTGTTCCTCAGTCCGTTCATCACACTTAATATCTCGGACAGCGCAAATGTCATTTATGAAAAATCTCACTGCTGCACTTTTGGTGTTTTAAAATGACGCTGTTTGGCTGAAGAGGGGGTTGCTTTACTGTGTTTATTTGGTTAGTCACTGATTGGCTCACATGGGGATTACATCACTCAATGGGCACAACATGTGTTAGTGTTGTCTTGTTTATACTGCTGGCCATTCAGTTAGCGATTAGGCATTCAAGTAGTTCTGGCACTAGCGCTGTAGGGCTGAATGCTAAATTATAACAAAAGCCCTTTGGGGCCATGTGTATTGTATTGCAGCCCCAAGGTACGTAATTCATTAGTGTGGGATATTGAAGCTGCATTTGATGCTTTGCCTTGGGATAATGCAAGCTGCAATAAGTATCTCATTGTCAAGCCAAAACACAAATACCATAATGCATTCACTTATTGAGCATTTATGGAAATATATCATTTATATTCAAGCAGGAAGGTCAAACTTCTCACAGTAGCTGCTCTTTCTTTTTATCATCACACAAACTTTATTTTTAGCTGCAGGTGATGAGTGTTTTTTGTCACTTAATCTGCTTGTGAATTGTCCCCTGGCGATGATTTTTCAACTCCTTTTCTCACATTTCACCAATTTCCTTCTAACCTGCTCCATAAACACTTGGTTAAAATGAGCTGATTCAGGCCTTCTGGAGATGGATTGACTGCCTGATGATAATCTGATGAATTTCTGCATATATGAATGTTGTAATTGAGGATGCACCTCGCTGCTCATAAATTACAACTGATGGAAGTGTGGCATGGGGGATGGCTGTGTGCATAATGAGGCGCAGTGGCATAGGTATCATTTAATTAAAAAGTGTTTTGACAAAGGACACATGTATCCAAACAGTCAAACTTAACTCCGGCAGAGAAGTTGAAGATGGATGGTGAGTAAACTCAGCAGATGTTTTGAAGAAAAAAATGTAGGAAAAGCTGCAATGTAGAGGGAAAACATTTTGAACCCTCTGTGTATGTCACTGGAGCAGATGAGCAAATAACTCCCACATCGATGAACATATGTGCAAAATATTGTGTTTTCATGAATGGTCAATTTTTAGATTTTGCTTTCAGTCTTCTTTCACACTAGTGGTAAGGAAACATTTAAAATACACATTAAGGTGTGTATTACTACACTTTGTCCATTTGCATCTGTGGAGTTTTTCTAAATTCACCAAAGATTTCATATTAGATAATTCAAAATGTGCCTATTTAAACACAACATTACAGAAAATTGTCTTAATTAAAGAAATCAACCAGAGAAGTTTGTTGGTTACATCTATGAGTTAAACACTGTTACTTTATTCACCATAGGTGTCCTGCAAAATATATAGAAAATTAACACACAAGTCTTTACAGGCTGTTTTCTCAACATGAATTTTTTCTTCGACTCTGAGCCAGAAATCCCCTCTTCAGCAGCACTTACTTATTCTGAAGGTTTTTACTGAGGGATGTGTTCATATATCATTCAAGCATCACATTTTAATCCTAAAAACATGGCAACTTTTTTATGGCTGTTGAAGATATTTTCTGTGTTATTGAGTAATAAAGAGCATGATCAGAAATCCCCTCTGTTAAAAACTTTGACTCTGATATATCAACAAAATGAGACAAGAATATTGAACCTGCCTTTATCAAATGTTCCGATTTCTGTGGTGGAAATGTTGCAAATTAGCATATATATCAAATAATACATAATTTTCAGATCCAAACCATGCGGACCATTCACTTGAATCAGCTTTAGATCTTCAAATGTGCAATGCATAAGGCAAAATCTAATTTTGGCGAATATGATACACCAATCCATCCACTTTTGTACGCCTGTAGTGTCTCCCCTTTAAAGTGTGGTGCTGTTGAGTTTAATTGATGTTTCTTATACAAGCTAAAAACAACTGCTCAGAAAAGTGCCCTAGGTAGAGACACACATCAACATGATCAATAAATGCTCTGAAAAGCTTTGCCTTGTTTTGGTGACATATTGGAGCTGAATGCACGGCTTACAGAAGCATCTGGTGTAAAGGTTTAAAGCAGCAGCCGTAAACATCCAACATAACCAGCCCCAAAATGGCTGCATTGAGTTGGAAGCGCCAATAAATCCTTTAAGACTTCACTGACCTGACTCAGTGATGCTTTTACCAAAATGTAATTAAAGAGACCAAAGAGGCAAAAGATTTAACAGTGGTGAGTGCAGTTTTCTCTTGATGGAGCGCTGCTGTTTAAGAGACAGTTTACTGCTTTGCTGTTTGCTGCTTCTTTGTCTCCGTCTGTCTGGTTTCGGGGCACTGTGGAGATTGCTTTTGTTGTGTTACTTGTTATTGTCGTGCAGCTTTGCTATCATTTGTCCAACTTAAGGGTTCAAGCGAACACTGGTGAAAAAGAGAAGACGTGTTCAGTCACGCTACAGCGGCTAAGTTTAATTTCTGTCTTTTCCTGTATTGTAGAGAGCCTCTTGCCGTGTTATTTTGCTTCTTCCATCCGGACGTAAATGGAATAGTAAATATAGCAGGGACCCCAGGGGTAGTGGAGGCCCCCCGGAGGTGTGAGCAAGGCGACTAAGTGCGTCAGGAATGAAGGAGCTGTGGGTGACTGGTTCCTCCTGAGGGGCTGACAGATGCTGATGCTGACAGATCGAGAGAGTGATTATTCAGAGCTTAGGAGATGAACTAGTGCTTGTGTTAGCTGGCTCCCCTGGCAGCAGAATCACTCCCAATCACACCTCCATAAATCAGCCACACATATCCAGCACAGCATGAAAACAGCAACATTGAGTAAAGGTGGTCACAGAGTGATTATCATGAGAGAGTGCCATCAGTGACCACAGTGCAGCGCACTCGGCTGCCCAGCGTTGACACGAGAGGTCTTTATGCTCAGCTGTGGATTGCTGCTCATATCTCATATTTGTGGAGGCTTTTCATGTCTATTTTAGGGTGTAACCCACATAAGATATTTTTTTTGGTCTTCAGCTTTGACTGAATCGAGAACATCTCTTTAAACACAGTGCGGAGCAGGAATGCTCGAAGCGGGGGTACGAGAGAGCTTTTTGAAATTAAATTCTACAGATATCTACTGTCTAATTAAAATGTTCTCATATACGTTGATGTTTTCACTGCCGTGAGTGATCTTACGTCGACTCTTCTGATAGAAACAACGTGCCTCTGCTGTTCAAAGCTCCTCTAGTGTCTTTGAGGTTGTAAACAAATAGCCTGACAGTTCATATCATAAACCAGAGCTCAAACTATCAATTTAAACTGAAGAAACATCATGTTAGCTCAGTTTAAATACAACATGCTGCAGCTCTAATCTGCATTCAGAAACTGAAAATAATAAGTGAATGAAACGATGCAGTGTAGACACATACTGTAGTGTGAAACTGAATAGTTTTTCATTTTAAAGTGCAATTTTATTGGTAAAGGTCTACTTTGGCAATAAAAATGTTTTATACATATCCTGAGCTCTTTTGCCTGTCGCACCTTTAAGATTCCCTATATGGAATAGTGGTCTTTGAATAAGAAAGATAAATTAACCAACAATATTTTAACTTCAAGCGCAAAAATGAGACCTCTTAATAGAGCTCTACTCCCATGAAGCCACAGTTCTTGCTCATTAATTATCAGTCTGCTGCATTTTTATCGACTGCTGCATTCCGGTATGTCTCCAATGAAGTTATTAATGAGAACGCTTCCCCTACTGTATTGCGTGATGTTGTTGTCTTCCATGTCAATTCACACAGGAGCAAAAAATTACCACATCCTGTCAAAGCAAATAGAATGACTGATTGTCATGGCAACACTGATAAAAAAAACTATGAATATTTCAAATACAAGTCATATTTAGTTTTGTATCGCATATCACAGCTTATACAATAAGTACATGCCTGACACATCTAGCTGCAGTGTGAATAAAGACAAAGGGTGATAATGTTGTTGTGACAGTATTTATTTGTTAGCAATCTGTCAGACTCTGCACCGCTTTATGTTTGCATGTTTTAGTCAATTTCTTTAAAAAGCCAATTAAAACAAGGTCTCCTTTCTATTGTACACAAATCTCTTTGTAAATAAAGTAATACTGATTTCAGTGTTCTACCCTTTGAGCTTTGTATCGGTGCGCTCAGATCGCTGTATTTTACTCGCTTTCAAAACAGAGGGTGAAACAAAAGATCACATGAACATAATGATGTTAGTTACACTGTAAGCCCTCATTAACATTGCAAAGCCAACACGAATAAACTCAATGATGTGCTTCGATGAACTATGAAACAATTCAGCAGTTTGAAATATTGCTCCCTTAAGCAGAAAGCAACAGTTTCAAAGCGGCGTCGTCGTGCCGATGATTGGCCAGGGAGCAAAGTGTTAACAACAGATTTCACTGGCACGAAAAGGCACAGAACAGTTTCAGCGACTTGTCATTTGAAAGCAATTTAGGAAGCAGTAGGATCTCATTATTACATCAATTTAATTCCAATTAGAAGAAATGAATCAAATTATCCCTTTCATAGCATGTGGCAAAATAAGTGGATGAGAAGTGAACGTGACTGACGTAGACATCATATCAGTAAATTGATTTCTTTTCTTTCTTTTTCTGATTTATGTCTACTTCTGTTTAAAATGAGGACAAAGGGTCACATACTAAATTAATTGAGAAAACAAATTAGTTTTTTGATTGGGTTTTATTAAACACACATTAATCGAGCCTTTCATGAAACTGCAATTTCACTCTACAGCATACTGTAACCACTATATTATGGCAAGTTGTGATGAATAAAGATTTGAGAACATATTGAAATCAAGCAGGTAGAGGTGCATTTAAGCCTTCAACAAAATTAGCATTTTTATTCAACAGGTCCTCCAGGCAAGATCAATGAGAGAAATCCACTTCATAAAAGAATTACAGCAGCCAAAGAAACACATGACTGACAACTCCTTTCATAAGACTCAATAGCGGTTTGTGTTTGATCTTCTACAAGACAATGGGGTTAGTTTGTACACACTAGAGTGACAATCTTTCATCCATCCATTTGTCATCCATCCATATTTTGGTTTAGACGCGCAATTTAAAATACGTTATTTTCTCGTACTTTCTGTCTGAATATACTGTACTAATTAATTTAGCTCATGTATCTTTAAGCCCCCCTGGTCTGCTCTGATTGGTCAGCATTGGAGAGTTTCTCCTTCAGGGTTTTTTGCAAGAAAACCCTTTGTGTTAAATCTTTCTGCTAGGGAAACCTTCACCCCTGACAAAAGTTGCGTGGTTTAAACACCCTGTTGTGTTATACAAGCACACTGCCTTTTTAAATCAGCAGGGTTTCTTCAAAACTGTATTACACACTCAGGGTCCAGACAAAAGAGACATTTCACAGAATACGAAATCATGGTGTAAGAGGAATATAAATCAGTGTCCCCACAAAGATACAACTACAGCCTGAACTGCAAAAAGTTTGGACATTATGTAAGACTTTGAATAAAATCAGAATGTGATAACTCACTAACCCATTCTCACATGTATTCGATTGAAAAAGACAGTTTATTTTATGTGCAAAACTGAAACTTTTTGTAAATTTACATTACATGCATTCTTTTTTTTTTTCTTTTTTTTTTTACTTTTCAGCTCCCCCACTCCTTTGACATCTGAGATGTAAGTTAATGTCTCCACAGCTGAGACTGCTAAAAACCTGACAAACCCAAGATGATTTAATTTTTAGAGAAATTTAGACGGCATAGAAATTTATGCATGACATGTCTGGGAACAGTTTGTAAAGAATTGAGGTTTATATACATGTCACTGCTGATTGGATAACACCTTTTACACACACAGCAAACAATAGGAAACATCTTAAAGCCTATTTCAAAGTGTTTCACAATGTTTTGGAACCCGAAAACCATTGTGAAACCGAGATTCAACATGCCCCAGAAAACCCTTCTAAGATGTGGTTCATGTCGTGAATTCTATTTTAGCTTAAAATATATATAAACAGGGCATATATTCTAATAAACCTGCATATGCCAAAACAAGCTAGTTGAATCCCATGTTTTCTGATCAAGGCTCCCCCCAAAAACCGACTGGTTTTTCTTATTTCTCAGTGTGTGGGTTGGTAGGTGCTCCACATACCCAAATGAATGTGCAGAAGCACTGAAAAAGTGATTTTATTTTGTGATGTGTCTCCTTTAAGCATTTATTTCTTTGCCCCATGTGAATAAATAAACTATTGATGAACAGTGGTTTGGTGAACATCAGATTCAAAACCCTCTCTGAGTATCATATCCTCACCATATTTTGACTTGAGGGTGGCTCTGAAAAGTTTGGAGTTCCCTCCACTGAAATAGCTGTGCGGTCAACCTTGAATCCATATAAGTATTACATTTTAAGCCACAATTTGATGCTGACGCAAGTTTTTACAGCCAGGAAAAAGATATCAGCAATTTTGTTCCCTCTTTGACCACAGAGTACTTCTACTTTCTGCTGTTTGACAGAGGTGGAAAATCACTGTGCTTTTGTCACACACACTTTGATGTTACCAAGTAGTGACTGCCAAGCGCCGCTGTGTTTCACGCTGCAGAAATCAACCACATCATCACTCAGATATGATGGCGAATACCTGAAAATGAAGTTGCCACTCTCTTTCATGACTACACTGTGTGTGAAATATATTGTACTGAGCATAACATGAGGAGTGAAAGGGGATTTTACACCTTTGTGAATGAAGCTATACATGACTGCTTAGTTAGTTTTAGCTCCTTGTGTCGCCCACAACTTCAAATGATTGTAATGTTCACATCATTTGTGCCAAAGTTTGTTATATCAAATATAACCAGAGCAAAAAACATCATTCATGCAAAGATTTTGTACTGCTAAAATTCATTTTAACATAGGTCCTTAATATATTATTAGATTGTAGCTGTGTTAATTGCACATTAAGATAAGATAAATCCTCAGAATGCTCTGAGCAAAGAGTCAGGCCAAGGCATAATGCATTCCTTGGGTTGGTTTGTGCTATTTTGAATAGAAAATCAATAGTTCTTTGTTCAAAAGATCTATAAGACTCTCCCACGTGCAGCGCCTCATCTTTGCAGACAAGATAAATGTAAAAAAAAATTTAAATTAAATACAAGAATTTCTCTTCAGCTGGATTCACAAACAATTGCAAATCAGTGAAGTAATATTTACTGTTACAATAATAGCTGATCCAGTGGTTGCACAGCTGGCAGTGTCTCACATAGCCTAAGATACCGATCAGTTTGGGATCAAGAATCTAAATGAATCTAGTCCTTTGTGACCGAGAAACTAACCTCGTATTTTTTTTATATTGATGTCCGCCAGTGGTTTGATTACTTTTTTTTTTATACTTTTGTTCCTTTCTTCCTCAGTTCATGAATAAAGCAATCATGAGGGTTAAGTGA
Organism: Serranus cabrilla; assembly: GCA_903364295.1. Taxonomy (NCBI): domain Eukaryota; kingdom Metazoa; phylum Chordata; class Actinopteri; order Perciformes; family Serranidae; genus Serranus; species Serranus cabrilla. The sequence continues at coordinate 468,130 of CAFUXE010000454.1, forward strand.
ATGGCCTTGGATTGTGCTTGATTGCAAGCTGCCAGATAGCTGCAATTTAAATCATTTTTTTTAAGTTTTTAATGAAAATGCTCTCTCCATGTGTCTTTTCTTGGTTGCAGGCCAGTGGGGTCAGTGTATCGGGGAGGATTGCGGTTCTGGCGGTGTCCAGACAAGGACAATATGGTGCGTCCACACGGAGGGCTGGACTACCCACCACTCCCACTGCCAGCACATGGACAAGCCAGAGAGCCAGCGACACTGCTTTAAAGTCTGCGACTGGCACCAGAACCTGTTTGAGTGGGAGGTGTCAGACTGGGGGGGCTGTGTTCTTGTCCCTTTCTTTTCCAACGAGCTCAAGCTGAGGACAGCTGAGTGCATCACAGCACAGCACGGCATCCAGAGGCGCAAAGTCCATTGTGTGCGCACCTCAAACCGTACTACAGTCACCTTGAGGATATGTGAGTTCTTTTCCCAGAAACCCCCTGTGGAGCAGGCGTGCCTCATCCCCTGCCCCCAAGACTGTGTAGTCTCAGATTTCACCTCCTGGTCCAGTTGCAGTAAAACATGCGGCGCTGGCCTACAGCATCGGACTCGACACGTCCTGGCCACGCCCATGTACGGAGGCGCGAGCTGCCCCAACTTAACTGAGACCAGGACTTGTTCTAGCCCTGTCAACTGCCCTGCTGGGGAGGGCGAGTACCAGTACAGCCTTAAAGTAGGGGCCTGGAGCGGGTGCCGACTCCCCCATCAAAAGGACGCCCTGTTAAGTGGTAGGACCACAGTGGACTTCAGCACCAGCTCCAATGAAAACAACACAGCCACATTGCACACACAGGCCTCTCACCACCACCACCATCACCACCACCATTCTCATGCGCACAAGTACCCCATGTCATGGCAACTGGAGGTGGGATACCAGACACGACAAGTCCGCTGCACACGGAGTGACGGCAAGAATGCAATGCTGAGGTAAGCACATTGTAGGAATATGTATTTGGCATCAAGACCTCCATTCTAAACAACAGAATAAGCCATTTGTCAATACCACCAATAACAACCTATATGAGCATTTGTCATTTGAACGTTTCGTGGCTCATGGTACAGTGGGCGATATAGCAAAAATAATGATCATGACATATTTTTTCATATCCTCCAATCTCGATTATTATCACAATTTTTTAAATGTTTTTAAACTGCCAGTTTTAAAGCATCTGTACTGAAAACTAAAGAAACTAGAGATTAGTTCAACACTTTATTAACATACGGAGTAAATAACAAAGCAAATTATATGAAATTAATGTAGAAAAATAAGAACTATTTTCACTCAACAGTGCAACAACTGTAGAAAAATATAACACTAATGGTCGAGTGGCTGAACTGCTAATGCTATGCAGTGTTTCCTCTAGGATTTCTTTGAGCAGCGGGCTGACTGCAAAACAAATCTTAGAACCTGTCCTGAAATCAATTGAGGGACAGACGATCAACAAGCTTGACTTTTTTCCTTTATTATTTATTTATTTAGTTTTTTCTTGTTTTCATGAAGCACTCGTGAATTTTCTGATCACCGTAATCGACCTGAAATTTATCGCGATCACTAATCTCGAGCATATAACTGCACAGCCCTACGTAAACATGCGCTGTATTTTGCTGCCTGTAAAAACCAGGGGAGACCAGTTTCGTATTTGGAGGGACATATTCCCCACCAAGATTTTACATAGGCTCAACATTTTGCGTATATGCAATTTTGGGTGTGGTTTGTCCAAGTGGTGTTGCCATACCCCAGCAGAAATTGTTGCTCAGCTGCTGTGGGTGTGTACAAGGTGTACAAAGTGTAAAACAAAAAATATAACAGAAAGCAACAAAATTCAGAATCCAGAGTGTAAGTGTTAAGATGTTAAGATGAACAAATGATCACATTCTGCTGTATTTACATTTTAGACAGCGTCCCAACTATTTTGGATATTGCTGTTATTACTGTCTCTCTATTTTAAAGCTTTCAAATATATATATAAAAAAATGAAAAAATAGAATGCAATATGAAAAACTCAATTGTGTTTGTTAAGTTAATGGAATTCACAATTTTATGACTGGTTATTGTTTCGCATTAGTACACTAAATTCCTGAATTCCTTGGCTCCATGGCTACGGTCTTGAGTCAGACAAACTCACCAAGGTGCTCCACCCCCTTCATAAAGCGAGAATAATGGAAGGTGAACTGGAGATGATTACATTGGAAAAATAAACCTACAGTGAAAAATAGGACATTTCTTTAGGTCCAAGATAAATCCCAGATTATAATGAAAGCAAGGCGGCTGTGTGAAGCAGCTGGTTGCTAGATGGTCTGGGGAACAGACCTGGGCAGATAACTGAATTTGTATTACATTAATCTCCTTTTCCACTGAAATAGAGTATGCGGTGAGTTGAAAATATGCTCTGTGGCTGAATGTGGGTGTCTGTCAGGTGAAATAGTCCTAATGGAGTTGATTGTTTTTCTGTTGTTTTCCACACTCCCATTGTTCCGTAACATGAGAGGGACATGATCAATGGTCATCCCCCCCTCATGATCCCAGTGGGTCATTTCCCTCATGCGGAGGTGTATTCAGTGAAACTAAATGGTTTTTATTGATGGTGGTTATTTATTCAATTACACCTGGATTATGTGAGAGCTTGTGTTTCAGCAGCATATTAGCATGGTGGCGAGGCACTATCATAGTAAATGTCAAGTGCTGCTCCCCTCCTGTCCCTGCTGTTTGAGCAAACTCTGGTATTTGGATTTGATAAGGATGGATTTTACTGCACATGCTGGCAGACGCACACACACACACACACACACACACACCTACTCATGCAGAAATAATAAACATTCCATCTTATGCTTTCTTTTCAAGTAGAAAATCATTGTATGAAAATGCTATTGACTGAATACTTCAGCATCTACTTGGTGTGAGGTGACACTGTAAGCTGACTGTTGAAATCAATTACAGACTACCATTCATGTAAGCGGTTATATAAGAAACCGCTTATCGATAATGTCCTTTTGGAATAATGCATTTTTACTGTTGACATTTATTTTTACATCAGTAGTCATTTGCCGTGTATTGCTGTTGCCCACTTTAACTTGAATGTACTATATTTAATTAACCATCATAGTGGGATGATCTTTGTTTTAACTGTTAGGATGAATGGGTTAAAATTGGGTATCTTGTTCTGTGTTTGAAATTTCCCTGTTATTATCCTTAGCGAGGCAGGTTCGCTGCTTTGTGACTTGAGAGTGAGGGACCATTTACAGCACAGTGCCTGATTAGCATGGTATTTGCTAAGAAGTGGGATTGGAGCTTTTGAATATGGATTTCCCACCTGAGTTCTGCCTCATTCTGCTTTTCTAATTACAGCCTAATTATAAAGTAAAATTCTTAACTGAGCATTGTATTCACATCTTAATAACCGCCCAAATTAAATTGTCCAAATTAAACAATGGAATTGTAATTGCATTGCTAATGTGCTTGTTTCATATTTTTAAGTGAACATATCAGCTTTTGTCCTATTTCCAATATAGGCTGACTGCATGTCTGAGAGCGGTGTTATTAAGATGTATCAAAGCTCTTAATATTGTCTGTGGAAGCTGAAGTTTATTGCTAGAATAAACTTTTTTTTTTTAACATATTTTCTTCTTCTCAATCTGCAGTCTGTGTACCAAGGACATCTCCCCCCTGACCTTCCAGGCGTGTGTGATGCCCAAAGACTGTCAGACATCTGATTGGTCATCGTGGAGTCCCTGCTCTAAGACCTGCCGGTCCACCGACCTGTCTCCTGGTTACCGCCTCCGGTCACGGATCATGACGCAGATCCCAGTCGGAGGGGGGAAACTTTGTCCTGCCCTTGAGGAAAAAGAAGCCTGTAACATCATAGGGGATTTACTTCCAAACTGCCCCAGGTAGATCTCAACAGATGAGGTTATCTTCTCATTTTGAGCTCACGATCCTCAGAAACAAAAGCTTCAATCAGGGGGTAATTTCCTGATGCATAATGTGTCAAAGTCTAAAACCAAATATTCATTTTGAATTCCTGAGCTTTTCACCTGAATGATTATGAAATTAAGCCGAGAGGCTGCAAATATTCATGATTTCATTGTTGAATTTTTGGGGGGCATTACCTCAATTACCTTGAAACACCCACAATAACCTGACATACTGTTGGGATATCCTGACCCAGTGGACAAGACAAGGTTGACAAACAGTGTTTGAAAAAACATATTAATTTCTGAGCATTCTGAGTTGGAAGAGACTTTGGCTAATATTACATGCAGTAAACAAAGTAGTCAATAGAGAATTATTTTCCCTGCTGGTAGATTTTGTTTTATTTGCTAAATCTACATGGAGTGCCTGAGAGCAGAGGATTTACATGATTAGGGAAAACTCATTACGGAAATTAAGCATTTGATAGATTACTACAGGCTGTTGTTCTGGTAAACTCCTCTGATATTATTGCTTTCTGCACCACTGCATTTTTCATAGTGGAAACCAAACATTTGTTTAGAAGTTTTGAAATCAAAATAATCATGCCTCCCTCCTCCTGACATACTGCGCGAGAGGCTTTTGCCAGAGAAAGCTTTCGCTAATTTGTCTTTTGCTTTGTGTGACTTTGCTGAAACGTCTGCCTCCGCCGTGCGTATGGTGACACTTTATCCTTTTATAAATGCTTTCATTTATCAATTGGTTCCGGGTGGATTGTAGCTGTGTTTCTGCAAATACACAAACACGATAGTCCTGTGTACTTCCGAAGACATGTCAAACAATGACTCCAGCATTTAACTGCTGCTTGCTTGTTGGCATTGCAAATGTGTTTGTATATCTGTGTGCGCTCCGTCAGGTATGTGTGGAGGACTACTGACTGGGGCGAATGTCGCATCCTCCCCTTACTGAGCCAGCAGGACCGGCGGCTGGCTAACATCAGTGCTCTCTGTGGAAAGGGGATCCAGACCAGGAAGACCTACTGTGTTCAAGTCCCCGATGACTCAGCACCACATCACAGGAAGGAGGGTAAGAAAACAGGCCTTCATCACAGTTGACCAGCAGCTTGCTTGAAGCACATGGGGACTCAAGAGATACACCAAAAATAAAGTCCAAATAAGCTCAGTGGTGTGTTTTGATATAATACATTATATACATATACATATACAATACATACATTATTAAAGTAAAAGTTAGCATCAGAGTATTATGTTGCTTTTACAGGCCAGAAAAATCACAAGCATGCTATGTTGCTGTCGCTGAAGCGTGTTCAAAGTACAAGAGAGAAAAGTTTATTCACAGTGTGCTTTTTGAGCTACAATAAACTGTAGCCATTTTTTTTTTCAAACAGGGACCACTACATGTGAAGTAGTGCATTTTACATCTCATGTTTTTCACTATGGAGCGGCACCAGAATCACCAAGTCAGTTTCATAAAAAGCGTCAACACTTATTTCATGTTGAGAATCAACAAATACAGAGCAGCATGAAAATAGATTGATGGCAGTTTTAATGAAGATACCCCCCCTCTTACAATATATAGCATAACAGTAAAGCTTCTGTGGTTTAAAAGCTGGTCACTTCATGCTGCAGATGTGCCATGTCTCATAAAAGAGCAGTTTGACATCTTGAAGAATACATAGAAATGCTTCTTGCCCTTTTCTCCTGTCTGTATGCTAAATATGAAGCTGAGCAAAGGTGGAAAGCACTTCCATCACTCTATGGGAATGCAACCAAATTAGCCTGTTAGCACCCCCATAGCTCACTAATTGACACTTTATATCTCTTCTATTTAACATGTACAAATGTAAGAGAAACGCTTTGTGTTTGTATGAAGGGTTGTGTGTTGGACTATTTCCTGGAGTCCTGACATCACTGTGAGGTTGCCAGGGAACCAACAGAGACTGGGAATGACTGTGCTGGGCCAAGAAATCTATAGCCATGCTAGCAACCTTGTGAGGCCCTAATGGTCACACCAGAAAATAATTGATCTAGACACTGAAGAACAAATTACTCCCCATTGGCACAGAAGCACCGCTGCTCCTGGTGTGTGTGTGTGTGTGGGTGAATAAGAGGCACTGTAAACGGCTTTGTCCTGCTCTGATTGAAAAGAGCTATATTAAGAAACGCAATATTGATTCTTATTTATAATTCTTCTTAGATTCCTATTTGAGGAACATCTTATCATTCTCAATAATAGGAATAAAACCAAAAACAGTGCTTGTTGTAGGATGATTATATATTACAGAGAAGGAAAATAAAATTTTACCTTTTTAACAGCAGTAATCAGAATCCTAATTTCCTCTTTAGATAACAAGCAAATCCCAATTTGGCGTCTTTGTGAAATTACCCTTATTTAGTATTAGTTCTTCTTCTCTGGAAGATTATAATTATTGTCTACTTATCGCCCCCACTATTTCTGTTCTCCAAGACCAGGCAAAGCTTCTGCATATATGCACATGCTCATCAGGAAATGGACCGACAGCTGCCTGGTGGGCTTTGGTCATTCAGACAAACTAGCTTGCCACCAGATCAGATCAGTCTCAGAAATGTACTTTGAACACTCTGTCACTGCTGTCATGCATGAATAATTGCAAAGTGTACACAAAACAGCCAAAGTTGAAGTGTTTTCTACTTTTGTGTTTTTGGTCTTACCTTCCTGTCCTGTTAATGTTAGTGCAGGATATCTAAGTGACTAAATCACTTTAATGTGTGGGTGGACACAGTGGCTTTAACACAGCAGATTGTATAAAATTGTACACGTTTCTGTGTAATTGTCTCTGGCCTGGATTGTAAGAGAAAATGGTCATTTTCAGGTAGCAAGTTAAATGTTTTATGATGTTAAGAAATATGGCTGATACTAACTTGTAGGGGCAGTGTATTTTCCCAAATACAGTGCATCAGCTATGAGGGCAACAATGGACGTACTTTGAAAATCAACTAGTAGATGATCATCCCTCGAATTATGCTTATTATAATGATTGATCTTAGCAAAATAAAAGGACCTAGGATTAATTTAGTATAACTGTCTTTGGATGTAAAATAAGGAATTGATGATCATCAATTTGTTGGTTGAATTAATTCAAATCTGATATCTATTGCAACGTCCCAGGGGGGCTCGGCTGAACCAAATCAGCTTAACTGATTGTGAAGCCTTTATTATGTTCCTTTGCTCCAAAGTATGATACTCTTCTCATTCAGTGTTTGTCTTACACTTATAAAAACTGATATACTCTCATTTTTATGTGCTAGTTATTACAACCCATGTTGATGGCTGTTGTTGACCTCTGCACTATCGGCTGCAGTAATTAGGACGGGAGGTAATGAGGAGGAGGTCTGTTGAGCGCATGCAGACTCAGACCTTTACCCAGAAAACCAGTGTTCATGTCACATTTTAAACTGTTTTTTGAAATCTACATGCGTAGATACATGACATTCTACTTCACCTATGTAATGGTGTCCATGTATGGAAGTAGTATTTAAATTCCCAACCCTTTTCTTTTTCCTAAACCTTTACATGTAGTTGTAGCTGTTTCACAATGTTAAATAACCTGTTTCACAATGTTAATAGACATGTCATATTTAGTATCAGAATCAGATTTACTTTAATAATCCCCAAGGAGAAATAACTTTTGTTACAGAGACTTTAGTGCAAACATATTACAAAGAATAGGAGGTACGATATACAATAAATCAAATAAAATAAAAATAGAGCATTAAAACAAATTTATAATTTGTATATAAGTGATTTAATTTGTATAATTGATTGCCTGTGGCACTCTGTGGTGCATCTTGGTGTGAGGAGCCTTCTGCTGAGGGTGGGAGACATTGCCCAATATGGAGTGGAGCTTTGACAACATCCTCCTCTCTGAAACGCCATCAGAGAATCCAGCTCCAGCCCCAAAACATTACTGGCCTTTCTGATCAGTATATTAAGTGTCTTGAAGTCAGCGACCTTCAGCCCGCTGACCCAGGACATGAGAGTGAAGAAGATCGCGCTGGCCTCAACAGACTCATAATATATCCTCAGCCTTATCAGAAATGTATGTCATGAACCACTGTGAATAATGCGTAATAATAGAAGCAAAGGGAAAAAAAGTAATTAACACCGAATAATAAAAGATAACACCTAAGTTAATTTGGTTAGCCTAAATCTGAGCAAGAGTTGTGTATTTAGTCTGGTTTGCTTCCACAGTGCATAAATGTGAGCAGACCAAATAAAAATAAAAAGCTTTCCTATTGGTTGGAAAGTTGGCGGTGGATGTTGTAAACACGGAAATAAACAAGGCAACAAGGAGCTGAACCACCATGAAATATTGCTGTCAAAGTGTTTTTTATCTTGACTGCACTGATCTATTGATCGACAAATCTTTTCTCCTCCAGTTGATCTGGAGTTGTTCCATAAACATCATTGTTTTTGTGAACTGTATTCAGCATCTCCTGTATGTGTTGTTCAGCCCAGATGTCAAGCAAACATCGGACTTCATGTATCACCCGTCGCTCCGTGTGCATCTCACTAAATGCCTGCACAGGCTCTCTCTTGCAAGTGGTCTTGGATCAGTTGTTTTGGTCCGAGTATAATCAGAACATTCACAAGCAACCAATTGAACCATAACAAGGATTTAACCGCACCAGAGTTTGACTGAATTGGACTAAACTTTGGGTTGTCAAGCTGTCGTGAGCTCGCTTTACATTGAATCACATTGTAGTTATCGCTCAGTGAGCGACATCATAATGTAGATACATGTAGATAAATGTCAAGGACTTTTATTAGCTGTTAACAACCTCGAGCTACTACAGGATGACCAGGTTTCATGTGAAGCAAAATGACTTTTGGTAAATAGATTAATATTAATAGAAATGAAAAAGCCAGTATCACCAAGGCAACCAGTTTAACTGAGTGAACTCCAAAGGCCTGTGCTAAAAAGTGATACTATTTTACAAAATTTCAATTAAACAAAATGAAACTTTTAGGCTTATAAAATCAATCATTAGAAGAAAAAAAAACGAGGAGCATGCATACCAAGTATTCCATTTATCTTTTTAATTAAGCACAGTGGGTAGTTTTTAATGACTTTCAACTATAAGCTTCTCTTTTGCACATCACACTCCTTCCTGTCTAATAAACATAACCATTTATTTGATAATAACATTAATTTTGCAGCATCTATTTTTCCTTTTAGTGCCTTCTTGCTGAGTCCTGAGTGTCCTCATGTCTTAGCTGTGGGGTTCTGGCAGTTTCTATAGGATTCCCCTTCAACTCACCACGTGCTGAAAATGCATCTGAACAGTGAATATGTTAGCTGAAAATAGAATATCAATGAGGGCAGCTCTTAGAACCAACACATGTAGGGGACAAAGATCAATACGCCAACTCTAATGTTTACCTTAATGTGAAGCTAATGCAAACAGATGTGGTTTTATGCCTCCAATACGGAGAGCTACTTGCTTTAATGTGGCAAAGAAAACAAGTTGCTCCTGTTGTATGTCTTCTGCAGTAATCCAATTGACAAATACAAGAAATCACAATTTAAGGAACAAAGCACAAAGACCTGTACTACACACTTTATGAATGTGGTTAAGCAAGCATCTCATTCTTACAAAGTAGATCAAACACCATGTAAATTACTTTTGGTAGGAAGACAAAATGCATGATGGACATTTAGTGAATTTCTCTTTGGGCTCTCATTTAAATGGAAATTTGCCACTCAATGATGTGCAGAGGTGCATCAAAATGGAATATTAGATTGAATAAATCCCTGTGTTGTGGAAGGGCAAAAAATCCCCTCTCATTCTGTGTGAGAGTCTAATGTCAGAGCCCATTACAGGTTGCTGAGCTTTCTGTGATCTGCAAATGATACCAGCCATGCTTAGCGGTGAATTGGTAATACCGTGTCTTGCCTTAATATCTCCCTGTTCAGCTCCTGTTTACTCCCTTAGCTGGCAGCTGCCCTCTATTTAATATTCTCCTGAGCCAGACTTGAGAAGAACAATTTTCCTTCTGCTCTTTCTTTTTACTGCACAATACGCTTTGCTAAATCTACCTTGCTTCTCAACACAGTGTATAACATTTGACTGTACTTTAGTATAACCTTTACAAATAAAAACACTCATTCATGCTTCTCAATCCAAGGACAGCGATGCTTCTTCATCTTCGACAACCTCTTTCCAAATTCCAAGCATATTATGTGACATCAATCACACACACACACAGACACACACATACATACATACACTCCATGGCTGCCTGTTTGTCTGAGCTTGACTTAAGCCCACTCCTCATCCTCCCTGTGTTCCCTTTGTTTGTTCAGTGTCCAGGCCTGTGAATGCCAGGCTCTGCGCTGGTGAAGAGCCCCCCTTGGCCGTCCAGCACTGCTCCCTCCCTTGCCAGCACCACTGCCTGCTCTCCCAGTGGTCACCCTGGGGTGCCTGCCTGCATGACAACTGCAAAGAACCACAGGGGAAGAAAGGTATGATGGAGTAAATTGGATATGAAAGTGAACATGCTTTGGCTTTTGAAAGATTTGCAGAGCCACATAAATTTGCCAACAGTGTTATGCCAGTGTAGACAGTAGTCGTTATGGTCAAATATATTAGGGGTGTACTGAGTAAGAATTTACATAGTCCAATCTGATTGGTCAAGCCCTGTTTATAGATCTACCTAAGCAAACAGAGAGGATGCAGACAATAAGACTCTGTTCAGACTTAGTTTTTAACTGCGTCTTGGGTGATCGGCTCTCCAGTGTAAGGATGAGTTACAGCGTTTACACCTGTCTGTATCATGCATCTCCAAGGGTGTCCAGCTGACTGCTTGTGTTATTTCCATTCTTACCTACACCACTTCCAGTAGAACATGAAACTTTCCTGTGCACATTTGTTAGCAATATCCCTGTAAATGGCCTGACTCATCAAGTTTTCTTTGGACTAAATCTTCTGCTCAAATTGAGATTAGAAATCTGCTTTCACTTGCACCCCAACCACAGAAATCACTGCTTCTCTCCATTTTTACAACTGCTGGCGCCCTGTCATCAGAAGGGCCACCACACAGCCTGCATTGATGACGTATTTTCCTGCAATGTCCTTGTCGGGGAAGCATCAGGGAGCATCAGTCTTTAAACTACAAAATATATGTCATCAAATGCATCCTTGATCACCAAGTGGTTTAAGGGATCCGATCACAATGCGACTTGGAACCAGTTTACAGTTGTATTTAGAGCTGACCACTTGTGATTCAATTGCCCAAGATGCATTTTAAAACCAAATGTAAATGGCCTCCAAGATTGTTAAATAAATGTTTGTTTTAGTTCAGCAATTTTATGTAATGTGGTTGCATTTTATCAGATGCTATGAAATCCAAAAAGATATTGGCAATATGTCGGACATCAGCTGCCCCACTCTCTAAATATCACCATCAACCACTGAAAAACCCATATCTATCAACTACCAGACACCTCTATATTATACAGAATAATATACTTGTTTTCAAGACAAATAATAAGTATCTTTGATAATGAGGACAATGTAAGCTTTGCACATGTCATCTCCTGGCAGCAGTGTCTCGTGCCATCATTCAGTCTGAGACTTCCGACCACTGCTAGCACTAATTAAAATCAGCCAATTCATGTGCAAATTGGAAAACACATGATAGCTGCTGCATCAAGATGTAACAATCCTATACAAAGTAGATCAGGGTATTATTTAAAATGCCAAAAAATGCTCCAAGATGCATCATCCTTCCAACTGCCTTCAAGAGCAGAATTCTGAATCATGTTTGACAGATGGACGGACAGAGGGATGGACACCGGCCATCCAAAAGATACGGATAGCTCGCTAACAAGCTGATATGATTCAAAACTGAAACTGATAATTGCACAGATGGGCCAGTGGTGAAATCATAAGCACTCTGTCAAAAAACAATTAACTGCAGAGCTCTATTGCAGACACTGTAGCCATGTTATACATTTACAATCAGATGTTCAGCAATTGTTGCCCGTAAAGCCTTGAGTATGGTCAACAAGGGGCTTTACACTAACCTTGTTTAAAATATTAGCATTGCACCATGTTTTTTAATGTCTGAATGATAGATTGTTCCATGCTTTGGCAACATAGAAAGTAAAAGAGAGAGAGAGATTGTGGCTGACAGAGGATAAGGGAGAGAATGATTGTCAGAGCAGGAGAGAGAGGCAGTTTCTGTTTGAATTGTAAATTGTTTGTTGATAAGCGGCTGGCTGAGAGGAAGCGTGCTCTGGAAGAAGACAGTACGTGTACAAACCACAGCAGACGAAAAGACAGAAAGAGAGCACACCTGTAGTTTAGCTCTCAGTCCCTGGGTGGGTGAAAGGAGTTACAGCAGATAAGATGCTTCCTGTCTTTGTGTGTACGTCTGTGTATGTGTGTGAGTGTTGAGGTGCGCTCAAGTATTCAGCGCGCTCGTGCTGTCTGAATGTTCTTGTCTTTTTTCACAGGTGAATGCGTGTCATATTTGACTGCTTTAGAGAGGCTACACATTGTGTGTGTAGTGTAGAGTGTGTGTTTCAGTCAGTGGAGGAGCTGTTAGTGTGTTAGCGCTGTGCTAAAAGGGCAGCGTGACCTCGTCCCTGCCATGAGTAAATGTGCATGAAAGCCCCCCGGGGAGAGACTGAAGTGTGGATTGTTCAGGTCAGTGCCCACACTCTCCAGCACTGGATCTCAATGGAACGAGCCAGCTCCTCTCACAGACAGTGTCATTAATATATTTCAAGAAGTGGAAAACACAGCATCTGCTGTTTCACACAGGGCTCCCTTGTGGCACAGCGTCTTTTGATGGCATTCATAAAGATCCACAGCCCACAGCGGATAGAGAATGAAACCAATAGAAAATCTCTTGCAGTGGGCTCTGTTGTCTGCGATGCCATGAACAGTTATTGAGTAGTAGGGCATTGTTATGATCCTAGTCGCACGGCCGTGGTCCTTGAGCTGAAGAGAATTTCTTGCTCCTATTGATGTACACTTAGCCTTTATGTTTCACAACATCAGAATAAAGTGTGATCCGTCTCTAACCGACAGGCCCGCGGGATCTCAGTGTTCAGGTAGACGATGCTTCTGCTGCCGCTGATTTGCTCTGCGGAAAATTACAAATTTAAATTGCCTTGCTATAGCTTTATGTGCTTTTCACATTTTTTCTTGTTATCTTGGCCTATCACATTTTGTAGCTATGTGGGGAAATGAATTGAACATAGGAGGTTGGTGGATAGAATTTTACTGCTACTCAAAGTCACAGAGTTAGAGGGAGGCGAGTTTCTGAACAACAGTGTGCTGAAAATCACTGGATGGCCCTTGTTTCCCTGAAATAAACCTGGTATGACCAAGAAACCTTTCAATTATTAATATCCATGGGGGCATGCCCACGCCAAATTGTTTTTTGTGGTTTGGATGTGAGTAGTAGTAAGTGCTCTGGGCAATACAGCAATCGATCCACCGTCTCTTTGCTCTTGGAGAGCACGCTCGGGCAGCACCGCTTGGATCTGGACTGGCGCCTCACACCAGCGGACGGTCAGGGAATGTAATTTGTACATTGGGCATCTTGGGGTTAGACATTTCCACCTGTAGAGGGAAAGAATGAGGGACCTTTCTGCCAAGTGTCGGAGCTGAGGTAAAAGAAGCGTGGCTCCTAAAGAAAAGCGGCTGCTGCTCAAGTGTCAATGACATTTACAATGGGAGGCGCCGCAGCCTGGAAAAAGCATTTTTATCCTGCCATTTTTCATCTGCAAGAACATTTTTCTGTGTCATCAGGGAATTGGAAGAGCTCAGTAGCTGATAGAGACTGTAGATTAGAGCATGACGTCCACTCAGGAAGAACCTTTTCACAGAGGAATATATTTTTTACAAAATAATCCAGCTTTGAGAGAAATCAATGTGTTAGAGTGGGGCATATTAATTTAAATATGGGCCAGTTAGTAATCGATTACGTAATTGGCCTAATGATAATGATTGTGTCAAAATGTAGATCATGTTATTGGACACTTTGCTAATCGCATATTCATACCATATTTAAGGTCATTGATTGTTCTTGCATGTTATTTCCCCTAGATAGATCTGTCTTTTATTTCTATTTAAACCAGCATGTATCATGCTGCACCATGTCATCGCTGCCTGGCCACGGCATTATACTTAAGATTTATGAAAATAAAACAAGCAGCAAATACATTGTTGATGTTGTAATCCAGTGGTCTGAGATGTCAGACTGTCGGGAATTTTAAAGGCATTACCAGACAATTTATCTTTCTCCATGATAACTAAAGCCCCCTCAAGTACATAGAAAAGTACTTTAGGTTCAAAATATCGGAAAAGGGAATGACAGTCTATACAAATAGTTGCTGCACCTGATTTGTTAACTGCCTCAGGGGAAATTGTGTCTGATCTTCTACATGAATGTGTGTAAAACCAGTGGCACCTTTTATTGGACAGACACAGCAGGAGAGAGACTATAACCAGGTCCAGTCAGATAAGTCAGTGCTGACTCTTCTTGTAGTTCACACAATAAGAACAATTTAGTGAGATTTAGTGTATTTCTCTATTAAGGGTTCACAGCTGATCCATTGTAGTGTGATATGATTGAATTTGCCAATTAAAAATGTATTAAGAAGACCTGTTAGATTTTTAAAATCTGTTTACAGCAATAATCCAGTCAAAGGACTCTAACTGTTTTAAGAACTGCCAAAGTCTCCCACATGTGTTTGATGAGCTGACAGCATCAAGCTGTTTTCAACATATATTTCCTCACACATGCTTAGAAAAGAATTAAGACTGTACAGTTCTTCTCTCCAACCAGTATTCCAACAACAGCACCAGTGAACTCTTTCAGTCCAACTATTGCTTTCCAGACATTTAACTGTGATGTCATCAGTAAATTGGGCTGAGACCTTTGCACACATGTCAATGCCTTGTCTGCTGTAATTTTCTTCCCAAAATCTTTGTCACTTTACAAAAAGCCTTGAAAAAATATCTAGGCTGAGAGGGAAAGCCAAAGAATTTTACCACACTGACATATGGGAGACCAGAATTTATATGTTCCTATTACTTGAAACTGCAGATCTTTGCTGCTTATTTCTCAGGCTCCAATCCTTGCATCACTGCTTTTCACATTCAGCACAAAGCTAGTATACTATTCAATCATTATTTGTTGTAACTTAACATCTGTGTACAGGACTTTCCTGCATAATGAGAGAAATCAGATGTGTATTTGCTATTCTTAGCTAGTACTGTACACTGCTCATGTTCTTCCCATTCACATTATTGTACATTGGCTGTTTGACTGTTTGATTAAACAGCTTGAGTCAACACAATGTTGATCTTAAGTTACACTATTACCATGTGCTGGCTTTCGAGTAGTAATACATACAACAACTCAATATTGAATTTGAGCTGAGTTGAGTTGAGGTGTTCAGGAGATACCAGTGTGAAGCCAGTACACCTTAGCAGGCAGCCCCCAATTTAGTAACAGAACCAGCGGCAGCAGTAGGATAAAGACAGGGTGACTCAGTAATTGGAGAGACAGGTTTCATTGTGGAACGCTTGCCAATCGCTGTAAGATAACCCAGATCACTCTCACGTTACTACATTTTTTAAAGCACCTTCTCCTTTGCTGTGCCATTTGGCTCATTACCTCCCTCACCTTCCCTTGTCTCTCCTCTGCCTTGGGAAATTAGATCCACATGGAGATATTTTTTAGTTGTATAGATTACCCACAATTACAATTTAAATTCTAAATTTAAAAAATAAATACCGAAATAGGGCTCAAACTTGGTTCATTAAAGAATATTGCAGTTATATTACATGTGTTTCCATGTAGCCTCGGTTTCAAAAGAATAATTTCACAATGTCATTGACAGTTGTCAGGGCATAGAACCAATGACCCATTGATCTTTATGAATCAACACTCAATAGTCGACAATGGCATAGCCTTCAGTGATAAAAAAGAAGAAGTTTGAATTAAAAATGGAATCAAAACGTAACCTTAAGGTCAAAATTCTAATTGAATTACATATCTGGAGAATTGTGACACCCCTAAAGATTATAAACCATTGCAAAAGTATGGATTCTTAACTATTATACAATCTAATAATGAGCCTCACAAAAAAACTAAAGAAAAGCTAAAAATGAAATGGATTTGGGTGATATTTTCCAACCCCTAATTATATCTTTGACAAGTTTAGTAACCTTTGTGTGAGTGTCAGGATCCTTGTGGTTAAGGAACCAGACTGTGCTCATCATTTTCTGGCTGGGGAAACAGGTGGGAATGAGAATGTCACACATTCACAATAACCAGCTTTTAGTTCAAATCTGGCTTTGCCTATCCCAAATTCTCTCTTCGGGTATAACAAAACCTTTAAAGTTTCATTCATCTGCAATGTATTTAACAACTTAATATAATGGTAATCCCAGGAAAAAAACTTGTTTTACAATATCATACTTAATACTATCAATGTTCAGGGTCTCACTGTAGACAGCTCCTGGTGCTGAAAGAAGTCTAATAAGTAGATGCAAGAAACTTCAGATAATCTTAGTATCTCAGTCAGTGCTAAAAAAAAGGTGAGTAACTTGACAGAAGAACAGAACCACTCCTGTATCTAGAACCAGTATCTGGTTGTTTTACCAAAGAGAACTATTCTTTTCAAGCAAGTTCTACAAGTGTTGGTATATAAAAGCAATGGTGTCCTGGCAGTGGAAAAAAGGTCAAGTATCTCCCGCCCTTCCTTTTTTCACACTCTGTATATACACTATTTTTGGTCATTCTCTGGGGTATTGTTGATGAAAAAGACTTGATAATGATTAGGGCTGTTAGCGATAACGCCCAGTAAAGATATCAATGCTGAATTCTTTTGATTGGCTGAGGGAGGATCGGTGTGTGAAACAGTGTGCTTCCTGTTGCCTTATTTTTTGCACAGGAATATCAATTGCTTTTCTGACAAGCTTTTCCTGTTCCCTCCCTCCCTCCCTTCCTTCTCTCTGTCAGGTTTCAGACAGAGGAGGAGAGAGGTGTTGTGGGAGTCCAGCAGTCCTCCGGAGACCTGCCCTCATCTGGTGGAGTTCATCCCCTGTGAGGATCCCTCCTGCTACCTGTGGCAGGTCCAACAAGAAGAAAGATGCTTTCCCACTAAAAGCTCCTGTGGTCCTGGAACTGCAGCCCAGAATGTGACCTGCGTCAGTGCTGAAGGTACATCACAAATCAAACCCCTCACTCACACTGTGCAGTTTCTCTCAGTGGTTCAATTTGTTGTTCATGCTGCTTCGAAAGGAATATATTTGACATTTCTGGAAATATGCTTACTTGCTTTCATGCTACGACTAAGATAAGAAAATTGATACTATAGTAAAGCCGGATACTTGGAGCAAATGTGTATCTGGTTTGAAAGAAATTACCATATGAGTGAAATGTTACAATATGTGCACTAGGTAGGTGTGCTCTGAAAATGATTTCTTACTTCTACTACATTCACCAAGAGCTCAATTCTGAGTAGAGCTCAATATGATGATGTCAACCGATATATCTGTCAGGCTCTTATTCTGAGGCTTGTTGTCTGTCTCTGTTTTGCCCTTTTTTTTTTTACAGTATTTGTATTTATGTTAAGCTAAACTAAACTAAACTAAACTAAGGTAAGCACCTCCTTGGTCTAAAAAAAAAAGCTTAATTAAAATATTGATCTTCTCATACAGTAAATTATTCCTCTTATTTATGAATGGCATAAAACAATATAATAATAATATAGTTTGCTGTACAACTCTCAGCCATAGTCCATATGTTTTGTAGTCAAATTACTGTACTATAGCATATAACATTGAATTTTACAACTGTGTTCTGATTCAAATGACAGCCATGGTTATTTGACATGATAAATATTAGTATGGGCTCACGCATTTCAGGAGAAATAACATTAAGACTGTGCTAACCACAAACCGTAACACTAATTAGACTAGATCTACAAGTAGCAGTAAAATTCATCAAAGCCACAGCAGAGCCATCAGTGCTGTGGTCCAGACACGGAATGTTATCAGGAGCAATGTGATGCATGAACCACCAGGTATAATGTGATCCATTGTGTTCAGCCATATCCTCACGTTGGGTGATAGGAACATCAGCGTTAACGAAGCATGCATTATTCATGAGGGTCCACCACCGAGTTTATGGGCACCGAAAACATTGGCCTGATTAAAAGTCAGAATCACAGCTTCCTACCAGGCATTAATTGCTCATCTCCATAGATTATAAACCTAATTGCACTCTTTTTTGCCTGTGTTTTATTATTCTGTCACAATGGATCATGTGTATGTTTATCAGGAAGGCAGTGGAGGGTCCAAATGTATTAGCCAACAGGAGAGTTTAATGAGTTTTGACAGGACAACTAAGAATGCAGGCTTTGGCGGGTTTGTGGCAAAAGGCTTATGAAATTTTCTGCAGCTGATTTATTGTTGGAGAATGTTGACAAGTTGTTCACTGTTGCTTTCTTAATTGGCTTATCAGACTTCCCGTCCATTCACGCACAGTGACTTGTTTTCACACAGTCAACGCAGCGTCAAGACCAAGTTGTTAAGTGATGCAAAGTCCTGTAAGAAGCTTGTGTTTTGTTCAAACAATGGCACTGTATAGCAGTGATTATATGTAAGGACTCCAAGCATAAATAGAAAGACAGTATGATTCACAAGCCTACAGAAAATACTGTGTGTGTGAAAAGCAGCTTTAGACATGGCAAGGGAAACATTTGTCTTTTATAAAATTACAGTGATTGCATTAGTAGATTTTAAGTGGAGCTGAGGCGTTATTTTGGATCCCACTGCAGTTTGGAGTAAGACCTGCCCGTTATGATCGGTGAGGGCCATGCCTTTCAGTCTTCTGATTTAACGTTCTTGTGGCTTACGATGAAAAGAGTATGGAGAGGTGTATTCTCAACTGGCTGGTTCGCACAGGTTGGAAGTCAAGGGGCTGTCAAACCCAGGACACCATGCAGCAGAAATCCATTCATGTTTTGTTCGGTTCGAGTGGATTGGTGGGTAAATGATAAAGGTTGTTTATTGGTCTGTTAGTTAGTTAGGTGATGGAATCTTGTTTTTTTTTTTTTTTTGCAAACAACACATAGATGGAACAGATTGGGAGCCTGAAGGTTGCAACATCAGCAGCTAATGCTTGTGTTAGCTGACTGCTTTATTTAGCGAGGAGCCTCCTTGTTTAAGACTCCTTGTCTTAAAGGAGAAGTGTACAACCAAACACTAAAAAGGACATTTTAAGTGACCTGAATGTTACTGTTAATTTTGATACTGTGAAAAGGTCAAAGTTGTCACACAAGAACACACAGTGTGCCGTGGTAGTGACCTGTCAATCTTCATGTATTGTCTATTTTACTCCAATTAGGACTATAATCTAGAAAATGAACATCATATTGTATTGGGGGGATTCAAACCAGCACTTGAGACTGGAAACTCATTATGAATATTCTTACTGAGGAAATAAATCAAGTGAGAAGTGGGATTGTTTTTCATACAATCCCACTTCTTTTTACAAACTGTCATGACTAATTATCTTTTTAATTAAATGACGTCGACTAATAAAAACATGCTTTTCATATCTTTACAAAGAAAATGTTGCAGACATGGCACATTTTATATTTAGTTTTAGGTTTTTCTTAATAGCTCTGACAAGATATAATTTTAATGAGAAAAGATGCTTGCCAGTTTGGAAATCCTTCAATTGAAAGATTTGACACTGCTAATGGTGTCATTTTATAAATTCTAATAAAATGCACCATCTACATGCTCATTATACCTAATGAAACCAACACCAAATATTATTCTACAACCATGTATTGCCGCGTTTCTCTTTAATGGATTCAGCGGTTGGCAGGTAGAAAAATAGATGAATAGATGGACAAAATTAGTTCTGTTGCTATGATGATTATTTCTCTCAGTGACTCTCTTTGATCATGGTCAAGTTTTTCTCCAGATAGAATATGTTTTGGTTACTTTTCTCTTATGCTTGACATATGAATTCTGTAGACCTTGGAGAAAACAGCCGTTAATTGCCAGTCCGTCTGCACATTCAGACTCGACACATCCAAACAAATACAGATGATGGACATTTTGTCTTTGCAGTACTGAAATGTAGGAATAAATGCTTCTCTCCGGGTAAATGCTCAAGGTTTTGTTAGTCATAAAAGACTCTGAACTCATTGTATTTCAAGTCTTTTAAGGTGATGATTTATTGAAAGCTGCATCAACTTTTAACCACAAAAGTTACATATATATGCATACAAGGATATAATGAACTCATTTCATACAGTTAAAATAAGATTTTACAGAGAATTACCCTCACTGTGACTTTACCTGATCCTGCTTTTCTCCCATATGATGCCCCTCAAGGTGAATAAGAAGTTTATAAAACCTACCTCACCATGCAGGCCACTTAACATGATAGTAAATCACAACAACTCCACTTATTCAGCTAAGCTCTTTGTAGTGCAGTGGGTGAATTGTTGAAGAGATTTAATGAGAAACACACAGCGATGGTTCAGCTTTTAATGACCAGGTCCATTCTTGTGTCTGTCATTGATTTAAGCTGTTATATGTATAGTATATCTCTTTATCTTTTAAAGAATGTATGACATGAGTGCAAATGCAAAACAAACGGATTCTCTTCTATTCTGTTCTGGATAATATTGCGTAAAAGTTTAAGAAAATGTTCAGAGGAGCATACATAGTAAGACATTTTGGTGCATTATATATAATGCTCATGAAAGTGAAATGAAATTGAAATGTCAGATAATCTCAGTTAAAGTATGGAGCAGTTACAATTATAATGACAATGATACAGATGATGATATAATTAAAGTCCTATAATTACATATTCAACCATTTCCAACATGTATAGGGACAAAGGATAAATATAGAACTCAGTAAACTGTTTGAACGTAAATTGTATATTTTTTGTAATAATTATAATGCACCTCTAATCCATAATATTCTTTTTACTAAAGCTTCAATCACAGTTAGTTCAATAATAAAAAAAAAAGTGCTGTGCATGAATGCGCTGAAAGGTTGTTTTAATTAAACATCTCTGTGTTTTTTGTGCACAGTGAACTGAATGCTTCATTTTGCAACTAATGAACGTGAGCGCCATTTACTTTTGCAACAGTTCTGTGATTGACAGCTCCCAGCATGCTGGTGTTGTGTTGAAATTTGTTCCACCATCCAATAGAGTTTCCCTCCCATAGTTTTCTCCTGGCACAAGTATGACCAATGTTACAGTTTATCAGCTAAACCATATTTACGGTTAATGTTTTGAGTTGTTGAAAAACACCTTCAACTACCTTGAGGGAAATTTGCTCAGCAGGCAGGTAAAAAAAAACATGAAGACACAGGAACCATGATCACATACATCCAGGAACAACACTGAAAAGGGAAAGGTACATAATGGCAGGACCATCATTACATTAGTATACATTAACTGAATCCTAACTGTTCACTTTTTTAAATTCTGATTTAGTTGTGTGATGGCTTGAGTCACAAATTAATTTTTCATCCTGTTTGTTTTAATCTTTAAAACTAAACTCAGCATGCAGAAGATGGTCAGGACATAATGTATAATGTCCTGAGCCTTGGCATATACCCTCCTGCAAATGGTTGTAGAGAGATCAGTTAATGTTACATCCATGATTTTACTTGCTACTTTAACAATATGTTGTAACCTTTTTTATCACCTAATGTGAGGCTACCAAACCAGGTGATGATGGCAAATGTCAGGACAGATTCAATCATTGAGTTGTAAAACCTTACACAAATTGTGCCCGACATGTCTGAAGAACCACATCAGAATGTCTGCAACCACTAGTGAATGTGAACTAGTTCATTCTTTGGGACTGTGAACTCCAAATCTAAATAATGAACGATGATGAATGTGAATGAACTCTTTTTAATCTGTGAAAACTGAAGAAAACTGACTGACTTTGTAGAGTGAACTTCCAAAACACTGGAAATGAGCATCCTGCCACATCTTTGCGTTTCTGTGGTGTGGTTTCTATGAAGAGTTTCCAATGATATTTTACAGTATTTTACTGTTCTGTCAATAAAGCAGTGGGGGACTGGAGCTGCTGTGGCAGAATGTTTAGACTGACTGTGGAGAATACAGTACCTGCATACACAACCACTGTTGACTTGGTTTCAATCACTTTTACTTTGTAGTGCTGAAAATATTTGACATGCTGAGACAGGTGGAGAGTGAAGAGAGAAGGAGTGATAGGAGTGACATACTTGATACAATGATGAATGGATTGTAAGCATCTCTGATTTGTGGATGCTCATATCTTTCAATAGTTGCAATTTACCTTCTAAATATATGAATATATGACCCAGCTCAGTCACCTGAAAAATGTTTCTACATCCCACAGATACATTGAAAAGAACCATATTTTGCACCCTTTAGCTTAAGCACCGGGCTGGTTAAGTAGAATAACAAGTGACACAGTTCATGACAGGATGGACTCTCACCCAGTAGAGCGCCACTTGTGTCCAGTGTGCAGAGAAAAACGAATCAGTGAATTATCTGAACTTAACCGTTAAGTGACGTCACATAATATACTTATTTTAGCATGCATTTTTACCCAAACTTAACCAAGCAGCTCTGTTTAACAACCCTACTCATGTGATCATGAAATGACCATCACAATCACATGCCTCAACTGTTTAGATAATACTTTCCTATATCATTCTGAGAGTCGTTGGTGAAGAACCTCCTATGTGGTTTAGGTATGAGGCCACATTGCTAAAAAAACAGAATTAATTTGCGGTCTCTGCGTTCGTCAAACCTCATCATGTTTGAGTTGGAGTTCAGAGTTGGATGAAAAGTAAATAAATGATTCATTGGTAATTTATGATGTGTGAGAGTGCTGATTGGCTGTGACATGATTCCAGTGTGTGATTTAGCAGTTTTTTTAACACCTAAACGTAGCGAAACCTCCATACCAACTGAATTAGACTTTTTTTCACCCTCACTTAATTGAACTGTCAGTGACGGTGTGATGTGTTCAAAAACTATTTGGAAATTATAAATTTTTTTATCCTTGCTTGTTCCACTTCACTGTGATTATATCTACTCAGATTCTTTGAATTCAATTACTGTTTTACAGCAATCTGATATTGTTTTGTTCTCAACAGTATTTTTTTCTCTCACATTGGTTTGTTATTCAAAATGCTTTTTGAAGTAAAGAACCTTTCCATATTTTGTAGAAGAAGGAATTGTAAATGTGTAAGAGTGACATAAGGCAGGTCTCATGCTGACAGCAGAGGTTGTTATAGCCAATTAAGATGACCCCACCTGTCTTATCATGTAGCAATTATGTTGAGACTGAAGTGTTCACACTTTAAACCGTGTTGTCTGCAACTTTGAAAAACACAACTATCATCCTGGCATTCATGTTAGCGACATGAGCAAGAAGTTGCTTACAGGCAGTTTTAAACTGGAAGGAAGTACTTCTTTAATTTTTGCAAACTGAGTTAAAATAATGCAGCATCTCACACGGGGAGGCTAATGGACACTTATTGTGTTACATTATCACTTTATTGGACTGTAAACTACGGCAAAGTAAAAAAGTGCTGTGTTAGCCTAACCCACTGGCTTTTTGCCCCAGGCTTGGTAAAGTTGTTTTGACAGCTCCCACAGCTCCCACTCTCTGCACAGCGACCGCTCATGCCAGAGTAGTCAGTCCCATTTCCCAAACTAACCGCCAACCACAGGGCACGCTGACTCAAACATTCTGGGTGCACCAGTGACTGACAGCTGACATACCAGATTGAATCTCTGATAGATGCATGTTGGCTGACATTCCTGAGCCCAGCAACAATATCTCCACAGTATGGTTACCAGCAGCCTCAACTGCTTCTCTTCAACTGGTCAAAATATTCAGCCCTAAACCTGGTTGTGAGACTGTCGCTACTAATGAAATTCCAAAGTTACATGATTGACAGGCGAATACAGCAAAAACATAATTAGTGACCCAGGCTGGTTTGTCAGAGCCCACTTTGATGTTCACAGTGATTTTGTCCAATTTGCCTTGTTGCTTTTTACTGCCAGCTTTGTCTTAAAAGCTGCCCGCGCAGAGTGGATGTGATTATTAACTTTTAAGCAAAGGCGAGGACTTGTCGAGTTTTTTTTCCACGTCTACCTGAATAATAACAATGAAGAAGATTAATTGGTGGGTGGGCGAGCAGAATAGAAATCATGTTGAAATTGCATGCA
>CAFUXE010000454.1:495979-572392 GCA_903364295.1 Serranus cabrilla
TTTTTAAAGCCTAAATCAAACAAAAGTGTGGTGCTTTTTGGTGCCCAAACCCTAAGGAAACTGAAAGTTAAAAGTAATGAAGGGGCTAATAACAACCTACTGGACCCACTAGAAGGTGGAACAGGCCATTGAATGGACTGATAACAACCTCCCAATAGTCCCATACTTACTGGGATGATAAACACTTATAAATACCCATTCAATAGTGTGACGGCATCTAGATCAGGTGCCTACCAAATGCATAAGAATAATTTTTTGTTAGTTTACTGTCTTCACTAATACAAGGACTAATACACTGCACATTGCACAGCAGCCTGTGGGTCTTAACTATATCTTCAAGCAGACTAACATCTATTGCTGTATACTCACCAAGGTACTTTGATGGCTTGAGATCTCTAAACCTTTGACTTTATGGACGAAGGGTTTTCAACTGCCCTCGGGAGTCTTTCGCATCTATCTGATGAGACGGTACCTGCCTTTGCTCCCTCCACTGCCCTCCTCTGCATCAAGGGTATTCGCTCGGAGAAGAAGAAAAAAGACAAATTGATGACAAATCTGCCCTGGGGTTGTTATTGTTAAACCATATTCCATGATGTAGTGGCAGAGTTCAACCAAGTTAATGATACTGCTGTGTGCAAGTGTAGATCCAAAAACAATGTTCCGGCTGCTGCTGGCATTGTTTTGACATCAGGATGGCATCCCTGTTTCTGAAATTGATCTCTGACTCTCTCTTGGACAGAGAGACCTTCGAGAAGTCCGCTGCACTCAGCTTACTCTGAGCAGGGGCCAACAAAAAAATAAGCGGGATTTCTTTACAGCTTGAATATTAGTCATTAAATTCAGTGTTTAATCACGCAATAAGAGAGTCATTATCATGGAAGTACAGTAAAGAGAAAAGGCTCTGTCTTTCCTGTAGCTGTCTCACCCCTGAAAGAAGAGTAACTGGGAGTTCTGATAAATATTTCATAACATGACTGCAAGATGAAGGCTAAAGGATAGCTTTTAAAACTAGCTCAGAATACCAATTGGATGGCCTTATAATTAAAATGAAATTCTATTTGTGTTTGATCAATGTTCTTCTAAAGCTTGAGAGGAATGTGAAGTTAAGTTTGGTGTGAATAAAAGGAAATGTATTTCCCCCAAAGGATCCAAAACACTTTATGTTTGCTAAGTTTACTCAAACAGAAATGGCAGTTATTTTCATTTAAATAAATAATAATAAACTTGTTGTGACTTTCCTTGACATAAGCCTCTTACACATGTGCATTACCATGTGTGGTGATGCTAACACTGAGTCTAGTTTTAGCCTGAGTATTTTAACGCCCGGCATTAACATGCATCAACAGTGTCGACAATGAGATCCCATCGTGATCGATTTCCATGTCACAACTTCACACCTCCCTCTCTAGCCTGACAGAAAGTGGTAAACAACTGAAACACTAGACAAGCGGAGCATGTCAAAGTAGTTGTACTCGATGTGAACTGCATTTACACGTCCTTGCTGTGTGCTCGGAATAAAAACCTGCTCACCTCTTGAGGTAGTTTGTGTATTTCGATCACAAACAATCCGTCTTCGGTGCTTTAACGTGCAGTTTCAGGAAGAATTGCGTTGTAAGTTCTAATCTGATCGACATGGAAATTCTTTTTAAAATGTTGTACTTTCTCTATTCTTCTATTATGAGGCTTTTCTCATAATTTAAGTTGAACCCTTAAAGCTGACGTCTACTTTTCCATTTTCTTATCTTAATTTGCCTCTTTCAGGGGATGACATGCCCATCAGCCACTGTATTGAAGCCCCTCCCCCCACAGAAGTGGCCTGCGATGTGCCCTGTCCTGCAGACTGTGTGGTTGGTCCCTGGTCTTCCTGGTCACCCTGTTCACACAGCTGTGCCACCAAGACTGCAGAGGGCCGACAGAGCCGCACTCGCACTGTGTTGGCCATCCCTGGGAAAGGTAATGCAGCGCTCCCTTTGGATTCTTTGTATGTTTTCCCACCTGCTATTCATGACTCTTTATTTACTGTCGGGTGTTTCTGTGCAGAACTTATCAGATTCCATCTCACAAACTGTCAACACTAGGATGTTTTCTTGTCCTCAGATTCTTCTTTGATGACTTTGTGTTGTGGCTTTGCTGGAACACTTTCGATTACAGTCGTCATCAAGTGTGTAATTTTGTTACACACAAGGTGCCAACTAAATACTAAGCAGTACAAACAGAAAATTATGTACAAGGGAAGACGACAAGAGGTTTGGGAGGACAGAAATACATTTCACTGTAAGTGCAGTGTAGTAGTTCTCAGGTACATATTAAATATTTATAATATTTTTACGCGGTGTTGGGAAACCTAGTTGGCAACTCATTTGTGAAAAATGTACAAAGCAGGTTTCACATTATTTAAGGTGGGCTACATAAATGTTACACAGTAAAGTTTATTTATTCTTTGCTAGTTCTGCTGTATGTGACCAGTTGAAGAAAACATTTTGAGCCTGTGAACTGCAGGAAATCTGATAAACTGAATGCGATGATAGTCCCCGCAGCTACATTAGCTGTTATGAGCAAAACACACCTGAATCTCCAACTGAACCATTGGTCATGTTGCATTATGAGTAATGTTGGTGCCAAATTTTGGCAGGAGTGCAATCCTAATTGTTGGAATACTCTTTAATTACATTTTCTTTTACAAAAATGCTGCGGTACAGTAAACAAATTAAATATTTATGATTTCAGTGTTGTCACTGGGAATCAAAAGTGAGAAAGCAATAGAGTAACTTAAAGTTCAACTCAGCAAAGAAAACTCAAAGTTGATTCAGACAGAGTCTTTATTGGAGTGCTTCCACCAACACTGTGGGACTACTTTGGCTGTTTTTCCAGTAGAGTCTTATTTAGACATTTTTCATCTCAAAAACATTTGAGGTTTGAGTTGACCATCCATTATCAGGGGCTCTTTCTCTGGCCAGTGTTTTCAAGTCAGACAGCAGAGTCTTGGCAGCCAGCTACCACTCATTAATCCCTGTAACCAAACGCATATCTGCAATAACAGCTGATGAAAGAATCTCACAGTTAAAGCCAGGTTCCTCACTGTGTTGTTGATTATCATGTTGCTGGATATCTGCTTGTTGGCAGAGTAGTGTGTGCGTGTGTGTGTGTGTGTGTGTGTGTGCGTGCGCTTGCACTTGCGCTGTAATTGTGTTCATATGCCTGCATGTTGCGTGACAGTATGGGAGAGCTGCAGAATGCAAAACAGTCTGAAAAGTGCAGGTGTTTACTTGATTGTGGTTCAGTGACAGACTCATCTGAGCTTTTTTGTGCGTCACAGTTCACTTTAGGGCACTTACACTCTCCACATGACATTTATGATCCTGTTTTAAAAGAACCGTCCCTTGTTTTACCTCCATGTAGATGGGACAGATCATGACCGATGTAGTCCCAGTACCCATAAAGTAAATTGTTCAATCTCAGCACACACTTTAATGTGTTTGTAGTCGCTGTGCACACATTTGCGTTTAATATGTATGTAACTCACGTGCATACAACAATACGTCTGCCTATGTAATATTGTGTGGGTGTTCCAGTCATTAAAAGGAATAGTTCATTGAAGTGTTATTGAATAAGGTAGTTGTCCATTGACAGCCTAATACCTACAGTGGAAGGCCGCTTCTCTAAACTGTGGGCGTGCCGTCTACTGTAGGTAATACACTGAACAATTCCTTTAAGAAAAGAGCTTTTTTTTCATTTGATCATGAAACAAAAGGAGGCAGACAGATTGGAAATAAGTTTCTTATAAGTGTAATAGTGAAGCTGCATTGTTATAAAGAAATGTGTTGCCTACTGCACATCCATACACATCATATTTTATGTGTTTACATAGTCATTTGCTTTTTGTGTTGCATTATCATTGAAGTTGAATATAGAACTGTGTCCAAATAATGGCTAGATATACGACAGCCAGGATAAAGGCAGCAGGGACTGGGAAGATTGTCGTGGTGCAGCTGTTGGCAGTGTTTGAACTGGCCTGTGAATTCTGTTACAGCGACCTTACTGTGACTCTTCTTTCTAATTCAAACTTGCTGTAACTTGTAAAGTGTCTGTTCAGCTAACCCGACCAAACATTTGTTTTGTCGCTAAGCAGCCAGCGGTCAATGATAATATTAGCATTTGACTTCCAGCAGCTAACTACAGCTTGTTACGTTACGTGAAATGTATTTGGATTCTGAAAATCAAATGTGTTCTGCATAATAATGTTGCTTTGCTGGACCCATACTAGTTTTAGGAAAGAACACAGCTTTTTTCACAAGTTGTTGGAGTTACACAGCAGCCTTCTTGTCTTTGACTCTGTGCATCTTTCCTGTGTGTTGGTGGCCAGGAGGGAAAGAGTGTCCGGCGGCTCCAGCCCTGGAGGAGTGGAGAGTCTGCAATGACCACCCGTGTATGATGTTCCACTGGGAGCCCTCAGCCTGGGGTCCCTGTATTGAGGATGCCTCTGTGGATCTCAATGGAACCAGTTTCTGGAATGGGACCCCTTCCTGTGCAATGGGTGTTCAGATCCGCAAAGTCAGCTGCATGAAGATGAATGTTGGACCCGTCATAAGTAAAAGGTACACTCCCTGCTTTGGTATCTCCTGTGTATTCAAAGGTAGCAATGTCATGTATGCTTGAGCAGCTTCTTTGCATATTATACTTTCCAGAGGGATGGGCAATGTGAGGCAGGTTTTTTATTACCAATAACTACAAACAAACAACTACAAAACACCTATGATTTGGGCTGTTTATGGTTGTTTCAAGCAAACAAACTGAGGAAATCAAGGGCTACGTTTGCGGGCTCCATACTATGATGGAGCTGAATCAACCATCATTCATTTAAAGCATTATTAACATTAAACATGGCTTGACTTGGTATCGCGATCCAGTCATTAAGTGCAGTGACAACTTCTCTGTGGGTTTTTTAGTCACAATCCAATTTTTTCCCCAGACTTCTGGGATTGATTTAGGTAGAAAATGTACATATTTGAGTTAAAAATATCAATATAAAAAAGTAACTCTCATGCACATTTACTCCACACTAAACAGTTGTAGTCATCTGCTCTGACACTGTGGATCAGCAGGTTGAGAGGACACATCTGGCAAATCAGTCAAGTTGTAGGAAAACCTTATTTTATATAGATGACCTCCAATATAAGTCTCAACTCAGTGATTTTGTGTAACATATATAAGATGTTTTCTAGGGCAGCACTGTGTCTCACAGTTTATTGCGTTGGGCTTGTTGTTGAAGGTGAATCAATATGTTGCCTCCTTCCTTTCTCCTGCTTAGCTTCGGATCCTTTTGAACCAGATGCACTTACATGTTGGTACCATAACTGTAACACTCGACTTTTCCTTGCTTGCTTCACGCCATCTTTTCACTGGCAAACCCGAACCTGAGCACATTGAGCAGGTCTTTTTCAATGTCCACTGTGTATCTTGTTTACTTTCACTCAAGTAATATCACATTTGGTCTTAAGGAAAAGAACCGTGTTTCAGCCCACTAACAATCAGTGTTTTATCTACTCTGAATATAGTTAAAAACAAGAGTGTAAGAATGGCACTTTGTAACCGAATATTTTCTTCTTCTGTCCCTATCTGACACTGCTACTCTGCATAGTTTTAGTATTAGAAAATGGGTCCCCAGAGAAATGAATGGTAAATTATAAGTGAGGAGGAAAAGAGCTCTGTAAAATCTGGGGGAGGAGTTGAGAGGTGATCATGTTTCTCTTCCAGAAAAATCGCTTAAGATTACTGATTCCCAAAGTGTTTTACTTGAAGATATATTGTGTATGCTTTTACTTACTGACAAATGACCCAGAGGACTTGAAGCACTGTGAAATTATATCCCAGAGTTTTGTACATGGAGCTCTTCTTTGTGCTTTCTGCCTGTGTTTAGGATTTTTTTTCTTGTGAACCTGAGATTCATTTTGCTCATGCTCCACCATTATCTACTCCTCTTTCAGCAATACAATATCAAACACTGCTAAGGGCTTTTGTGCTGTCACTGTAATAATGTTATAGCCCACACCAGGAAGATGGATTTATAAATAATTCACAAAGTTTGCCCTTCTTTAGCTCGATATATTATTGACAGGGCCATAAAGTGGATTATGGAAAGGCTTTTTGCTTATGAGCGTCCTATCTCGCACCACAGAGGCTTTAATGAAAGCTGTCATTTGTGCTCCACCAACAGATCTCGCCTTTATAGTATGCTGTGAAGTCAATCACTTCTCTGCTTTTCATATATAACTGCAGTGTTCATTTAATGGAACAGCAGCCAACACATAGCACAGCATGTTGCTATTCAGTTGAGTTTGTTCTGTCAGTGTCTGCCTGCTGTCTTTGTATAATGTGGTGTGTAGGACAAGACCAGTCACCACCGTCTGACTCTGTCCACATAGAATTGCGGCATAAAGGCAAAACAGCATAACACCTTTAGATCCATTAATATCCAGTAGACAGATGTACTGTTGTAGCAAGTGTCCTAGGCAGCTATGCTTGAAAGGAGAGTTCAAACTCTGCACTTTCCATTGCTTCACCCTTTGCTTATCTAAGAATGCATCTGAAATGCTAGAATGTCCTTAACATTTCTAAATCGTTCCCATCTGAAGGAGGAGATGCCCCCTGAATATATTTGATGTTGTGCTACTTAAAAAGGGTCACTTCAGTCAGCAAACATCTAAGCATTTCATGCTTAGCAGTAATCTCCATGGTGCACAGTGGCTCAATGAAAGGTTAGTGGGTCTTTCTTGGTATTAGTACAAAGCCCTCAGCCCTCACAGATGATTGATTTTGAGTTTAATTTCCATTCCCCTTTGTCACACGGATAAAATATCAACCTAAAGGAATGGCAACCTCCGCAATGTTATGATATATATGTGTGTATAAAATGATCTTTGTCATACTATGATGATAATTGTAGATGATACCATCAACACCCATTAAAGCTAAAAGTATAATGTGTAACTTTATATATTGTGCTTTATGTATATCATTGAGTATATTATACTATATATTGAGTTGTCTACTTGAATTATCCCAAATGTCTCCACCGGTTTCCGAACTTAGAAAAAAACAGAATTTTAATCAAGATATTTCTGCTAGTAATTTACTTTTTAACAATTTTCAAGCCACATTTTAAGCTATATATATTGATCAGTGTGGAAAATATATATATTTTAGGTTTACTGATGAATGTGTGTGGCCCTTCTGGTTTCTCTCCAGGTCCTCCAGCATCCAAAAACACACAGTTAATGTTTCATTGGTGACTCTAAATTGTCTGTCTCTATGTGTCAGCCCTGTGATTGTCTGGCGTCCTGTCCAGGGTGTCCCCGCCTCTCGCCAAATGTTAGCGGGGATCGGCTCCAGCCGCCCACAACCTGAGTTCTAATGAGGGGTGAAAGATAATGGAGGGATGGATTTTGGTGAGGCCAGTGTGATTCTCTGTGTTTAAGTGGTGGGGTAGTCAAATTAGAGTCACCTGATGAGTCATGTTGGGTCTTCTCTCTATGCTGCGTAAAGGATTTGATATTGTGCATTTAAACAGTATTGTTGAATATTTCGTTTTTCATTATTTTTATTTTTTTACTAACTATAGTCAGAATAGACAAACATCATCAGTTTGTGCTGGGTTATAGCAACACTCAAATATATACTCACTCCTTGTTTATCCAATCTAGAATGACATATTAAGTATTTAACTCAAAATAATGAATTATAGTTGCAATAATATAATGTGTAATAGATGTTTAATGTTCCCTTCCATGTCACATTGAAACACCATGGCCTCGACTGTAAGTCTGATTCCCTCATTCTGGGCGAACTACACAATATTCCCCCAGCTGCTCTGCTGCGTTGCCATGCCCTCTGGCATGCATCACTGCAAAGAGGGATAGAGAAGAGGAGGGATAAAGCTGGGGAAGGATGGGTTTTATGTATCTTGCCTCCTTATGCTTTGGCATACTTTGATCTCATTCCTGTGCGTGCTGGCTTTCTGCAGTTGGTAGGATGTGGCACCATGCTGGGTCTCTAGTGAGACCTGGATCTGGTTGTCGGGCAAAAGAAGTCACTGAAATAAAATTGGGAAGCTTTTGTATGTGTGCTTGTGTGTGTGTATGTGTGTGTGTGTGTGTATGTGGCTGCTTGTTGATGGAGACATCAAAGCTCATGACTTATTTGATTTTACATAGCTGTATTAATCCGCACCACTTCAAGGTTGCACAACACACAACATTTACCACAGCCAAAGGCTCCATTACAGATATGTTACATAAGAGATGCAGCTGTCTAAATTCAGAGGAAATGTGTGTTTATTTTCTTTATATAAAGACAACTAAACTGGTTAAAGTTGAACAAGTGCTCTTTAAAACCTGGAAATTGTGTCCTTGGTGTGGCAGGAGTGATTCATTGGTAAACAGTTTGCATATCCTCACTTTTCTCAGGTTTAATTAGCAGCCATGCTGTGGACTTTGATTGATTTTTCCTCCTAGAACACTCTGTCTCCTTGGTGGCAACAAAAGACTTCTGTGGCTGCTCTCTTCATGTATATGGGGAGATAAATGCACTCACCTGGTTTCCCCCTTTTAGCTACACAGCCCTGGTAAGAAATCCATTAGCTGTAATCACTTTTTTGTACTATGCATCTTTCCACAAACACAGTATATAGTATTTATATATGGAGAATATTGTTATTAATTACTAATGCACTGTGTTTCTTCTTAAATCTGCATTATTGATTATTTCTGGCCAACAAGGGGGAAATGGGGTAACACATAAGCCAAGTATTTCGATAGTATCACCTCATGAAGCCAATATATGTTAGCGTTGGATTTATTTATGTACAAATCTAGCAGACACATAAATCGGAATAGATTCCAATTGATACGTGCTGTTTAAAACACCTGGGATTTTGTTCTACTCCAGATTCACATGGTCGATAAACATGTCTCCTGTAAACTTTAAAAAAGTAATGGGCAGACATTTACCTCATATCAACTCTGAACCAGAATCTCTTTACAGGAAAAGGGATAAAGCATGGACTAGGGAACATGCTGGTTGGGAAACAGGCAATTGAGAAATATCAGCAAAT
The DNA here is from genome assembly GCA_903364295.1 of Serranus cabrilla. NCBI lineage: Eukaryota > Metazoa > Chordata > Actinopteri > Perciformes > Serranidae > Serranus > Serranus cabrilla. The sequence continues at coordinate 505,089 of CAFUXE010000454.1, forward strand.
TGTGTTTGTTTTAAGACCCCCTTCAAATCAACATGATGCATCAGGAGACTTATCCTAATACAATGAATTTACATTACAAATGGACTACATGGAGGAACCTTGGCATCCATTTGTATTTATTTTGATCCTTTTTGGTCCCCACCAACTACTCAGAAAAAGAAAAAGTCTTAAGCTTTTAACCCGCTCCCCTTGTTTAACCAGCCAGTCACTAACTTTGTTTTTCAGTCATTTGGCGATAAACTGTTAGTGGATTTGTCAGAGCTTTTAAAGTGGAAACATTTGTAGCTGTAGAATGGAGTGGCAAGATAGAAACCCCAAACTATTTTCTGAGTAGAGCTGTGAGTATCTGCAGAGCTGAGTGATAGTTCTCCTGGTTTGTACCTCCCTTTCACATTGCACATATTTGACCCTTTGATAACACAAAACATGTTTGTTTGTGCAGCTTTTAGATACTTGGGTTTTAAAAGTAAATGTATTATTAACTGTAAAATGCAGGCACTTTATAAGCTTGAATAGCAGGAGGATTTTTCTTTTCGAGTGATATTTGTACCCTGGGAAACATCTGAATGTGTGAGAAAACTGTAATCTTTTATATTTGTCCACGTTTTTCCTGAGTGTGTAGGCAGGGGGAAATGTAATCCATCATGTTTTCAGTGGGGAGATGTGTGATGTCAAGGACGGGGCAGTTGTTTCACTGCACTGTCCTGTTAACAGCGAGACTCAGGACGTTTATCATTCATCGCCTGGGGGGATAAAGAGAATTTAAGACCACTGTTTGTCTGTATGTTTAGGTGTTCAGATTCTGCTCGTCCAGAAACCATCCGACCCTGTTTGCTTCCCTGCAAGAAAGACTGCATCGTGACACCTTTCAGTGAATGGACTGCCTGCCCATCAACCTGTATGCCAGGTAACTTCTCTTCTAATAACTCTACTATGTAATGCATGTCTAATAGCACCACAAGTTTTAAGAAAATGTAATAGCACACATTACATTTACGTATTGGTATAATTCAAGTCAACAAGTCATTTACACTAACGCTTCATGTGAACAGCTTTTGTTTGGTAGGTTTTAGTTCTGTCTTTGTCAAAAATGACAAGCTTGTCGGTCCTACAACAAAGCTATTTCATTATGCCAACTTTCATTTTGAGAAAACTCTTTTTGGAAATTTTAAAGATCATATGATTGATTAATTGATACATTGACAAAAAACAATTTGCAGATTAAAGTGAAACACTACAGAAAATAACATTATTTTATCATTTTACTGGTTAATTTGGGGCCACACGGTGTGTAGTGGTTAGCACTCTTGTCTCATAGCAAGAAGGTTGCCGGTTCGATCCCGGCCTGCAGTCCTCTGTTTGGAGCTTGCATGTTCTCCCCGTGTGAGCGTGGGTTCTCTCCGGATACACAGTCTCCCACATCCAAAAACATGCAGCTTAGGTTTAATTGGTGACTCTAAATTGCCCGTAGGTATGAGTGAGCGTGTGAATGGTTGTCTGTCTATATATGTGTCAGCCCTGCGACAGACTGCCGTCCTGTCCAGGTTGTACCCCGCCTCTCTCCCCATGCAGCTGGGATCGGCTCCAGCCCCCCCGGGTTCGGATAAGCGGTTACAGAAAATTAATGAATGGTCAATTTTGACATTTTGGGCTATTTTCCTTCTACAGCATGTATTTTTTAAGACTACTGAGAAAAAAGTTTCATAGCAATATATTTTAGTTATTTTTTTAACCTATTGAATTATATGATCTTGAAAAATATATGGAATTTTACAATACTTATCTTCAGAGGCTGTTTCCTCCACTTTAATATCACTTTCCAGATTCTTTCCTCTCTGGTATATTCTGGAGTTTTAACAGAGCAGGTTGTTCATATATCATTTTATACTCAGTTATATAACAATGTATTCCTACAGGCTTCACAAACATGGCTGTTGACAATATTTTCTGATTTATGGAGTGAAAAAGGGAAATATCATGAATCCCCCTTACTTTATACCGTTGACTAATATTTCAACAAAATCAAACAAGAATTTGAACCTGACTGTATCAAATGTTCAGACTTATATTCTTAAGTAATATGCAAATGAGCACATAGTATATAATATAATGCATCAATTGCATATTTAAACATAACATTTCAGAGGACTTGTAATACAAAAAAAGAGGCTTGATGTTAACAATTCAGTTAATCGTTCATAAAATTATAGTTAGTTGAAGCTTTATACTTAATAGGTAAAAAAAAGGTTGGAATATAAAGGTATAGCATGTTATAGTATTTCAGCACCACCAAAGAAAATTTCAATTAAAAAATGTAAATGTTGCTACATACAAATACTCTGCCTTAATGTAATGTCTCTAGTGTATTCAATGATTACATTTAAGTATAAATGACAGTGTTAAGTGTCCATTACATTAAGCTGACACATCAAGAGGAAAATGGAATTTTAATGGGTTTCAATATGTGTACTGTAAGTATCTTGGAAATCAAAAAGTGTGTAATTGTTTTCTAAAGAATTGAGCAGGCATCTCGTCTCTGTAAATATGCTGTAGTCCATTGGGTCCGCTGATGATGTAATCACTTTCTTAATTGCACCATTTTCAATGTTTAGTAATTAGTGTTGTGTAATGAGCCTTGGAGCGCGAGCCAAATGAAGCCATTACAGTGTGGTGTGTCCGAAACCAGGCTGCAGTGAAGTGGAGGACATCACAGCCACAAGGGCAAGCTAATCAGGATCAGATAACTTGGAAATATTAGACTGCACCCGTGATATTGTGTTGTCATTTATTTGGTGTCCCAGACATTAAATGCCGGCCGTTTGTCTCAGGATTATTTTACTTTCCCTTCCTCCTTGAAAACATTCACTTTAAATACAACTGTGCAACTAATCTGCCACTGAACGCAGCCTCTTTGTCAACATTGTGTCTCATATTCAACAGAGAATGCCACGGCTGCCACACAGTCTCGATACAGAACCATCATTCAGAGGTCTGCTAATGGAGGTCAAGAGTGCCCTGACACACTGTATGAAGAGAGAGAGTGTGAATCACTTCCTGTGTGTCCAGTGTTTAGGTAAAAACACAATTTATTACTAACAATGTTTCTTTCCTTTACAAGCAAAAGAGCATTTGCTGTATAATAGCACAGGGTGAAAAGAATGTCTGAGTGCACGGTGTTCTTTGTTGCTGAAGTACTTGAGATGTGCTTTATTCATCTGGAACTGACACCAGATACCATGGCATTTGACCTATAATCTCAAGTCTCTTACAGTGTAATGCTACTATTTTTAAACATTACTATATTTTGGGGCTTAATGAGACAAATTGTACAGCAGCAAAAAAAAGCAACATTGGATAAAAATGTATCCATTTGTACAATAACCACTAAATAAACATTCATTTTAGGAATATTTCTGAGTCACACCCAACAACAAAGAGGGTTCTCTGACAGCTGTAATGATTATTGCAATACAGTCAGATAGAGTTTATGCTTTAGTTGAAACCATAGTCGGATAAAGTAACATTGCATGTTTGAAGCGTACTGGTCAATAAAAAGGATCAAACTTAACAAGAGTCTAATATGACAGGCTAATAACATATTCTAAAGTGTGTCAGTTGGACAAAGTATATGGCAAATCCAGCAGTAACTAAAGTTTTCACAAAAATATATATATAGAATTGAGGTCTGCTTAAGCTGCCTGCCATCTTTAGCGTACACTACAGTGTGTGACAGCTTTAGATGCCAATCGATAAGTGATACTTACTTGGCCAGCTATAAGAAGTGCAATATGAAATGAAACATTTTTTTCTATATCAATAGCATTCCGTTTTATGTTGCATCTTGTCTAAAACTTTGGATATGCTAGTAAACGTCCTGCATTAATAATCTTAGTTAGGTAAAAGTATGTAGGCCTTATTAACAAAATGTACTTAAGGTATGAAAGTAAAAGTATTCAGTGCAGTAAAGTGTTCCCTCTCAGTGTTGACTGTTTTTTTAGAAATGCTATTGCTGCATTAATGTGTATGTTGCATTTTATTGCCTTAGATGTTGAGGTTGTGCTTGATTTATATACTGTTTGGTAGTTTAATCTGTAGCAGTGCACCATGTATAAGATCATCATATGTTTTAATGTTGCTGTACTGTGAGATTCACAAATCTCTGAAAAGTCAGCCTTTTATGGTGACATAAAAAATATTCTGCTTTCAACTTCCAGGGGGTTTATTTAACTTGAGAAGGAGGACATTTTTCTCAAACATTAAAAAACATTCACTGGACCGGTAGACTGTGGCTATCTCCAACAGATAGCATTATCCAGTGAGCACAGAATATCTAAATCTCCAAAGGGAACAGATTTTTTCAATTTTATTCATAAGGCAATTGAGATAATATTAAGGTGAACTTACATTATACAAGGAAAGTTTTTAATTAACCAACACAAATTTTAAACACATGAAAAGGAGGAACGAACAAACAAACAAAAAACAATACATTTACCAACATTTCACTGTTACTGAGGATTCTATTATTATATGATATGATAATATATATTATAAATCCCAATCTGATCTCAAAGAATCTGTTTAAGGGCTGTTATTTGCATTTTCAGCTGATCATTATCAGCTATAGAGCTCAGCGGATCCTTTGTCATCTGTCACAAAAATGTATTTCGCCTTCAAAGCTTAAAGCACAGCAACACGTCCCAACTCTCCTCCACAGTCTCTCCCCTCCCCTCCACTGAGCTCTGCGTGTGTGTGTAAGAGCAGGGGCTGAAATGGCTGCACACCACACACTACAAACGACAGCCAAACGCAGCTTGAGACTGTTTATTTATGTTATTTACATAATGTATGTGCCTAAGATGTATGTAGGGCCCCGGCCCCTGCTTGGACTCAGAGGAGAAACAGACAGCGGGGCAGCCTTGTGAGCAAAAAGCCAATAAGAGTCACTTGGAATTCGTGTTAGAGATATACAGACAACGAAAACAAACCCTCAGCTGAATACAGTTCATTCAGGTAACTGTACCGAAGCGATAAACACTGGAGGGCAGGAGAGAAAAATTCCCTTGACACAGTGACAAAGCCACGAAGAGAGTTTATTTATACTTTGCTGTTTTGTAAAAAAATTAAAGAATTAAATGGTGAAAATACATATTAAGGAACAGCTTGCACACAGGCAATATTTTCATAATGAAAGCAGAGCTAATCAGCTGTCAAGCGTATACAGTATATTGGATTGATGTGATTACAGTGGCAAGAAAAAGTAGGTGAACCCTTTGCATTAACCTAGTTTTCTGCATGAATTCGTCATAACATGTGATCTGATCTTCATCTAAGTCCCAAATATAGACAAACACAATGTGCTTAACCTAATACCACACAAACAGTTGTAATATTTCATATCTTTATTGAACACAGTTGTTCATACATGACATCCTAAGATTATGGCTGAGCTGAAGCACTTCTGAAAGAAAAAATGGTCCAAAATCCCCCTGAACATTTTGCAGGTCTGATCAGCAGCTACTGGAAGAGCTTCTTTGAGGTTATAATCCAAGGGTTCACTTACTTTTTCCACCAGCTCTATGAATGACTAATGGGTGTATTCAGTTAAGGTCTAAAATTAGATGTAGATCAGATCACATTTGAATGAAATTAATTAAAAAACAGGCAAAAGTGTTCACATACTTTTTCTTGCCACTGTAACTTTATTGTACTTGAGATGTACATTGTGCAGCTCTATAATGTAGGAAAATATAAGTATTGGATCAGGACTCATTATCAGCAGATACTTAATATTAAATGACCTGAATCATGGTGGAGGAACTTGACTGGGGCATCCCTGTGTGTCTTTGTGTTTCCATGCAGTTGGAGGGCTCACAAGTGGCACAGCTGCACTTTGGTTCCGGATTCTGTTCGACGTGGATTATCTGGACCAGGAGAAGCCTGTGGAAATGGCTTAGAAACAAGAGGCAAGTGTTTTGTCTCTTTCCTGACCTATTATATTCTCTACACTTGTCAGCTGCTGAGATATCACAATTTAAAGCTTTGCTACTCCATCTATTTACTATCCTTATTTAATGAGACCTAATAGCCCTTTCAGAACTGCTCCTTTAACAAGCAAGTGATGGAAACATAAAAGACGGCAGCAATTTGTCCAGAGACTGTAACGAGATGAACCTTTCCGTCTGTTGTCTTGATGATCTCATCACAGGACTGGTCTCTTATTAATGAATGCAGCCAGTCAGATGGCCACAAGCACATCTCAGCAGCAGGTCGAAAGAAACAATCAGCCTTGTTACACACGCACACCACCTGCAGACGTGTGTGGATTGACTCACACAATAAAGTTTAAAAAGTGGTTTGGCTCATACAACATTGCCCTTCAAATAGATGCTTTTGATGAAATGATGGCCTGAGATTCTGCTGTCATAAACTCTGACTTAGGGAGAGTTCTGCAGTTAATAGTCCGAAATGAACCATGAAAATAAACTCTCATAGAACACAATCCATTAACCTCTTAAAACCCACCTGCCTGGGTAGACCGGAAACATTTAGAGCCTTATAAAAAGCAACACAACCTTAAGTAGATTAGAAACAAACCAACAAAACGTTTGTTACCTACCCAACAGCAGGCATGGGGGTTTAAAAGATTAATTATGCAACACAATGAGAACAAACCTATAAACAGAAATAAACTTTGTAATCTGTAAACTGTTTTAAGTTAATTTTGGTTCCCACAAATGGGTGCAAACATTAAGGCACATTTTCTAACAAATGCTTTCATTTCTACAAACAACTGCATCCACTGTAAAATCTTGTGGTACCAAGAGGTGCACTGGCTGTGCTTTTGTGAGCTGTGACTTATATTCCTGTAGTTATTCATGCAACATTTTTTAGAAACATATACAGTTACATTAGTCAGTGGTTGGTGTAAGACAAAAATACATACAAAATAGGTTTGCAATATACTATATAACTATATATAGTACAAATATTGCTATTTTTTCTTTTAATACATGTTTGTGAGCATCTGCTAAATAATGTTACTACTTTACTGGTTACTTTTGCTGTGATGTACATATAGTAAATAAGGGTTCCTTTCCTCTTTTTCATCTGCGAAGCAAAGACTGAAAGTATTTTTTCTCTGGCTGACATTTTAACTTAAGAACAGTTTTTATTTTATTCAAATAAAAAGTGAGTGAAATTGAAGCCACTCCACACTGCTGGGCGATAAAGATACATATTTTCACATTCCCTCTTTAGTTATACCATCCATGAGCTGTAGTTGCTGTTTCTCCTTGCAGACATCCCTGTGTCATGATTTAATCATCACTGTTGGCAGCATTTCACAAGTATAGTACTGTATTCCTGTGATTACCACCCCTAATTGATGGTGTTCGCTGAACGTGTGAATGTGTTGTGTGTTTTCTGGACTGTGCAGATCCCTGTTGTTTACAGTCCATCATGAAGAACTGTTTCTCTGAGTGGAGTTGTGAAAACGACTGCCACTGGCCCAAATCGTTAAAGAGCCAGAGTGTTAATTGGATCATTTCAGACTCGTTTAGAGGAGAGCAAATGTCCCAATAAATCCCAGATACGTGCTTTTCTATCTAATTTACTGATGTGATTTAAGTGAAGTTTTCAATGGCTCACTGTGTCTGGAGAACTTTTCCAGCGTTCCCGCTCTCACGATGCTCACTTTTACTTTGCTGTATAATTATGAGTGACATTTCTCAAGTGAATTTCTCTGACTTTTTGTCGAGGATGAGGAAAGTGTCTGTAGTGTTCCCAGGTTAAGAGCAAGCCTCATTGACCTTTAGAGCTTCCTATTTGAATATGATTAGAAAATGACTAAGTTAAATACCTGTGACATTTCAAAACTGAAGTATGGGTTTGGAATTTGCAGTCTGTTGAAATGCTGAATTTAAATATAGATTTGAAGCAACAAAGAATCTGTCGAGGATTTACTTTTACTCAGGCTAAACCAATTCAATAAAAAGGATATATAAATGTCACAACTGGGCATAATTAGGACACAATATCTGGGAATATGGCAATAATAGGGGCATGGGACCACTGGATAAGGGCATATCAAACATTTAACGATAGCAAGTTATAGCAGGAGTTTCTCAATTATGTTAATCAAGGACCTTTAAAGATGCTGCGTTTCCCTGAGAGAGCTCTTTATATGCTATCATCCGCCCACATTCAGAAACTATAATACAGTCAGATTTAGTTAATATCACCATAACGATGCAGCTTTATTTCCTTTTATTGTCTTCATATAATTACTTTTGCTGTTTCTCTGTAATAATGAAGTCCAATTACACATCATGCTTTAGTCAATTTCTATTTTCCCTTTTGGAATACCTCTTGCTTTTGTTTTGATGTGTAAAATTCAGATTTCCGTAACATAAATCTCAGTAACACTCAGAATATTCAACACTGTTTTTTATTTCCATGCACTCGATAGTTACAGTATTCAAATCCTAGGTGAAGGCTGTGCTCGATGGTATCCATGTCAAATATCTCTCTGCATTGAAAAGCTGAATATGAACGAGCAGGATGTGCAGCATTATCATGTCAGATATTCATCCTGTTCCACTGCAGAATATAGGGCACCTTCTCCTCTGCATTGTTCTTCACAAGCATCCTGTGGTGTACTATGTCTAAGTCCGGAAACAGAAACTTATACATGTTATGTTTGATATTTTTAAAGCCATGTATAGATTAATAGTATATTTAACATTAGAGAGTAAGTGGTGCCTTTACATCTACCACCTCCCATAGGTGGAGCATCTCCTGGTCTTTAGTGATGCTTTTTAAACAAAACATCACTGCAGGTTAATTAGCACTCACCGGCCACTTAATTATGTACACCTGTTCAACTGCTCTAGAACTAATCAGCCAATCACATGGCAGCAGCTCAATGCATTGAGGCATGTAGACATAATGAAGACGACCTGCTGAAGTTCAAAGTGAGCGTCATAATGAGGAAGAAAGGTAACGCGACATGTTTTGTTGGAGCCACACGGGCTGGTCTGACTATTTCACAAACTGCTGATCTACTGGGATTTTGGTCCAAAAAAAGAAACATCATTGAGCGGCAGTTCTCTTGACCAAAATACCTTGTTGATGCAGAGGTCAGAGGAGAATGGCCAGTACAACTTGCTAGCTAATAAAGTGGCTGGTGAGTGTACAGTGACCATCATCCAACCTTGCTGCACTTTCATTAATAAACAATTGGTTTTACAATAAATGTTTATTGAAATAAAAATTAAAGCATGTCATTTCAAGCATCTCATACCTCTCACCCAGTGTCAGCCATGTTTGGTTCTGGACCCCCTCAACCCTATAAATGATAAGCAGGGATTGATAATGGAGTAGAAATAGAGTAATCAACCGACTATAAGATCTTTCTTCTTATTGTTATTATTATATTTTTACATTTATACAACATTTGCATATTATTAAATTGTGATTAATTCCTACACATTAACATCAAAAACAAACTAATTGATCCTTATGATCCTTATGTTGTATGGTCAAACATAATAGGGACTTAGTCCTTTCTGGGAGCTGATTTGCATTCATTTGTGTCAGTCTCCTGACTACAAACAGCCAGTGGAGTGTTTCCGTTATGACTCCCAAGACATCTGCTTTGACTCTGTGTGTCTCAGCTTAGACAGGCTTATTTCAGAAGATACCAGAAAATCAGTTCCTAAAGATTTTCCTCAATGCTCTTTCTTTTCTGCTACTGCCTTTCATGGAATTTTACAACTCAGGAGATTTTTAAACTAACATCTCCAGCTCACCTCATGGTTCAGTGCATATCTGCATTTTTTCCCCTTTCACATGTTTCCATTGACCTTGTATTTATGCTGCGTCCAAAAAGATTTCTCGCATTTGCTTTGGAAATTCTGGTTGCACCGCCATGAGGCAGCGGATATTGATGCTTCAGATCAAAAACTTTGTATCATGTGGATTGAACTTAAAACTGGGCGCATCATGTACTTTCACACATATTACTGGTAATTTTAAGTAAACCTACAGTAGTTTTTGTTTGTTGCGTCATCAGTGACATTCTGGCTGAGCTAACACTAACTGAGAGGCACACAGCCACTGTAGAAAACTCTTTTGTTTGTCTTGAGGCAAGCATCCTTTTGGTTGCCAGGTTTCCTTTCCTGTGAGAATGACTGTACAGGGAAGTTGGTTAGACATCAGAAGCTTTAGTAAAAACATTGTACGGCCCTGGGAAGCTGGTAGATGAATAGTGATGATGAAACATTCAAATAGCAGTTACCTAACAGTTCAACTAGCAACCTGGGATGTTCAGCCCAGCTGGGCCAGTGTGATTGCTGTGGAAACATTGGTTCAGGGTTGTACTTTTAGGTTAGAATCAGGGCCAAGACTCAAACATGCAATTGGGTTGTGGTCAGCCAATATGCCCTTGGCTTGAGCAATGCTTCCTCCCATCTCAGTGCATGCCTGGTCCCATGGCGGGTGCAAGGCTGCATGTTGAGTGAATGCAAATGTCTGACCAAGTGAAGTGAGGGTTGTTGAACATACACTGACCTGACAGGCCAGAGGTCACAGATAAGAGGCGTTTCTAAAGAACACAAGATTTGAGAAGAGCAATCCTAACCTTGTCAAAAGGAAATCTTCCACAAAACAGAACAGGCAGTCCGGAAGCATGGATAAAGTTGTAGCTGATAACTTGGAGTGAGCAATGATCCAATGGATTTCACACTAACTACAACACACTGTGTCTAAATTCAGCCAACTTGTGGCTCATAACCAGCTGGAAGTGTTTTATTCCTCCCTGAGTAGAGCTGGAAATGTTTGGAGAAATTATTCAATAGAAAATGAGTCATGTTGATGATCTTTTGCTGCGGGAAAAATGTGACTTAATAGCCATGATGAATCCAATCTACATTACTCTTCATAGGGCATCGCAGAGAAGAACATTATACACGCAGTATGACTGATTTAACACAGATTTCACATAATGGACGGTGTTTTAACCTCTTCCACTCGCCCTCTTTTACCATAGACCCATTTTGTCTTTTTTGGGAGGAGTTGGAGGTCTTAAAGGGGACATAACAGGTCAACAGTAAATGCCACAAAGACATGGCGTACATCATCTGAAAGCTGGGACCCTGAAGATTCATGTGAGATGTCGCTCGTGTAGCTTGTGTCAATTTTTTGTAGTCTTAAATATGTAATAAACATGGTTCGGCACCTATTCAAAGCTTGAAAGTTTAACATTAGAGCACTGAAGAGACAAAAAATACAACCCTATGTGACACTGAGGTCAAGTTTAGATGCTCTCATTACAATTAAATGCTACTATGGTAACATAGTCATGCATGGATAAAATTAGGTTCAAACAATTCACAAGAGTCCCAGCTTTCCAGTCATACACAATTTATGCAATTTCAAGACTGTTTAGGCACCACAGTATGCAGAAATAAATATATCACATTTATACTGCATGAAAAAAATGCATGTTGTTTGCCCCATACTTCATTAATTTTGTATAAAGTGAACATATCAGCAAAGAGGTAGTAAAAAAGTACCCCTGGTCAAGTGCCTTGTGTGACCATTCCAGTTGTTCCTTTGCCAAAATTTAGCCTAACGTTGGAGGATTATCTAACCCCCTCCCCAACAACAGATATGGCCTGGTTGGTACCACTCTAACCTCTTAAACTGCCCAAGTGCCCAAGCTTTAAAAAAGCAAACAATTCTTAACAGTAATAATAAAAATGCAATATGTTCTGAGTTCGCTCTCAAAGCTATCAATTGAAAGGACTTTTTAAAGGGCATTCTCTACAACGGTGTCTCAGAAAATATTTTATAAAGAGTGACAAACCTCTTCAAAGCTTGTCCTTTCAACTGCCCCTCAAAAGTGTTCACCTCTCTCAGTAACTGTATAATTAAAGATGATCTCTGTCAGGTGGCGGAAATACTGTGACAAAAATTGTTAACATTTGTGTGAGGAGTTGAGGTGAAAGGCTACTGGAATGGGTTTGGGAACCAAAGGCTGGAATAATTATGTTAGACATGGATGGCTCCCAGTTCAGTATCAAAATGCCACTATACATGCAGTGCTGGGCATTTCTATTAAAAGATACTGGGGATGACAGAATGGGGTTGTTTATAGTGGTGGTAGGTTTACCATTAAGGGGAAATGGACAGAATGAAAAGCCAACAGGGACTTAGAATTATTCCTACAGTAATAATTAAACTAATACTGTGGCAGCTGTTAATATTTAGTTGCTTTCAAACAGGTTTGTTAAATGGAAAATAAGATTCACCTTTAAATCATTAACGCTCTTTAATCTAAACACATGCATTGGAACATAAAAGGTTGTTTTTTTTGTATGGCTGTGATTATGAATGTTACATAAACTCACTTTAACAATAGCTATCATCTCCCTTGCAGTGCCTTTGTAGAGACCTTGTATGTAAATGACCATCCCACACATTCTCAGCAGACATGTAGAAACCCAACAGTTTTTGTCAGAGGGCAAAATTTAAAAGTCAAATAGAAATCAATACAAATGGATTAAAGGCATATTTGTCAGTGAATCCTCAAAGACTTTCAAGGCATTGGGGGATGTGGAGGTTTTCTTCACTGGTTACATTGCTTCACCTAAATCCCAGAGTGTAAATGTATTTGAACACTGTAATGCCCTGTGTAGTATGTCTCTCTGCTCTAAATTCTTGTTTAGCGAAGGTGTTCAATCCTGTCAAATCAGTCGCACATAGCAAAGCTGAACAAGTTCCTTCCATCACCTCCACTGTCCACACACCTACTCCTTTTTATAATTGTTTCCCTTCTTATTAAATTATTTTATTAATTCATTGTTAGGTTTTTCACTATTTTTGAGGTTGAGGCTTATTTCACAGCTGAGCCACTGTTCCGACACTCACTGAATGATTATTACTTCAAACATGCGAAGCGTGATGCAGAATGAAATATCAGTGTTGGAAAATAATGAAGGAAGTTATTCCTTTCCCAGCATGTGGCTCTGCTGATTATTGTAATTCAAATGTGTTTATCGGGGGAGTGTTTTAATCAAGTGTAGCACTTGATTCACAACGTTACTGTCACTAGTCACATCCTGCACGCACATTGCATTTGGCATGGCATGTGTTTCTTCTTGTTAGAAGCATATTAAAACTACTGTACATCTCTTTCTCACACCACAGGTTTCCTCTGATGATTATATGGTTAGAAGTGTTTGCATGCTAAGGAGGGTTTATGTGGCACTGGTATAATGTATTTGCTTTAAGAAATGTTTCTTTAGACGTTTGGGTGATGAAATATGAAAATTCCATCCTGATCGCGCAGAAATATGTGAAATAACCTCATAGCCTCGCATTACGTAGTAGTGGTGGCATGTAATGTGTTCAAATTGAACTGAAATGTTTTAATTAAAGTCCATTAAGGGAGGAAGTAAGGGTAGATGCATGGGTCAAACATAGGTACAAAAGTCAACATTGATTTCTGTTAACTTTCATATGAGAAGTCTGTGACCACCCGTAGACAATATCTGTTTATTATTAGGATCATAACGTGTTCCAGAATTAGCGCATATGCAGGGTATTACTTCAGACAGTGTAATCTCCCATCGCTATGACCGCTGACACTAGTTAACGTTAACCCTAAGTGAAGTTACTGTATCAACGTTAGCAGCCGTTGGTAAAGATACCTATATAGTGTTGGAGGCGGAGTTATGATAAGGAACCTCCAGTGCGTCATCGAGCCACCAAACCAAACCTGAACACAGATATGAGGAAAACTTGTTTAATGGTCTGACGCCAAAATTCAGTCGAATATAGTTTTAAGTCTTTTCACGTGTTCAGCTATTATTCTATACCTTTTAAATATGTTTTCATGGAAATCTCTAATTTTACTTTACCCTAGCCCTTAAGTAAGAACTTTACTTATTTTAGTCCAGGTAATGACATTTTCCTAAACCCAATCAAGTAGTTTTCTTGCCTAAACTTAAATGATTTCAATAAACGCTTTACGTGCCACCACCATATAATGCAGTGTTTAGAGATTGTGGTCACTTCACATAGTTCTGTGAGATGTGCTTGCATAGCTGGTTGTGTTTATTATATCAGGATATTGAGACATACACTTTTTGCATTGTAATTTAATAATCAATCCAACTATCTTTCTATATAACATCTAATTTGATGTGACGCTGGTCTTCAATTTTGTCGGAAACAGAATAATCGAATTTGCACTGTGTCTCAGCATTTAATACACTGTGCTTCTCGGTAATAAATGCTCCATAGGGCTCAACTTGCAAGAAACAAAGATCTAAATTTCCATCTCTGAAAGGATAATTCAACCAGTTTGATTGTAACAAAAGCGATGAAGCATTGAGCAACAGATTAGATCAGTCTTGGGGGGAATTACATGTTCACTTGTTTTTGTAAGATAGCAGATTTACAGTGAAGTTTTTTTTTTCTTTTCAAAAAAGAACCAGAACAAGGCAAGCATTTGCTTGATTATGTAGTGGTACTGACGTACTTCTCATATTGATCCTGCCTCCTGTTCTCAATTTGTACTGTTTTCCCCTAACCACTGTCTTTTCTGACAGAGAGTGGCCTTACTTCTTTGACAGTTCTAATTTTTGATGTAAGAGACATAAAATAATTAGAAAAAAAATTCACTCTGGGGAATTTTCCAAAGTTATCAAAGCCATGTTGACTGAAAGTCTGCTTCCAGTTAATTGAGTGCTACATCAGGTGTTTAGTAACAGAAATAACCCATCTGGTCTTGTTGTGTAATTATTCTTAGCGCACACAGGCACATATTGCAGCTTCAGCACTTGGCTGTGATGTCTTTATCTCTCTTTGATCAGATACTGATACTCTGATTGGATAGTGTACACATCATTCTGTCAAAAATATGTTAAACTTTCATCTTAATATGTTATTATAAATGTCATGTTTCTATTCAATAAATCATAGTTGTCTGAAAAGATGTGATAAAGGTGTTGTGCTTGATGGTTGAATTAGCATTTCACTAGCGCTCAACATAAAAGCACTACAGGAATATTCTTTATAGCTATGACTTACCTAATGACATGTCTGTAGCTACATTTCTTTTGTGAGACCATTCAACCAGACATAAAAGAAATGAATAGACCTGCCCCTCCCTGTTGCTGCTCAATCACACTGTGAATATGGATGCTTAAATAACTCTTATTGTAGCACAGATAACCATAAAACATCTGTAGGGAGATTTAAAACAATGCCAATGACTTGGCGAGATGTCATTTGTTACTTGTGTATTGTCTTTATAATTGGATTGACATCCTTGCCTCCCTCTGTGTTTGCAGGAGTCAGCTGTGTTGGGGAGAGCGGTGAGTCGGCCAATATGACAGAGTGCCTGCGATGGGCTGGCCCCCTGCCCCCTCAGATCAGGGAGTGCCGGGTGGCTTGCAAGGATGACTGCACTCTGACTGCCTGGTCCAAGTTCTCTGAATGCGCTGGATGTGGCAGCTCCCGCAGTCGAAAGCGCTCGCTCACAGGTACGGAGTCATTTCTTCACACATTGTGGGACACAGATATCCTTTAAGGCAGCGGTTTGCTATGATTAGATTCTTAGGTCAAGCATTGTGGTATCGGAAAATCTCAATTCATGTATCTTAACGCCTCACATTGGTGGTTGTTTTACCACAACTGGACACATAAATAGTCGCCTTGTACGCACATTCCAGGAGTAGCTCAGATCCATTACTAGTTCTTTAGAGTTGTTGTCATGGCAGCATATTCCCCTGCACTTTGTCATACTGTGCTTACCCCAATCCAATCCAGTCGTTCTGGTTCTGTTACTGTAACTTTCTACTGTCCCTGTAGTGCTATGTCAGGTCTAAATTGGCTCTTCCACAGCTTGTAATCCCTTATTTTAGTGCAGATGGCAAAACCTGAATTACATGCTGTGGTTGCAGACCAGGCTGGATACTATTTGTCCTCATGAATATTTGATCCGATGCCAGAGGGGTTGTAGTAAACACACCCTGTCTCTTTCTATAATGCTCTTAGAATCCAACACGTGAAATCAGCCCGAGCTTTGTGGCGGGTTTGTTTTTTTTTTAGGAATGAGTGTGTGTTCATGTTCAGCTGGTCGTAACGGTCATTACAGCTCAGTATTTCAACTCTTTAATGCCAACTTTTACATTTTTTTAAATTTCCCTGTCAGGTAAATTGAAAGAAAGCAAATCCACTGTGGGTTTTAAGCTCTAGTAGTTTTGGTTAAGGAAGATGGAAGCTTACCAAGACATCTGCTTTGATAACTCAGCTATGTTGAAAAGCCTCCTTGAGCCATGAGTCATGTTGATGGTCCAAAAAGCTGTTTAACAAGTGCATGCCTCTTAGATTTCCTTTCCTACAACTACATTCATACAGGACACAAATGCAAGTGCTGTGAATGCTGTGAACACAAGAGCCCTATCACTAATACGTAGATATATGGTAAGGTAATAAGGTAATATAGAATAAGGCAAGATGTTAGTGCTAGACACAACACGAGAAATATAATGATCTCATTTGCATACAGCATATTATGACAGGCATTCCACAGTTTTATGTATCATTCCTGTGTTGTCATAATTCAGCAGCCTCCTCGTATCATGCAAGTTATTACCCATATCAAAGGTGTGTTCACAGGCATTACAAATTAAGGGCTTAACTACATAACATTTTGCAGCCTAGCCTCAGCACTGTATAACTGTTTACTCTTTTTCAGCATCTGACACCTACATGCACCTCTGTCACACACATGCTCACACTTTACATATTTGATGTGGCACCTCAGATACTTCCAGTTTCACTCAGAAGCCAATGTGTCTTTTTACAGAGTTTCTCTGTGTGTCTGTTTGTTTGTTTGTTTTGGTGGGAGGGGGTCATTTTTACTTCTTCTTTTTTATTCTTTAGTGCGACGCCACAGTGATTCACAGTTAAATCCTAAGTGTACAACAACTCTAATTCCATCCTCCCATTCCTTCAGGTCCACTCATCTTATATTCTCACTAATGCTTCTTTTTCTCATGCTTCATTTATTCATTCCTCCATCTTCTCTTAACCCTTTCTCCCTCAATCTCCACAAACTCCTACCCATCCTTTTTACCCCTCAAGACCTCATTCACTCGTATCTACAGTACATTTTTATCGAAAATGCACCAGTGAGAGGTCTGTGTGTCTTTCAGTGGGTATCCTACTGATGTACAAAAATACTCTATGAGCCACTTGAATTGGATATGGTAAATTGCCTCATTTGCATAATTGAAAGCAAAACTGTATATGTGACAGTGTATCCATATTAGGACAGCATAGGTGACTGTGGGGTCAGTGCTTTCACCTTAAAGCAAGTCCAGAGCACTGCTGCTGCCTCTCTGTGAGGGGTTTCCATGTTTATCCCATGTGGGTTTCCTCCAGGTGCTCCAATGCCTCCCACAGTCTCTGGGCATGGACTGAGTATTCTATATCACCCCATAGGTGAAAATAGATTGTGTAGCCGTCTACCAATATAGTGGTTACCGATCTGGAATACACACCACCGGTGCCCCTCTAACACCTCCCAGAGTCCTGCTTCTGATCAGGTGCCCACTGGATAAAAAAGGTGTTTTGCGGGTGGTATTCCTTGTATCTCAGGTGTGGATAGAACAAACATCACGCTGTTTGGATTGCGTGTGATGGATAATAAATATTAAAGCTGTATTCAATGTTTCAGTGTTAATTCAACGATAGGGACAGCTTACCTTTACTGCATTTTATTTGTAGGGTTGGCTGTTGGTAGGCTACAAACTCAGCTGTCACTGTTGATTCATGTTGCGATGATGTTGCTCTGTGAAAAGAGCTGTAAAACTTGAACTCTCTTTACTCTGGAAAAAAACAACATTGAAGATGCCAATGTCTCTACTTCATTTATATTAATGATACTGGTCTTAACTCTTAAGGTTAATATAGGATATGATTTATCGATGTAGATGCTGCTCTCTTGTCAGAATGAAAGACAACTTGACTTGGGTGGAAAAAGACGTTCAGAAAATGATATGTGCATCAACGTTTTCCCCATCATTTCATTGGCAAGTATTGAGTTGTAGCTAATTTCTTCCTCTCGATCAGCTTGTTGAATGCTGTATGGGTATTCAAACGTAAAGTTCTGTGAATTATTTCTGCCACAGATCAGAGAGTAGAGTCTGGGTGTGTATCTGTAAGAGCTTAACCGAGATAAATGGTTTAGCTACACTATCCAGCTTTGTTACTGAGCCATTCAAAATTGTTCCGACTCTTCTTTGTCAGAATAAGCTTTTAAGTACCTCATGTGTATAATTTTAGCTTGGACTGTTAAAGAAATACTGTAGCTCAACTGGTCAATTTGGTGTAGGGAATTAAATTCATTTTATTTTATAGCTCAGTTTTATCTTTGCTCTTGTGTATTTTGTACTCAAAGCATTTTGTTTCTCCTGTTAAAGTGTCGGTTGTTTATTGAATTTATTGACTGTATGTATTTAATAAAGAGTGAGTAACTGATGGGTTAAAATCTATTCAGACTTCCAAGATGTGTTGAAGGTTTGGCAGTATGCTGGAGTGCATTTCCGGAGAGGATTTCAATGGGATTTATTATGCAGCCATCTCACAGTACATGGATTTTACTATCAGACATTATGCTACAGGAGAGCTGAGCTAAAAAAGAATAGAGATACTTCTTTTTTATGGCATGACTGTTCTGGGACTGTTGACTTGTATTGTGAGCCATATAATCTATGGAATTAGAGAATATATGTAGCAGTATCAAGTCTCTTAATATTATGTTAGAAAATAAGGTATAAAACCTTATAATATGTAGCTGTATTAACAAAACTACCTGTCCCTGTATCTGCATTCAGATAGAAGACCAGAATTGACATGTTGGATACCCAAAGTCATCTAAAATAGGGCAGATGTGTAATATAACTTGTAATATAAATATTTTTTACCTCCCTCCTTCCTGAATAACAGTTTCAGATCCGGGTGCATTCCTAATGATTACTACCTTTAGATGTTCCAATAACAAGAAGCTGATGTTCCATACAACCTTTAGCAGTTGATTCTTTTGGTTTGTCTTTGAAGACAGTTTCTGGTCCCGTTTTCACACCTGGTTAAATACTTAGTTTCCACTGCATGGTACAGCTCTGTTTGACTGGACTTGATTCACTTTGGGTAGAAGGTCCTTTTCTCCATATGGCTTCTCACTTCAGATAACACCTGTGGAATTCTCAGGTTATTGCGGTAGCCATGCTGAGTGAAACTGCGGGGAATGGCCAAACAGAGGAGCGCCTGCACTTCATCAGCCTAACTTTTGCTAATGGAAAACTAAAAAGGAGTTGAGCTGAGTCGAGTCGTACCACGCTGTGCTATGGAAAAACAGCAAAAGCTCCCTTTGTTACTCTCCATGGTAAACCCTACTGCTCTGAAAATGCCTTGCTCCTGTCAGTTAGTAGCCTCATACAGTCAGAAATGTTCTTGTGCTCAATTTTTGAATGTGCGATTTAAGTCCGTAAACAAATACTCATGAATCAGTCTTACCAACTGTTCAAACTCAGAATTGCAGTGAACATCCTATTTTTTCCCCGTCAGATCAATGACAGACAGCAAGTGGAGGGAAGGTTCATTTTTATATTTCCCTAAAGGGGACATCAATCTTCTATTGTCTATCTATTGACATCTGTTTCAAGCTAATTCTTCCGTGGCCTCGCCATTCTACAGTAAGCGGAAGCTCCTGCACTCACCCAGCTTCTGCAAAGCTTTTCAGCACACTTCTGACAGTGCTGCAGAGACAAAGAAACCTGCAAAGCAATGTGACTGTCAGTGAAGCATCAGCTCAACAAATAATAAACAGAGATCATTTTAAAAATGATGTTTACTTTTAATGCATGATGCTAAAACAAGCCGATATTATTGACTTAAATGCAGATTGTTGTGTTTCCTGTCGGACTATGTGGTGCTGTCGCCAGTAATGTGGTTGTCAGTGAAGTGATGTTGCCCTGGCTCTCTACAATCAACCACCAGCAGTGGCGTAGATTGAACAGATTGTTGGTGAATTGCCGTGCAACGGCAGTGAGTTCACACTCTGTGAGGAATGTTTGCAATCAGACCCACTCCACAAACAGATGGGCTGCTTACTGGGCACACAGGAGGCCTAGGACACCCAGGATCCATGAAACAAATAGGGGGGCACAAATATAGCAGGATTAGAAAGAATCACATTGCAACACAATGTTTATGTTTGTTCCAGTGTGAGTGTGTGTGTGTGTGTATGTGTTAATTATTTGTGGCCTGAAATGTATTAAAGCCACACTTGCAATTTTGACTGTTAGGACCATCAGGTGAGACAGTTTCACTTTTGAAAGAAAAAAACGTGGTTTCTCGATTCATTACACTGTGCGGTTCTACTGTTAACGTTTTCTTTGAGGTGCTGAACTAGTGTTACACCATGTTTCAGCATGTCACAGATAAGCATTTCAGTGTTTTTTCTCTCCAAAGTAAAACAAGAATTAACACAGCACACACAACCAGAAATGTTCAGTGTTTCCTGCTTGTGGTCCCAATCCACTTGCACTCAGTTTGTTAGTCTAATGATAATGTCATTAAAGCAACTGACTCAAACACAGTTGGGGAAATCAGGGAAAAGTCTCACTTTAAGGAGAACTTTATTGTGTAATGTAATGGTGGTGGCTGATAACTGTGGGTTTTTAAAAAACTTACTTAACTTACTTACTTAATAATGCAGATAAGAATCTTATAAGAACTTACAAAGCCATTATTACCTGTTAAGTGTTGCCGTTTTCAAGGAGCATTATACAGACCTGATTCACAAAAAAATTGTGACGCTGACTGATAAACCTTTGTTTTTCTAAATATACACTCTTAAATCTGTATTCGATGTATCATGTTTTTATTTACGTTCTACACAGTGTCAAAACTTTTGGGGAATGGGGATTGTATTGCTGGTTCGTGCTGATATGTACATCAAGAGGGAGTGACAGTGACTATTTTTTTTAAATGTACGGCAGCATGCAAACTGACATATGGAACACAGCCGATATTGATAGCTGTTGAGGACAGAATCCCGTAGCTCTCTTATATAATACTACTCAATGATGCAAAGCACACAATCAATCACGAGAGAGATTTTTCAGCAGTTGGACAGCTTGACAGTTTGTATCTGTTACTTGTCCAGATATTAAAAGTGACAGTGTCTGAAAGGGAACACATGCCTTTCAGCTGCTATTTTACCTTCCTGCTCATGCTCATCTATTTATAGTCATCAGATGTAATGGACAGGAGTAATTATTTGAAGCCTGAAGTGAATTGCATTGAGAGGTTATAGCTCTAATAGTCATAATGGAGGTCTTAATGGAGGTCTGTAGCTTGAAATGAAAAATTCATTTTCACCCTCATTAGACAAAAGAGTTGGAGCTGGAGTTTTGGGGTCGTTATTAGATTTGAAAAAATAAATCACAGCTGAAACAACTGCTGTCAGCCCATGGTGCAATTCTGCATCCATTAATAATAATAATCATTGATTAGTGCTGATGACATGATGTTTCTATTTTTGCTACAAGCACGTGTGATTGTACGGAAACATTTGGGCACATAATTCTCCATCAAAAGGGCTGTAAGGGTAGTCACCATAAGTTTGCACTGTATTAGGGGTTGCTGAAAGCATTATGGGAAATATATGCAATTATTAAGTGATATTAAATGAGGCGAGGCAGACTGAAAGCGAGTCCACCACAAAGAGAATTGCAGCATTTAATCACAAAAAACTCCTGATGTAAACATCACTGACTAATGATAGAATTGTGTGTGGAAATCTGTGCAGATCTCCTTTCTCTGCTATTTTCCACCATTGTCAACGCCTTGAATCAAAAGCTCTCTGCGCACTGTGAATCATTAATAATAAACAGCTACCACTGTGTGCTGGTGAGAAGTCATGGATGAAAAAGGAAGAGAGGGGAATAATGTGCATCAGGAGAAAAAAGGCAGAAGAATTTTAAGGGAAAGAACTTGTCTTTCTGTGTTTCCTCCTCGGTGGGAGAAGGCTCAGCTGCAGCAGTTTTATTCTTTTGGGTAGCTCACAATATACTGTACGTGCTACGCCTAAATATGGCGCATTTGCATACAAATGATACACTAAAGGTTAGAAATATAGAAATTGTGCTTCAGTTGAATAAAACAATAATCTTGTTTGTATTTTTCATTCTTCTTACACAGAATGTGTTGTTTCCATAATATGTATAAAATTGCCCAGCTCTTAACTTTGGAGATTTTAGCTTTAATAACGTAGCACAGACATTAAGTGTGCAACATTTCCTAAAGGGCCTTCAAAATAAAGAGAAAATTAAAGTTTAATACGCTTTCAAACAGCACTAATCATTCCCTGGGGTCATTTAGAGCGCTTTCTGATTATGCATTACTGAGAGAAGGGCTTTCTTGCCATTGGTCATAGAGCACTTTTGACTGATTGGCTATTAATTTGTTAGGATAGTTTACTGAAATAAAGTCACACTATAGGGAACAGCAAATTAATGTTATCAAACCATGAATTTAGAAAGACCTGTCTGTAATGGAACCAGATGGGGAAAGTGGAAAACACATTTAACTGCTCTGCTTTGTTTTATGAACAAAATGTTTTTTCTCAGTGCACATTTAGCTTAATTTAAATTAAAGCTGTGAAACCTAATGTAATAAGGCATTTACGCAAACTCCTGTTTTTTAAATACGTTAATGCAGGCTGTAGCATAATAATCCACTGATGTCCACTCCCGTGTTGATAAGAGTATTAAATACTTGAAAAATCTCCCTTTCAGGTACATTTTGAACAGGTATTAAATGTGTGGTTAATTTGCGATTAACTATGGGCATTACTGCAATTAATCGCAATTAATTATTATAATCAGTTGACAGACCTAATTTATGTGCATTACAATAAACGGTGGATTGGTCACAATCTGGGCAACAACATAAAGAAGTGAATGATGGACTGCTGCTGCTTGTATGTGGACGCTGATAAAAGATGAACAATTATGCCCTGTTTGTATTTAACTGTTAATCTAGTTTGCTGACCGGCTGACATTTTAAGATTATGAATGCATCATTAATGGTCATAAATAAAAGAACAAAAAAGAGATTGTTCTTTACATTCTGATCAGATTTCCTTCCTTTCCATTCCAGTTTGCTGTTTTGTCTCTCTATGAATTGATGTTTAAATGAAACAGTAAATCTATTTATGCATTCTGTAGCTCATATTTTATTCCAACATGGGAAAAAAATGAGCTTCGAGCAGTGTTTGTACAGCGTTTATCACCCACCCAGTAACTCTCCAATGTTTTGTCCATCTTCTTCTCAGGACGCAGTAAAAAGAAGGAACATTGCCTGAACGAGCTGTTACACCCACTGGAGGAGACAGAGCCTTGTCCCTGTGACGAGTTTTTGTCCCAGCCCAATGGGAACTGGTCCGCATGCATCCTCCCTGATCCTTCAGCTCCGGGGTCCCTGCAGGGCTGGATGAGCCACCGGGAGGTGAAGGAGTGTGGCCAAGGTCTGCGCTATAGAGCTGTGGCCTGCATTGACCAGCAGGGACACCTGGCCAACCCCACACTCTGCACGGATTCAGGTAGGACTCACAGACATGCTGTTTACTGCAGGGACCAGGAATTTCATTCATTTGGCATATTGAATCTTTACAGCCCACCAAGTTGTAGCCTGATATTTAGACCAAATCTGCCTTTTGTCTCACTGCTTTCAGCCTGACTTTGTGTTCATGTTAGCACTGTTTAAAAGTTTAAAAGCTCAAGTCCAATTCTTCCTCATTAAAATATTATAGTTCCTGCTAGTTTCCTGAATAAGTCATTGCAGTTGTCATTATCACTTCTTAAAAATAAGTTTTAGAGTTTTGGGAACTTGTTGATTGTGATTTTGGTGAAACTATGCCAATTGTGTAATTAAATGCCATGTCATAGGCAGCGGTTATTTGAAATGTTTAGTTTCCGAGTCTTTGTCCTGTTTTTTTCCCCCATATTCCAACGTAAAAGACAGCAGGGTGAATGATGCTAATAAAGTAATCCAGAGACAGCAAATAAATAAAAGCATTACACAGTGTGAAACCCTTTAAGCAGCCTCACTATGCTGTGTTGCCACAGTGTAGGAAGGAGACACTCATTAGTCACATAATTAGCTCTTGGTGTCACGGTGAGCAAGTCCAAGGTCTTGCGGAGCACGGGCCAGTGGCATGTCTGTCTGACATTATTAATGTGATCCTCGCTGCAGCCGCTGAGCAAGTGTGAATCAGACCTCCCCCTCCTCTCTGCCACTGTTCAATTCCAGGCTACATGGTGGAGGTTTGCCACATCCCTTGCCCTCTAGACTGTAAGCTCAGTGACTGGTCGGCCTGGTCAGCCTGCAGTGTGTCCTGTGGCAGCGGGTTGAAGATCAGGTCCAAGTGGCTCAGAGAGAAAGCTTTCAACGGGGGACGCCCGTGTCCCAAGCTGGATTTGAAAAATCAGGTAAAATGTGCACCAGTGGGGAAAGAAATAATGGGAGGTAACTGTTATTGTGACAGCATGCTGATGTCAAAGTCTTTGAAGTGGAAATGAGCTCATACTGCTATTATTAAAAGCTATTGTTTGACTGTATTTGTGTCACACTTGCTCAAATGCAGTTTATGGACATTAGGTTAATGTATTTTAGTTTTCATATGGAGCCACAGCAAAAAATAGACAGAAACAAGGTTGACCTCATCATCCATCGACATTGTTCTCAAGTCACCTTTCCTGGACTGCACACACATAATTGCAAAGTGCAGAGGAGGGCAATCTACATTCATGTTCACCACCATAGTACATGTAATAGGGAGGCCATACTAAATGTAGTCTGGAGTTAGTTTGTAGTTTATGAATTAGTTTTCCATAATTCCAATAGTGTCCACACTGTGAAATTACTCCACGACAAGGAAAAGTCCTGCATTCAAAACGTACTGAAATGAAAATATCAGCATCAAAATGTACTTACAGTATAAAAAGTAAAAGTACTCATTATGTAGAATGGACCCACTCAGGTTGTTATATGTATTCCAAATATATTATTAGATTATTATTACTGATGTATTTATGTAAGCAGTTTTAAAGTAAGGTTGATTTTAACAACTTACAGTACTGCTATGAGGTTTAATTGAAAAAACAAAATGTCTAATAATTCTTTAGTTTTTCATGTTAAATTTTGACCTTCAAAGTAACTAAAGCTATCAGCTAAATGCAGTGGAGTAAAAAGTACAATATTTGCCTCAAAATGTTGTGGAGTAGAAGTATAGAGCTACATTAAATGGAAATACTCAAGTCAAGTATGACTACCTCAGAATTGTACTGAAGTAAAGTGCTTTAGTAAATGTACTTGCTAATATTCTACCACTGGCATGGAGTAGTTTGCATTTTAATCTTTTACAAATCTCAAGTAGGCCTTTTGGAAAATGTTTTCTTCCAGCCCAGGTTGAGTTGCTGCCACACAAAGACACAGTGAGCTTGCTGCTCACATTTCAATGATAAGGTTATTACCCATCTGCCAGTGGGACTCCTGGGTGACCTGTTCATGCTGCGGTGTCTTCAGTCAGACCAAATAATTTGCCTTGCAGTACATAGCCTTTTCTTGACATAAAAACAGGGTGGTGTCAAGTAACGAAAAGAAGGGGGGCAGAGAGGGAGAAGTGGACAGATGGGAGCTTTTGATGTTCCATAGTCAGGTTTTTATCCGTAGCCCTGAATATTCTGTGACAGCACACCTCTCATGGGGTCATGGTTTAAAGAGGGGAAGTGTTTTATGAATGCTGCCTCTATGCTTGAATGGGCTTGAAAGGACACTTTAGTTTGTAGAGGTCAGTATGGAGATGAGGCTCGGCGGTGTGAAAAATATTCCAGTGTGTTCTAGTGGAGATTTGTGTACAGATGGTTAAGTGCCCACTAACAAGGTCTATATGGCCCCTGTAGTAATGCCCTACAATAACCCTCACCACTGAAATTGAAGCTTGCTGTTGCCAATGCCCTCGCGGATTTATCCTGAGGGTGGACTAGGCCTCATTGTTAACATTATCAAATTGGCCATTTAAAGTGAAGTACATCTGTCCAAGGTGTGGGTGGAGAGACTCTATAACCTCTTCTCTCGTTGAATAGGCATCGCTGTTGTGTTTCACAAGAGAACTCCTGAACAAGGGACTTCTTGAAAAGGTGTCAAAAAAACAGCTTTATCCTTGAGTCAGCGCACTTCACCGCTCAGCCTCGTTACTTACATTTGGTCTTCATTGAGTTTCTGTTAGGGTGCTGTGTGAAAGAAAGAATATTCACATTCCTAATGGCTCTCAACCTCTCGCACAAACACTTGCTCTCTTATCGCCCACTGTGCACTACTCTATATCCAAAGTGTGGCCTCGCTCCCACCAGCAGATGTTTCCCCTCGAGCCACGGCCAGAAGTGACTGGCTTGACAGAGATGAAATTTACAGTGCGCCACAACTCATCCTCTCATCACATGGTTGGGTGAGCAAGTAAGATAGGGAGAGAGATAGAGAGGGAGTCAGAGAGAAAGAGAAAGTGCCACCATGAAAATAACGAGCAAAAGTGGCCACAATGTTGAACAGACTGTGTAGGAGTTTTGCTGTAAAGTAAACTGTAAGCGTGCTGTTAATGAGGTAAGCTTTAAGAGTTACTTTGGTAAAAGGGAAAAAAAGGGCAAGTGCAATCAAGATGAATTATTCATTCATCACCTCACTGAAACCTGTCAGTGTGGATTTTTTTCCCCTCCGAATTGAGTGTTAAAGTAAGAAAAGGATAATTGAAGAACTATTCAGGAATGCTGCAGACTGTGCTTTAGGTATTTTTTCAATAAATCCTTCCTAAGTACAGCAATTGTCTAATCATAGTTAAACACATGTAATCGGCACAGAAGGCTTGTGGAGTGTTATTCAGCCACATGCTGAAGCCGTGCACATGGTGCTGTAATAAGGCCTGTCCTGCTGTTTATCACATTAGGTCAAGTTCACACTCCACAAGCCACTATACAAGCCTTGTAACATTAAAATGAAATGTGCTGTTTTAATATACAAACAATAAAGCACCACCGCCTCTGTTCTGCTCAGCCAAGAATCTATCACAGCGGTTTAAAGTGCACTCTGTTTTCAGAAAAGTTAAATTATTTTCATTCCAAACTGTTGCATTAAACTTTCTGCTGGGAAAAAAACTATTTTTCTAATTTGAAATATATAAATATGAATCCATGAATTGATGGATTTTTACTGACTGATTTTGCAGTACAGCTATTTGAAGCTGATATTTGAACACAGGATGCCCTGAGAGAATGCCACAGAGAGATGTCAAGGAAGAGCACACAAGTCAGATCTATAATTACAGGAGACATCTGAATTTCATCAAAACTCCCACAAGTGTTTACTGCCAAATACTGATGTATCAAGCAGTATATGCAGCATTTCCATATAGTATAACAGAACTGTCTTGACTGTCTGCCAGCCTCTCTGCCAGTCAGATAGTTATTTTTTTCATTCTATTAAAGCCTGGGGCCTCCACTCCATCCTCACTGGCCCTGTCCTATGGAGAAACAGCTTTCCTGTCCACCTCCAAGACTCCTCTACCATATGTTGTGTGTGGTGGGAGGTTCATGTGTGTGTGTATGTGGGAGCGATCTATAAGGTTACAAGACAGGTGCCTTTGTTTGTGTGTGGGTGATGAGCTGGCATGGGACACAGAGAAAAAGCATCCCACCATTCTCTTCTTTTCCACTTTTTTAGATATTCAGTAAGCTTTTAATAGAATAGAAAAATAAAAGTTTCCAAACTTTTAAATATGTTACATCACTGTCGTTAATAAATCATTATCTGCTGAATGTTAGACTTTTGCTGTTGTGTTATGTGTGCGTGTGGGTAGTATTTTCTTTATTTTTGGCTGGTGTTGTGTACGGGCAATTAACCACTTATCATTACTATATTTACTTACTGCTGTCATTATGAGATCATCATTTCAGTAGAATCACCTCCTCCTATGTACAGAATACAACTAAATCTATTGGCTGTCCATTTGATGTTTTGATCTGCTTGTTGCGACTGCAGTTGAGGATGGAAATGGAACAAGGTTGGTTTAATAAGATGCTCTGCCCTGATACTTTCTGTTTCAGTGATGGCTCTCTGAATGTGAATTTCACATAATGTATGGACAGAGAGAAAGTTCTTTGATTGAGAATGTTGACTTTTAATGAGTTCTAAAGGTTCTAAATGTATTTCTTGTATGTAGTTTGTGAACGGTCTCAACCTCTTAAATCATACACAGCTAGAGTTAACTGGAACATAAGTATCACAGTTAATTAATAATTATACCCCTTCCATGCGCAAACCCTCTGCACAGCATATGTAGAACGTCAAGTCAAGTCAAATTGCACACTTCTAGGGGTGCAAGTATTTCCCTAACATATTATTATTAAAAAAAACAGTGCATTAGCTGCTTGGTTCAACCTAAAAAGACATTTCAAGTGATACTTACAAACAGTATGCCACTATACAATGCCTATAGAATGCACTGCTCTTTCCCTCTCGCCTCATTTCTTTGTTTTTCACCTGATGCTCCAAATAGCCTCTTATCAGCAAGCCAGCAGTCTGATCATGCCACTTCAGAACAGATTATGAAGGGCATAATCATGTGAGCACTCCACATGACCTGCTGTCGACTGCATTCTGACAGATTTAATATTAGTGGTTGCACAAAAGCACAAGCAGAAGTCAAGTTTTTATGCCCGTGCTGTTAGAAGATCATATATGTTATCGTTGTTAATGTTGAGTTCCAAAGCTCCCTGCTTTACTTCATCAGAAGAAGCATTTGGTGCTTGCGTGGCGCCTACATATCATCATTGGGTGCCTTGGCTCTTTTCAGCTGGGTGTTTGTGTACTTGGCGAATGTCAGGAAGCTATGAGACTGCTGATGCTGCTGGCTGTTTTTCTCAAAACACTTTGAGCTTTGCTGTGGTGCCCATTTAGAAGAACAGTCAGATACAGTTCATTATAGGCAATAATTTGTTGAGGTTTTTTTTTTTTTATTGCTTCCCCACAGATCTGCTTGTGGGCAATGTCATGGTGCCTCTTGGTATGGCTGCCAAGCTAAGCTCTTATGGTGCTGCTATCTACCCATGCACAGTCGTTTGGTCGTTTCCTCTTAGGAAATATATTGAGATGATTTATGCTGAACCCAACTATTCATGTGAGTACTTGGTTAGTTTTAAGGTATTCATGTCCCACCTAATGTTGGAAGCACTGTTTTGGGTAGCGAGTTCAGGGTAATATTGAAAGATTGTCTTTAAATCCTTTAATATATCCCTTGTTTATTTGGCCTCAAGGTAAACAACATTTTTAGATCAACTCATTCAGATTTTCCACATATTCATAACGGCCTTAGAGAAATGTTTTGCTGCTATCTTTATTGCTTCTGTGTCTGTAAATATAACCACCACCTGTTTGGTCTCAAAGCATCTGATCAAAATTCAGGGTTATGTGTCGTGCTCAAGGACATTTCGACATGTGGACTAAACCAGTCTAGTCTCTGTTTAGACTATTCAAACTAATGAGGGAGTCTGGCTTAGTCCTGGAGTGTTCTATTGCTTCCCAAGAGCATGCAGGGTTGAAAGAGTGATGACCAAACTCTCTATTATGTGCAACACCTGCCACCCACTGCGCTGAACCATAAGCAATATTGGCAGCTCCTTTGGCGCCAGGATGCTGCACATCCAGTTTATGAAAGAGACACCTCCTGCCTGCTGTTTTGAGGCTCCACAACCTGCTATCCTCAGTAGACCATAACAACACCGGAGTGATCAGACAGCCATGACACCCAGGTGGTAACTTTTTGCACCCAGTTTGTCTTTAGACATATGGTGTAGTTATCTGCCTCACTAATCATTATCATTATCAATATTAATTGACTTGATCCACTATGTTAACTGAAAACAATACTTTAAGCTTTTATAGTAAATTAAATTTATTGTGTCAGCTGGTTTGATATTGACCAATCCATAGTCCTAGCCCTATTAGTTGCTATTGCTAGTTTGACAGAAAGAACCAATGCTGGTTCCATTTAGTCGAGTGCAGCAGTGAATTTGTTTCAAGAAGCAAACAGCAAGGACTCCATTACTTTTCACATTTGGATGTCAGACATCATGTATATAAAATAAATGTAGTGAGAAGTTACTTTGGAGTGGCATATGGCCTGACAGTGACAATATAAACAATAATATTACGCAACATTAGCCTTGATTTTTTCAAATTAGCCAATATTTTGGTATAAGCTTCCACTGTACAATGCGATGTGTCCAAGAAGATTCTAACATGGTTATGATATGGAGTGTTGCATTAAAAAGATAGTTAACCAAGGTACATAGCTTACAAGTGTTATTGGAACAAAAAAAGACTAGAGAGAGAAAAAATGAATCATGAATTGGCTGGATGGATGAATTTGCATTAATGTGAGCAAGAGACAATATCAGAAGTTAGAATTTTTCAAGAAAAAACACATTTGAAGGAGTAAAACTAGACATTTTTATTAAAATTTTAACTATATGTTACTGTCTTTATCAAATGACAGTATTACGAGAGAGAATATGGCTGTTTTCTTCATGAATATAAAGGGTTCGCAAAGAAATTGGGATTTATTATCTAGGAACCATTATTGTCTATTGAACATTTGAAAGAGATCTTCCAAATCCATCCACAAATAGCCAACAACAGCCAATTGCAAGTCTAAGGAAGCTAATGAATCCCAAATATCACAATAGATAAAAGAGAACAAATGTTCTTGTTTTATACCTGAGTGCACCCAGGTGTTAAACTCATCTCTCTCCTTCATTAGGATGAAAGGCTTTTGGAGCCAACTGCTGATGGAGCTACCTAAGGCCAATGAGGTGTAATTAACGTAGAGCAGTGCTTGGGCATGTGTTATTCTCCCCCTGTAGGCCCAGCCCAAAAAGCGAGGTGTCTCCTTGCATTACAAACCATGCATATTGTTAAGGCAGCCTGAAGCGCTGCCACCCAGAAAGGCTACATTTCGGAGCCTCTCTATCTTTGTCCAAAGCCTCTAGCCACCCAGATGGTCCACTGCATTTACCTCACATACAAAGGTTAATCACAGCTTCTATCTGCTAATTACAAAACAAATTATATTAAGTGACTGGGTGCATATGAAATACATGCTCATCATTTGATAACTGGGATGATTTTTTGAAAGACTAAATCATTGCATATTTGCTTTGAGCTTTGTAATCCAATAAAAAAATGGCCCAAATAACACAACAAACGAATTACTTGATAAGAAACAGTAACGCGGTACATTTCTAGTTACAACAAAAAATAAATCGGACTGCTCTCACATGTTCCCCCAAACACTGCTCTTTAGTATTTCTATTTAACCATAAACTATGTAAAAGAAGTGGATGCGGGCCATGTGACATCACCAACTGGTCAGAGTATGTTGTGGGAGTGGCTTATCAATCAGCGTAGCCTCGCTTCATCCACGTTTTTTTCTCTAAATTGGACCATCATTTACAAAATAGACATCATGCTTTAATGAAGAAGACGCAAACAAACAATGGACATCACAACCTCATCAAGAACATCTTTAACTGAGGTAATAAATCAAGTGAGAAGTAGACTAATTTTCTCATTGACTTCTATGCAATCAGACATTTTTTCACAAGCAGGGGAGTGACCCTCTGCTGGGAATTAGAAAGAATAAACGTTGAAGGCGCTTCCTCCTCAGCTTCACTTGTATGTTGCTTAGTATTAACTTAAACTTGTTTTCTTTATGCCTTCAATCTGTTGCCAGTTGTTTAAGAACATGTTTCCTTTGCAAGCCATCCTAAGATAAAGATACAAACAGCATGAGACAAAGAGACAGACGGTGGAATTACCAGTTAACAGGAATAAATAAAACAGAGAGGAGCCCAGTGGGGCCTGCAGGTGTTGTCAAGACTATGAAATGTGTTGTGACTTTACCAATGTTTTTAGTGTTAGTCACAGGTTTTCTTCAAACTACAAATTGCTAATTAATTTGAAAGTGTTAGAGAGGTATTGGCACTGATGTGATAGGGGTGCTCATTCCCAAATGTTTGTATAAGTATGTGACAAAGATCTTTTATTAAAGGCGGATGTAATATTAAAAGTGGATGCAGGGTTAAGTGCTCAGCATGTCTCTGCTAATGCACTCCTGTCTTGTTGGGCTGTGTTCTGGTAATAGATAACAAAGTAAATGAGAAAAGGAAATCATTTGCTAGAAAACAGAGCTTGATGGGCAAATAATTTGTGTAATTATTGAGAGTCACGTCATTGCCCTGCAGTAGAACGAACAGAGAGGTCTAAGAAGGCTGACAGATATAAATCTCATAAGGCTTTTGATTCATTGATGTCCTTGGCGTTAAGAGACCTAATTGAGAGACAGTATGATGTATAGACCAACTTAGTGTTCAAAGACCACAATTAGTTTTGGATGTTACAAAGATTTACAGCTGACTGAACATTTCATGTGCACAGAAATATACATTTTAATACAGCTTGAGTGCCATAAGACCATGCTATTGATTATTATGTGTGGCAGAAAAATAGAAACGTATATATTTTAACACAGGAAGAGGTTAAGTAGCTATAGAAAGAGCAAATTCTGCAGAATAACATCTTAAGTTGCATGTAGGATTTTTTTTCCTCTCATGGCAGATTTGTGCTCCCCTCAGGAGATCATCGATGTTATCCCCCCCCGGTCTTAAATCATCAGGAAGTGTGAAGGGATCAGTGTGTCAGCGGGGCTTAAGAGCAGATGACAAAGTCTGACTTTGTATTGCCTGGGAATCTTCTTTTTCAAGCTCTTTTCTTTTTCTTGCTGATTTAGTTGTTGTGATTTAGGTTTTCCGAATTAACAGCCAACATGTATTTTTCTACAAAATGTAGTAGGCCTTGTGGCTGCATGTTATCTACTCTCATATAAATCATTTAGGTAGCTTAGATTCCAGCAGAAGAAAGGGCTCTTTTTGCAGCCGTATGTCTTTTGTGAGCACAAATAGGTGTCTAACTCACACAGGCTGCCATCCTAATGGCTGCATTATATGTTGCCACATTCTAAACTTTTCATTTCATTTGAGAGGTCATCATCACATGGGAATAGATCCCACTGTGTTTCTCAGTGGAGCCATTGTTTTCTAACTCATCCACAGGCTTGCTGACAGTAATAGCGCAGTCTATTTGAAGTTGTAGTCACACTATGACAGTTAGAGAGATTTATAGAAGAGAGTGCTCCTCTTTAAGGCTTCCTGTCCCATTTTCTCTCTGTTTACAATAATAATGTGCCATCCCTGCAGGAGGGCCTGATGGCACTTGTGTGTCCTTTGTATATGTGTTTATGTGTGTGTGTGTGTGTGTGCTCTTTATATGTAGGCACATGAATAATTGTGTAGTGTGTATTTATGTGTGTCTGAGTGCATGTAGGGTTTTCATCATGTTTTTGCAGGCTTTTTTGGGGATGTTAGCCATTATTTTTTATCTCCCACAGTAATTTGGAGAGTAAAACGATCATGAAATTACTTTACATGTCATGCACGTGGCAATTTCAAAGAATAAATGCCCTTTTGGAAACCAGGTGATGTACATGACATTCAGAGCATATCTGGGGTTCAGAGTGTGAGCAGGGGCTGACTCACTATCACTCCTGTTCTCATTCCCAACACGTCACATACAGATGCTTAATGATGCCCTTTGGCATCACTTTTTAACACACGGGGTACTCACATGCTCCAACATGCACACATGGCCAGACCAGCTACTCATGGACAGAGAGTGACTTAATTCTGTGGTCAGGCCTGCTTTCTTCAGCATATCTTACATTCAGACACATACTACAATACGTAGCAATATTTACAGTACCAGTTTAATGTTTGGACACACCTGCTCAACATTCTGTGTTTTTTTCTTTACTTTTATTACATTTTCTACATTGTAGTTTAATATAAAATACATCAAAACAATGAAACAAAAAAGTGTTAAACAAGCCAGAATATGTTTTATATTTTAGATTCTTCAAATTAACCACCTTTTGCCTTGATGTTCTCAAACATATTTAAAGGCAAGAAATTTCACAAAGTAAACTGTGACAAGGCGCGCCCGTTAATTGACAACCTTTCTGTGTGAACACCTCATGAATCTGACTGAGAGAATAACAGAAATGTCCAAAGCTGTCATCAGAGCTAAAGTTGGCTACTTGGAGGAATATAACATATAAAACATATTCTGGTTTGTTTAACACTTTTTTATTACATAGTAACCCATGTGTTCTTTCATGATTTGTATGTCTTCAGTATTAATCTACAATGCTGAAAATATTTTTTTTTTTAAAGAATGAAATGCCTTGAATGAATGTCCAAACATTTGACTGGTACTGTATATATAGTTTATCATACTACCTTTGATACAGCACCTTTATAAATGACCACACATAAAGACCACTCTAACCTGATCCTGAGCTTGTTCCATTCGGATGTGCACATTCAGGAATGAATAAATAAGGACATCCAAGAGTCTTTGTAACTTAAACATGGATGCATGCTTTCACTACGACCATTGGACACTGCATGAAGCATACAGTATTTGGCTCAAGCAAGTATTCTGTGGGTCCAGTCCATGTCCAGTTCACGTGTCGTTGTGTTTACAGCAAATGTTAGAATTGTCTAAAATCAGTGGATTTTGTTTGATAATATTAAAAAAAGAAAAACCAAAACGGTTTCTTGTCGACAACCCAATAGTTACTTTTAGTAATCCTGTTTAGATACAGAGCACACAGCCTCTCTGAGCATATGCTCATTCGCGCCGACTTCCCTCTCACCAACTCCAGACAAATTAATTTCTCGGAGTTGCCTTCAGCTGCAGGTCTGGCCATAGCACAGCTGTTGCAACCAACTGCAGCACTTTAAAACTCTCTCAACACCATGAATCATTCAGTTTGGCAAAATATGCAGGACGGCTAGATTCAGTGCAGATGATGAAGCACTTAATCATCCTTTACCCTCATTAATGAAACACGGAGCAGAATGCAGTATTTTCCAAAATCAAATTTAAGCAAAACTATACATTTCTGTCACTGCAGGCAAAATCTAAACTAATGATCATATCATTGTTCTTCTCTCCCCTGCCCAACTTCTGGCTTGTCATGCACTGCTAATATGGACATCCCCGCAGGCTCAGGTCAGTGCCGTTCATTCTGTACATATACTCTGCTATAGCTAATGAAGACAAAATGCATGCCAGAACTGTCCACGACACATATACTCTTGTGACCCCTTTGGTCGAGAGGAAGAACAATATTTTGATTGGAGAGAGTGAAATCATTCATGTGAAGTGCATTGGGATGATATTCCATCTCATTTCTAACTGGAGGGAAACAGATTGACATTTTCTAAAGAAGGACTTCATTATAGGATATTATATTATATGAGAAGTCGATAAAGCTTTTGAGAGTGTGCTCAAAGAAATTGAGCCGGGTAATATCATTCTTGTATTGCTTATCCAAAAAAAAAAAAATATATATATATATATATATATATTTGATTTCAGAGGTGTCTAAAAGAGAACAAAAGAGCAGAAGGTAGAGATTGATTGAGATTGCCCATATAACATATAACCAATGAAAGAATCCGGTCTGTACCAGCTGAATCTCACTGATAGCTCATTCCTCTTTCCTCTGTGATGAGAGTTCTTTGTGAACGTGTGTGACCGAAGATTTAGTTTGAAGCAAATCCAGTATTATTCCGCTCTGTCTTTGTGTCATGGTGCACCAGCTTTAACCTGCCAACAAAAGATTAAATATCTACCTTCATGTGTCGTAGCATTATAACCCATTTGATAAATGCTACAGCCACATGATTTGTCGCTAAACAAGTGCTCAATGGTGCTCAGTAAATAGTGCATAGATAATGCGGGAAAATGGCTAGAAAGTATTTTCTCTTGTGACCAAAATTAGCTGTTCGGTCGAAATTGTGTTTCTACAGTAGTAGCGGAGAAAGTGGGAGCAGAGCAGTTGCCAGTTTACCCAGCAGGGGCATCTGCAGGGACAGATGGGAGATGATGAGGGTGTGTAATAGGCATCTGTGTGGCCCGTAGGGGAGGGAATACTCAACACTCATTCCCTCTCTATAGTCTGCACACACACACCTACCCACACAAACACTTACAGACACCCATTACAGCTTGTCATAGCTTTTTCCACAAATTGTCCTCTAGAGTATACCTTTTACTGTGGCAGACTGTTACATAGATTGAGAGTAAACATGTGTTTACAGGAGCATTGCGCTGGCTGTTCCCTTGGTTATACGGACATGCCAGAGTCACTGGTTGAGTGGGGAGAAGTGAACAGGCTGAACATCCGGCCAATTACATCCTCAGCTGAAGGGCCTATTGCCATGGTCATTGTCCTGTTACACTCTGCAGCTGTTTATTCCATATCATGCATAGGTTTTATTTCAGTTGATATAAAAGAATTATAATACCGTCTTGTCCTTTTCTGCAGTGGTAACATGTGAATGAATTAGTTCAGAGCCATGCTGTGGTGAAAGGTTCACTTGTTCTTGTTTAGGGGTTTAACATGATTTTAATTTATGATATACACAATCCAGTCCAATGTTCATACTGTGAATGTGGAACATATACGTTACATTATCCTGATATCTAACTCCACCATCTTTGGCAGCACCTCAAGGATTCTTCTCTTAATTGGGAGTAGTATGGACTTCAAAATGTCCCAGGGTAGCAATGTGCATATCCATAGTGTTTGATGTTAAAAATAAATCAAAAAGAAGAAAATTCTAGCATATGTTGTTTCCTTAAGCAGAGTCTTATCATTTAGAAATTAATCCTTGTTAGGTGTAATTTTTTGTTAGATTTTCTAAAGGAAACCCCATAAGGAATACTGGTTTTAACCTGGACACCTCATTAGTGTGAAAGTGAAAGTGTTTTTAATATATGTTCTACATTCCCTACAAATGTATGAACCGACTCTATACATGCTTGTGTGTGTTCAGTATGTGTGCCCATTTTTTGCAGGTTACACACTCTGCTGCTTTCTTTCTATAATCCCTCACGTGTGTCCCTGTCCTTGTGTGTGTGTGCCTGTTCGTGTGTGTTTGCAGGTGTACGAGGCTGTGCCTTGCCACAGCGAATGCAGCCAGTACGAATGGAGGATCGAGCCCTGGTCCATTTGTACCATCAACACTGTAGACGACCTGCCAGCCTGCGGGGAGGGAGTCCAAAGCCGCAAGATCAGGTCAGTGAGCAGGATAGGCTTGGCAGACTGCACGCCTGGCAATGCAACACACACAGGGAGGGGTAGACTGGCAACGGCTCTGTAGCTGGCACTCACATTGGTCCTGACACTTGCAGTGCCAGGGGAAAACAAACAGTCAAAACAAACTACTGCTTCCTAATGAGTTGTTAGATTTTTTTGTAGTGCCTTTTTAGTGGTACTTAAAATAGACACAGAGGGAAGCAGTGAAGGGTTGACCTTTTCCACGGGCAGCATGTACAGGTGTTGGTGTTAGATTATGCACTATGGGGAATGGGAAATGTCCAGTGGTGCTATTGTGTCCAAAGCAACTTCATTGATTTACTTGTTTAGTATATGTCTACCTTTAAGTGAGACTCACAGCCATAGATCTAAAGCTGGTCCCAAACAACAGCTGCTGAAAAGGAGCACAAATCAGCCAGTTTTATGGGGACCAGCTTTCTAAGATTTAAAAATTCAAATTAGTTTGAAAGTTAAACTTTAACTTTAAGTGAAATTCTGCTGCTTAATCAATACTTTCATGGTCAATACTATGGTTAACTAAAACTAAAAGAATGGCCTTTATAATAGAAGAAAAAACAGAAAATAAAATGTACCCATATTCAGAAATATATTTGATGTAAGTACAGACATTTCTGTCTCTCGGCTATATTAGTTATTTGTTTACTGCATGTTTGTCACAAGTAGTGACTGAAGATGCAGGTGGAGATGCATTTTGATGCCAGGTGTGAACAGACATACTTTAAATCTGTACCCTATCTTTAACTGTTCCCAAGAAATAAAAAAAAAACTTCGGTCTCTAGTGTCAAAGTCCCAAGTTTGGTAAACCGAACCATTCAGCCCGAGCGCTTCTCTTTTTGCTGCAGGATACAAAGCTGTGCTATTTCCATCTTCACCACTGACTGCTGTGTTGCTTTTCTAAAAGCATGGGTCATTTGAAGTCACTTTAACAAACAGTAAATTGGCTTTTTGAACCCATGTTTCAGTTGTAAATAGCTAAATGTTTAGAGAACCCAGACAAATGGGACAAATCGTCGAGACACTGTACAAATAAACAAGTTGCAAAAGCTCACCTTAAAGAGAAAAAAAGAGAGAGCAATTTTAAGTCACAAACTTAGAAATGTGTTTCAAAACTCAAAAAAGGACCCAGTTATGAGTGCCCCAGAGACTAGTTATATAGCTGTGTCTGCTGCTCTGCTAGGTGTGTGAAGCAGGGAACAATGAGTGCGGAGAATAGCACTGTGGAGGACAGTCTCTGTGATCAGGAGGACATGCCACCCAGAGCCCAGGTCTGCTTTCTGGCCTGCCCCAACGACTGCGTCATGGCACCCTGGGGACCGTGGAGCAACTGCCCTCTGGTAAGAAACAATAATGTAACTGTTTTCATTGTTTGTTGACAATTTGTGCACCTAGTGGGATCATTATTCTATTGTTATCATAGACAACATGATCATCAACATATCATTTGGGTGAAATGGTTAGATAAACCATTAAAGAGAGACATTTTTAGTAGCAGATTATAAACATTTGTATTATTACATATCATTAACATATTCATAGTTTGACTATTCTGTCCATTGATTTACTATTAGGGCTGATTAAAGTAGATTAATCGATTATTATATCTGGGTAATAAACAGAAATTACATTGATTGTTTTCATGGTTTTAGTAAGAAATAGGCTTACAGAGTATGCTTTATTTCCTCCTCTTTCAAAACATGTTTATATTATACATGTGGGATTTTTTCTTCATGGTGGTCAAAAGCTAAAATTCTAAATCTCAACTTGTGACATGCATTTGTAATGATTGCTGACTCTTCTTAGACACATGCTCCATTATTTAGAAACAGAGAGATTTATTTATTAAAGTGATGATCAACAGCTGTACTAATACTCAACAATTTGTTTTGATGAGACAAATTGTTGAGAATCGTCTTAATAATTACTAATCAGATTTGAAATTGTGAAGAGCTCTTGTGGGCATCCTCCCAGCTGCTCTGTAACCTTGTGGTTTGAAATCACATTTTGTACGACAACCGCCGGGACTGCAAATTAAATTGAGTCTATTAATGTACCTTAATTTCCTCATGCCCTCAGTCTAAAGCTATGTAGCACACAATAGTTTCCCCCCGTGTTTTTAGCCACAGGCTACTGGTCACCCGGTCATGTAGTCTTGTTATATGTTTCCTGTCAAACATAACAGCTCAGTGAGCTGGAACATTGCAGTCAGACGAAGAACAGGGTGGGAAAAAAGAGATAGAGAGATTACTTACTTAGTCAGAGTTTTCTCCACAGACATTTCATCTCATTCGATCTTTAAATCCTCAGGCTTAGGCAGCACTCTTAACATCAGTGAAAAGCAGCCGTCTAATGTATTTGTATATAATAATGCCAAAACTGTTAACTTGAAAGCCAATTAAAGTGTAACAGCCATATAAACTGTTATGGGCAATTTGTCTCTACAGTTAAACCAGCTCTAAAACATTTAACACATGTAGCACAATGGAGTGTGTGGGGATGGTGGTTTTTGTATTTGTTTCTGTTTGTTCATCCACCTAAATGACTTCTGAAGTATGCAGTGCTCATAAACAATATAAATGATCTACAGTAGCTGCAATTGATTTTTGTTTGGCACAGCAGGGAAACTCCTGCCAAAGAAAGATGTGAAAAGATAAACTTGGGTTGTGAGATTCTACACATTGCTGTCAATGACAATAAAACAATGAAAATGATAAATAAATTATTTTTAACCTCTTTTTATGTCACTATAAACAAAACCTTTTATGTACTGTACCTAACAGAGCTCTAAACTATTTCAAATGTCCACCTGAAATCATTCTACGCACTCTGGCTGCGTGAATACAGTGAGCGAGCAATCAAAGCATTTCCATAATGAGCAAGGGCTCTGTACATTTAAAAGCAAAATGTGATTTGCAATCAGTGCTCAAAGCAAATGTCAGCTACAAAATACCGTAATTATGAAAATCAAAGGTTTTGAACAGTTTTCGCAACATTGTTTTGAACCTAACCTTTGCAGAACTCCATAACCACAAGTACAGTATGAACCCACCATGTTTTCATTCAGAAGGTCCAGTCACTGAATCATTCTCGACACTGCTCTATCTCCATTCTCCTCTGAGACAGTCGTGTGCTGACTTCTGATTGACTGGGACGTTAACCTGTGAGACACTGATAAGAGATGGAGATCTTTAAAAAGACACATCTCAATTCCTGATGTCCTGGAAGGAAAATCCTTTCTCAAATGGACAGTGTTAGTGAAAACATGGATGCTTAGTGTAAAATACGCTCGTCCTCTGTGATTGGAGATAGTTGTATAGCCCTGGGCCATTCCTGTATACTCAGCTGGAATGAGGATGTTGTGCAGTGTGTGCAGGATTGAGATGAGATCAGCGGTGTTATGGGGTCCAAGGGTGGCACGGTGATGAAGGAAAGCATCCTGGTTAATAACACTGGGATGTACCTCTATACTGTCCACATACATTCATGGCGTGATGGCCAATGATGTTCCTCCCCATGGCTTTGTGTAAGTTAGGTTAAAGCCAACTGTGAAAAAAATACAATTATAGGAGATTGTGTGTAGCTCCAACACCCTCCAAGACAGAGACAAAGTCTTAATGTTAAAGCACAAACACTGCATTACATGCTTGTGTTTACATCACAGCACACACTATGAGTACACAGTTTATTGGCTCTCTGTTGGGTTCATTGAAATTAGTCTTTTGCAACATAAAAACAGATGGTTGTTGTTTTTTTCCCCCCATGACTTCCACAGAGATGATTTTAGGAAACAGTCATCCATTTGTGAACAGACAATTCTGTGGCTTTTAGATTGCATCATAGATTTCAAACTGAATCAACGTGATCAGAAAACAAATTGCCTGTCCTGCCGTAGCAGGGAAAACATGTTCAGCACTTATAACCACCACTGTGTGAACATATTAACGATATAGTAACTAGTGCTTGAAATGCAGGGCTTAATTACTGGTGCCCCACAGATCTATCTGATGAATCTCAAGAGCTACTTGATTTTTATTGCTCTGATTCTTTTAGGTTTAGTATTGCCACCTTCCCATTTTGTTCATTTTGCACATTCTATTACAAACTGTTTAGAAAGAACTTGTGAGTCCTTTTTCTCTCAGCCAATGCACTAGTTGACCTCTGGTCAGGATTGAAGGATCGGTTCTAGATCTAGATAACGGACAACACTGACAAAGGATCCCTAGATTTTATACACACGGGGGAGAAAGAGTGAATATGTTAGGCAGCATGTTCAACAGATCTGTTATTGCACTGCCATTCATAACCCGAGGCTACTCAGCTTGCAGATTATAAATGAGCAGACTTAATTTATTGATTTTGTGAAGTTAGTAGGTTTTATTGGTCGATTGTTCTGAACATGGTCCTAATCCATCAGCAACCGCAGGCGCAATTGAGCGTGCAGATTGCTGAGTCTTATGCATGTAGCCATCCAAATGCATGTGCATAGTTGTGTGACAGTCGGTGTGAAAACATTAGGGGCACAATGGCTGCAGCTGATTCATGAGCCTCACACAGAGGTCCCTCATTAGGAGGTGACAGTGATTGAGGTGCATGGCGTGATGCATCAGGAGCAGAGGGACAAATGCAGCTCAATTCAAAGACCTTTATCAGGCGAATCTTTCTTCCTACCTCAGAGCTGACAGTTCCTCCACATTTTCACACATCTTTCGCTTCTCAGTTCACAGATTTCCAATCCCATGTAATGTGACTTGAGTGATTTGCATGCTACCACTGTCCCTATTCTTAGTTCATTTTAATGCGACACTCTTACAGTTCTCATAATTGATCTCTCTATTATCATCACATTCATCTTCATCTGCCTTCAACTGCCCTTTGAAAAAGTCGATACTACAGTAAATTCAGGTTTCTGCCAGTTTACCTATATACGTTGCAGGAATATTCAGACATTCAGCCTGAAAACACAGCATTTATAGCACACTGAAGGCAACAGTAACTGTATATGTGTCAAATAATGTTGAATTCCTTTTGAACAAGTGCCCCAGTTCTTTCCAAAGGCCTCAGGTGGGAGATACAAGAGGATGTTAAACAGATTTGTATTAGTCAGTTTGCATTACCTGTACTATAAAAGCTCACTGTGTTCACCCCAAAGTATTAACACATTCTTTTGTTTTTTTAAGAAGAGATTCATGCAGAAGCTACATCTATCTATTACCTACGAGAACCGAACCCTACTTTAACACCAGGGATACCTAGGCAATATTATTATATGATATTTCATAATTATACAATAATACATCATAGTTATATAGATAATATATCATATTAAGAGAAAGAAAACAACTCTTGTATTTTCAAGAGTAAAAATGGGTTCCAGGATAGGAAACAATATGAATGAGTGCATGTTTTAAAAATTAAAAGTAATTCTGGAGAGTTAAGTCATTCATTGACCATAACACACATTAAAAGAAAAAAATCTAGACTTCCAGGTTGTTAGCCAATTAGACCAGGTTACCACAGTGAAGCTCGTGTACAGGGACTCATTTTACATTACATGTAAAATCTTGTTTTTAAAAAGGAAAGGGATGTAGAGGTTTGATTGGCAAAGGAGGCAGAATGAGGCTTGGCTAAATCTACATTTAGTATTCAAATTGGATTTAGCATAAATGTCTTGCTATACAAATGTTGGTTGGCTTGTAATTACCTTTAGTTCTCTCCTGAAAAGGCTCAAAATGTGGGTCGACAGGGTGAAAAGGAAAGGTTTAATTTACAGATGGCAATGTTTTTAATTCATTTCTAACATTTAAGTTGTGATATTACTTGAACACATTAAAATATAATATATATATTGTTCTTGGACACAATTTCCAAAGTTTCTTTTTCTCCAAATAAATTCCAATCAAATATAATCTCATCATGGAGTACTAATTATAATTTTAATCTGTGTAGCAACTACTCCTTAAAGATATCTTTTTACCTTACCCGCACCAGTTCTTCATTGGCATTTTGAAATGATTGCTGGCTTTGATTTAAAATTCAAGCCTCTCATCATTTTTTAATTGCACATTGTAATGTTAAGAGGGTTCAAGAGGGTCATGACAAGCTTTTAGACAATGATCACAGTACTTTAATATCATTTAAATATCTCCTCAAAAACCAGAAACAGATCATGGAAGATCAAAAACTGCAGCTTGTATTTTAATTACATCGCCACAAACATTCAATTAGAATCCGATTTTGCTCAAAGATGAAACAATTTGTTGGAAGTCAGATTAGTGTTGTGCACTCTGCGTCTTGAAGCACCAAAGCAAAGAGACGAGAAGAGAAGGGTCTCACCTTGAACCCACTCATTTGATATTTTTTCCCTTTCATTAAATATGTTTGAAAGAGAGTGAAAAATATGTCACCTCAAAGAAAGACAAGGCGCTTTGTACCAGATGTAGCTGTTACACAACAACTGCTGTCCCTGAGACTGCATGTCCATAAAATGATAATATTTGCTTACTTTTTCTGTACTAATAATGAGCAATGGGGAAATACACAGATCTATTTTCTCCTACCTTCCCCCCACATTTCAAAATCTATGTTGCGGGTTCAAAAAGCATGTTTTGTATCTATGTTATCATTCAGATACTGGATGGATTTAATCGATCATTATTATAAACCCCTGTACAAGAGCATGAAGTATTATAAGTTGCTGCAACCTGTTAGCTGCACACCTTTAAATCCCTGATTACTTGCTCCATAGCATGATTACAGTTTAATCATATTGTGGTAGTCATTAAATGCAAATGCAGGAGACAGCTTTCAGTTTCTTTGGCCTACTGAATGCAAGCAGCCTCACCCCAACCTCCTCATCTCTGAAAATAAACCTGCACCCCTGACGATTGCATGTTTCTTCTCCATGCTCTATCTGTTGTTCAGCAATGTGACCAAGGAGCAGCGAGAAACAGGAGCAGACACATCCTCCGCCTCCCGGCCACTGAGAGCTCAGCCTGCCCAGAGCTGGTGCAGTCAGAGCCCTGCGTCCTCAACAGCACCTGCTTCTCCTACCAGCACAGAGTCTCAGGTAGGACGGTCTGCACGTCAGGAGTTCACACAGGGCAGCTCCCAGGGGCTGACAGTGTAGGCTTTTTAATCTTAATGTAGTGAATGTGAAGAAAGCTCTGAGTACTTGGCCAAATTTTCCTCTGTGAGACACAGTTGCCAAAATTTCCCAAAATAAAGAATTAGGACTTTAGCACACTGTTGCTGGCTA
This sequence comes from Serranus cabrilla, assembly GCA_903364295.1. Lineage (NCBI taxonomy): Eukaryota > Metazoa > Chordata > Actinopteri > Perciformes > Serranidae > Serranus > Serranus cabrilla. The sequence goes on from CAFUXE010000454.1 coordinate 549,782, forward strand.
GAAGTGACAGTGATCCTGCAGGCATGGGCATACAAGCTGACAGTGTGACTAATGCACAGGTCCGTTGCTGTGTGTGTGTATTGCAGACTGGAGTACATGCCAGCTGAGTAAAAATGCCATCTGTGGAAAGGGTTCACGGCTGCGTCTCATCGACTGTATCCGCAGCGATGGGAAGACTGTGGAGATGCAGAAGTGCGAGCAGGTAACGACTGTGTAGACAGACCTGATGTCAGTTAAGGCAGTTTAATATTATCATTGGACAGTTAAGTGTCTCAACAGCCATACAGTTATTGTGTCAATATTTTCTTACTATGGACAGAGAGATACTTATATTACTATATACTATAATTCCAATGTGTGTGAACAAAAGTGCAGTAAAATAAAGTAAACAGGTCTCACTAGGGCTGACCTTTGAAACACTCTCAGTTTGAAACCAAAATATGGACTTTTCTTTTTATATACCATATATTTGAAGGTCTTGCTCACTACAGATGGGGTTGAGCAAACAGGAAGTGTGCCAAATGACAGAGAGCTCCCTAACAGGGTAAATTGGAATATTGGACTTCAAAATTGTTTGGGGAGTTTCTTTTCCGTTCTTTTACTGTAAAGTATTGATTGATGCTGCAGAACTGCACTTCCTCCTCTGTTCCCACTGGCTTATACATTATTGAAAGCCCTGTTGTCCAATTTGTTTAAGTGAAAAGGTTGTGTCTAATCTCCTAACACCTTTATGTTTCACTTAACAGTTTGCCACAAAGCCAAACACAACTTAATTTTATTGCCTTGCCTTAATAGTGCAAAGATATATGATGTTGTTGAAGGTGCTGCAGCTTACTGTATATTCAATAGCAGCACTGGCTGCTTCATTTCTTTCTCGTGGGTTGGAAAGTGAATATCCGTCTTGTTGCACAGTCTGCAGTTGCTGGTATATGCAGAATCATATTACACTCTGAGTGAAGGGAGTATTTTGGGGATGAAGGCTGTGATGTGTTTGCACCGTCATGTGATTTCCTCTCATAAAAATTCAAAGAATGTAGCGCAGTAACATTTGAAAGCGAGGTTAATGGTAAAATTGTTTTGCCACATCTCCACTGTCCTGAAATGAACTGCAGCCTATTTAGAATATGGAAATGTGGGTGCTCCCTCTTTCTTGTTAGTAGAAGTAATTAGCTAGCCCTCCTCACAGCTCTGCTCTTGTTTTTTGTTTTTTTTGTTTTTTTGCAGTTTGGTCTGATCAACAAGTGGAAGCTGTCAGAGAGCTGCGTGGTTGACTGTCCTGTCAGCTGTATGCTCTCTGAATGGTCGCCGTGGGCGGAATGTTCGCACACCTGTGGTAACCAAGGTAAACAAATAAGCAAACAAACTTTACTTAAACCAATGGGAATGCCAACCTGATAAACAGAGTGGATCACATGTGCAGCGCCTTATTATTCCTTCTACTCAGACATTCACCAGGAGGTTGAATTGGATGAATACATTTAAATGCATTAAAATATTTACGATCCAAAGCCTTATTATACAGGGAAACAGTGTGCTAAGTTTTTTTCCCCTCAATAATGTATATATAATTATTTCCACTTATCACTTTGAATGGAGCTCGGTTTTCTTAATTAACATGGGCAAGTTTGCTTTATGAGGTTACATTTAAAGAACAGCAGGTTCATTAAACTCCATTTAATACAGCTCACCTTTATGGACAGCATGAATGATTCAGTGTTGCTTAATAAAATATATATCCTCCCTCTACATGATTCCAAGAATGCAATTAGTAATCACAAACTTGTGGCATGCACATCCTCACTTTGAGAGACAGCCATATTATAACCTCATGCAATATACAGAAGCGAATGATTTAACCTGGGTGCATACATTGTTTCTCTGGCCTCCCAAAGCCAATCTCCCAGAGAGAAAGCTTGTTATTCTCTTAATTAGCGAGACTCAACAGTATCTTCTTAAGTTCATTAATTTTAATTTGTCGTTAGCTATCTGTCTACTCACAGTTAACCCCTTGTTCCAATAAGCTTACACTTAGACAGGCTTTCAACTGGGGATTTAAACTCGAGACTCCCTCTGTCTAAGTCTCTCTCTTTTCTGTCACTGTTGCTGTGATTCTGTTTCTGCCCCTCTCTGTGTTCATTCTCACACAATGAGAAACACATCTGTCAGCCCTGATGAGGGATCTGCGTCGTATCTGTGTCAGACGATGCAAAGATCTTGTTCTGTCAGGATGCCATGGCAGCGCTAATATTTTGGTTTGATTTTTGAGATGGCAGGGCTGAACGTCCTTTTGCTGTGTCTGCCTGGGGCCCGTGGAGCTCAGCATCTCCCCTGGCATAAAACAAACACACACAGCTTCTGTCTTAACTGGATGGCTGATGGAGGCCATGCCTTCACTGAGCTCTCACAGGACCCAGACAAAGAGCTGTTACAACACAGCAGAGCCACTCTACAGCCGATCCTTTTTACTCTTGCCATTTACCAAACTTTCCCTTTCACCCATTATTAATGGCTCGCTTGAACAAAGCACTTGTGTAGGAAACTATTAGATCTGAGCGTCAAGTGGCATGGTGACACAGATGTATGGTGCTAATTCCTCTTTGTCACAAAGAAAACATTTCATAGGCTAAAGAGGAGGCGCAGCCTCCTTTCACTTCTTAAAAGTTGATCATCAGTCATTCTTCCACTTGTTTTTTAACTGCTATTTTATGGGGCTTTATGTTTGTGCAATGATGCATTTATTTCTCTGACTCACGTGTAATTTAGTTCTATGAATCCTATAGTGCTCTCGTTTTTTATTCACAGTCTTTTGTATTAAAAGTGGCCCTGAGTGTCACGATGATTGAGAGTCATCCATACAAAGGCGAAAAGAGTATTCAGCTTTAACATCAAAGCTCTATTTATACAGTGTGCAGGTATACTTAGCCTTCCTCTGATCTATTATTCTTCCTAATGTCCTGTGGGCCTTGATGTTCTGCAGGTCAGTCTGTGCGCACTCGGAGAATCCTGCAGGAGGCTCATGAGGAGGGGCGGCCATGTCCCAGCCATCTCATCCAGACCATGCCATGTCCCGTTAGGCCTTGCTATATGTGGCTGCTGAGTGACTGGTCCCCATGCACTGTAGAGGTATGGCCTGCACTGTGAATGCGAGTGATTTTATCATGCACTTACCAAGGGTGCCTAGTATGTGCAGTTTGACAGGAGACATCACACTGAACTCTGTGGAATCTTCAACCAGCAGTAGTGCTATGCAGCAATGTTTTGGATGGAACCTTGTGCCAAACACTGTTTTCACTCTACTTCAATAACCTGGAAGTGGTGGTAACACAAAAAGATACATAGGTAAAAAAAATTTAAAAAAAAAGAAAGACTGCTGGCAGTAGTTTTGTCCATGTCATGAACCCTTGGTTGTATTTATTGACCCAACTAAATGGCACTCTTAGCTTAAAGACAAAGGCTCAAGAAACGGCAATACAGTGTGTTTCATCCCTTTGATGAACAGAGAGTGCATCTTGTGGGCTCAAAAAATTAAGGAAACGTTTTATGAAGCCTAATCTGGCCGTCGCATGCATGCATACAAACATGGATACAAATAATGCAGCTTTAAAAAGTGAATTTACAAAAGTTTTATGAAGAAGAAAAGGCATTCACCTTGTTTTTTAGACCTGTGGTTATTAAATCTCAATATAAGCAAAGAGTTTGTTTACAAGAAACTCCACCGGGCCTTTAACCTCTTTAAGTTTGTAAATGATATTATGCAGACAAGCGTTACAACCCAGAGAAAAGTATCTTCTTGTTAACGTTGAAAGGATTAAAGACGGAATCTGTGAGAAATTTTTACACAGACTGGAAAAGATTGCACCATTTGATAGTTTTCCATTGAGTCCAGTGTGAACCAGGTATTAATAATTCTAATTCAAATCTTACAGAGAAGCAACACCAGACTAGTTTCAGCAAGTTTCATCTTTATTTTTTTTCTTTTGAATCACCAATTTATTCACAATATGTTATCATATCCAACCAAGTGAAAAAATATGCTCATGTGTGGACTTTGCTTTTCCTTAAGTTATGGTAAGGAAATGGATTTTGGTAAATCTTACAAAGACCATATTTGTGTGTGTTCATGCAGGGTGCACAGTGTGGTGAGGGGCTGCGCAGAAGGAACCTGTCATGTGTCGTCCACCCGGGCAACTGGCCGGAGTCTCCTCCTCAGCCAGTGGACGAGGAGCTTTGTGGAGGCAAACTGAGGCAGCACATCCAACAGGACATGGAGCAGCCCTGCTTCGTGCCCTGCCCAGGTAAAGCTGCACTCCAATATACTAAATGAAAATATTTGTATTTCAGTACATGAAGTGTTAACTTTACATAATTGTGTGATATATGCAGTGCATTGTTTTTTTTTAACAAATAGAGCAAAACCACATTGTATGAATTATGCATTACGCTTGTCATTTTGGATTTTATAATGCCAATAATTATTTGGCCTGAGGTCACTTGTTTCATAATCATGTTTTTTGATGCAAACTCATTTGCTGGAATCTGCCAATACACTCTCCTCTCTCCCAAATGATCGACATTTTCAGCTGCTTAATAATTATTGTAAAGTCAATAAAAGTCATAGATTAACTAATGACCCTTTTAGCTCTACATTATCTTCTTCCAATAACATTTTGTTAAGAAAAAAGAAAAGAACTATTTCCACTTGGATAGAAGAAAGTTCCCTGTTTTGTGAAGTCAATACTGAGTAAATAAACAAGAGACAGATTTTAAAATCAATAACTTGACAACACTATTGATTTTTGACACTTCATCATGTAACCACGGCATAAATTATATAAAGACTGAAAAAATCATCCCGTGGTAACTGAAACACTCAACAATTAGCAGCCAACTAGTGCCCTTATACCCTAGAGAAGGCAGATACATGTAAATTATAAATACTAGTACAGGCAAGACTAAAATATGTCTTTTTTATTTTGAGGTTAACTGAGTCTTTAAGTAGGAACAGCTTTGATTACATTTCTTGTTTATTTGTTTCTATTGCAGATGCAGTATATTATAAAATGTGAGGTAGCTAAACAAAACTATGTTTACCCTACTAATTTCTCAATGATAAATTAATTGAAATGATGATTTCATAAAATGATGGCATTATGATTATCATTATGCAGCACCGAGTGCGAGCGCGGCCGTGAGGGCTGGCAGTAAAAGCAGCATCGACCCCAGAGAGAGAGATGCTAAATGTACAAGGTCGGGCTACATGAAAATGATGAGCTGTGGTGTCAGTCTTCTAGCCAAATCAACTACTGAAGTCACGGACCTCTTCACAATTTAACACAAGTTCATTTGAGACCTGTAAACCGACTGTAAATGTCTCCAAAAGCCTCCAGAAAAGAAAATGAGGTTTACATTGAGCTCCTGGAAAGAAGTCTAAAGGGAAACTACTGGCTGATCATCTCGAGAATGTGGAAATTTGCCTCATGTGCCGTCAAATAAATATTCTTTTTAAGAGGTTATTTAGTTAGCCAAGACAACAAGCCGAAACTGAAATTGGCTATTGATTATGCCCATTATGTCTGTGGCATGAAAGCTGCAGTAGATGTGTTATAGCCTATAATTGAGCAAAACTGCATGAAAAATTAATGCAGTATGTGGGTGGAATACACTAGAAGGAAACATTCTTAGAATTTAAAGTACTACAGTAGCTCATTGACTTTAGCATTATGCCCTCTATAATATTCCCGTGTGAGCTCAACATACTTTAATTTGTGTGTTAATGTAATTTCTCACATTACCCTATAGTTACGTATATAATCTGTCATTGACGTTGTATATGTGCCTTATGACTTTAGCTTAATGTTTATTTGGTCAGTCACGGGTATATCACAGCAATTCAGTCCCAGACAAATGACACCACTAAACTGCGTAGTTTAGGATCTCCCGTCCAGGTCAATAATTACTCAGTAAATCAGTTGCTAATTGCACAGAGATTACACATAAATTGTGAATGGACCACCCAGAATGTGTGTTTGCTTAAAGGTGTTGTACACGACATTCAGAGCATATCTATGGTTCACCGATTGCCTCCACACAGCCCTCGAACATTCCCAGCTTGTCACACAGACGCGTGGTCAGGACCCCTGCAGGCTGCCACAACAAAGCACAGAGAAACACAGGAAGGGAGCAGGACTTCATTTGCTGGTGGAGACACCATTACTCCACTTTACACAGCAGATATTATTTTTCTGCTTTATTAATGTTCTAAATGTCGTGTACAGTACCTTTAAATCCATCTCGCTCTAAAGCCCTGTGCAGCCACAGCAACAGCTGGTGAGAAGCCCTGGATGAACTTGTTTCCCTTGCAGCTTTAACAGTGTTGCTGCATTTACTGCTGGTGGTCTGCAGAACTCATCAAACCACATGCATGCTGTTCTCTGTGATGGATAATGATATAAGTGCACCAGGGCTGGCAGAGTGCTGCAGGTACTGCGTGCTGTACCTTCACAGGGGGGTTGTGCTTGATATTGAAAACTTTGGAAAAGATCAAGTTGCTTTACTGTAAATCTGTAAATGTATGTTCCTCTCTGCTGTTCTTGTCTGTTCAAGTGGACAATGAGCAATGTGATGCCAAATTTAGACTAGATGGAGCTCCTTCACTTGGCTGCAGTGCATTAAAATCAAGACTGTATAGTCAAAAAGGAAACGTAACCTTTTACATATTTAAAAAAAATGGTGCACAGTCTTGTGATTATAAAAATCACAACAGCAACAAGAAGCCTGCAGATCATAGTTGACTGACATACCACGATGATGACCGGTTATCCTATTCATTTTTAAGCCACCGTGTTGTTGTAGCATCGCTGTTAACAGCGGAGCTGCTGGCCAGCTGACAGCAATGACCTGCTTCACTTGTCACTGTCAGACTCTGCACACTGAAAATCTATAATCAAGCTTTATCATCCTCAGGCACACTTAGTTGTTGTGCAAGCGAGCCACACAAGTAACATAGTTTTTTTTTTTTTTTAAAGAGAAACACAATCATCATCATCTGATAGAAAGACCACTCTGTTTGTCTTTGTTGTGTCTCTGGCCAAGCGATGCCGTTGTTAGCTTTGGCTACACAGAAGCATCATCTTGCAGTGCTTGCTTTTGCTCATCCGTCTCACACTCTCCTCTGATCCTCGCCTTGATTCATCACTCAACCTGCCTATGCCGTGAGCCTTGGCTCGGGATCAGAAGTGTTTGATGACCAGAGCAGATGTGTGTGTATTTGTGTCCATGTGTCTGTATGTGTGAAGTTGGCAGGCTCAGTGTGTGGGCCGCTGGAGGGGTTGTCAACATGTATGTGATGTACAGTATGTGTGCATGTGTGTAGCTGTTTGTGGCGTCCTGCAGCTTTAGCCACAGCATGTTTCCACAGACGTAGCAGCAGGAGAGAAGGGCTGATGGCGTGGATCTGTATAGAGATGAAAGATAAAGATATGCGTCAAGCCACAGACAGTCACTAATGGGCATTCAGGGCGGAGAATCAGACAGTTCTTGTGGCTGAGGGGCTGTGACAGCAGGTGATAATATCACAACAAGCTGACCCTATCAGGGATTACATGGGATAATAATGCTTGACCTTCAAGGAAGCAGGTGTTGACGTATTATTTGTATACTCAGAGAATACATCAAGCTGTGTTTATCCTTTAAAAACATTTCTGCTGGGACAAGAGACATGTTTCAGTATCGGGTGCTGCCTTTATAGTCGGGCTCAGAGTTGTAGCTTGTATTGTATAATTTATAACTCTGGTTGGTCTATTACTTCTGAATACCCACTGGGCTGTCTGAGTAATTTGTTTTTGTGCATTTGGTACATTATCAGCTGCAGATGTGTGCTGAAGTTGTTTCCGATCTCTTTTAAATGTTCCTGGAGCTAGCAGGGGAGCCAATAAAATGTTCCCTGAAAGTGTGTGTTGGTAATGCTGAATATAAACCACCCTCAAGTACCCCGAAAAGGAAGTCTGACAGTGTTATTGATTAAGGAGAGCCTTTCAGTGATGTTTTTCTGTCCCCTTTTCCCTCAGGAGACTGCCATTTGACTGTGTGGTCTTCTTGGAGCTCTTGCCAGCTGACCTGCCTGGAGGGGCGGAGTTTTGAGACCATCGGCCGCCAAGCACGCTCCAGAGCTGTGATCATTCAGGTCATGGAGAACCAGGGCAGCTGCCCACATCAAGTCTTTGAGACCCAACCCTGTGAAGGTACTGGGGAAACCACTCATTCAGAAATGCATTGACATATATTATGAAGAGTGTTGTTTTAACATTATCTGATTTAGTTTTATTTAACTCTGTAAGACCCGACTTACAAACGACTTTTCTTCCAGAGTCTGTAGCAGGATCAGTCTTTGACCACCAACAACCGGTGTCATAAAAACTAGAAGACCCCGGAATCCATGGGTACCAACCATGGTACCATATCACGTCATGATATCTTGTCAGGAAGAGCTAAATTACACTCACAATCTAGGCTCAAGTTTGTTGAGGGAAAAAATGACATTTTCACAGGGTCTGTTGACCTCTGACCTAAAGACATCCGAATGAAAATGGGTTCTATGAATACCCACAAGTCTCTTTACAGACATGCTCACTCTAGGCTAATTCCTTTTAGATGGAAGCCATGTAGTTGTTGTATTTACTGTATGCATGTATTCTGCATGCTGTGGTCCCTGAACAATGAACAATGAATTGCATACTATTGTGGATTCAGTGAGCCCATTTTTTGGGGGTGTGTGTGATGATGTTAGTCCCCATAGAAGCACAACTTTTGAAGTTGTTTCATATCACTATCATAACAGAGCATGGTAATGGACTCATTTTCAAAATTTGAAGAGGCAACTAACCAAAGCACAATGCTAGTCACAGATTTATGAAGAGAAAGAAACAATACACTATGCTGAGCTGGATCTCAGATTAATCTCCAGGTTCTTGTACACCTCTTCTATATAGCATATACTGTTGACCTGTATGAACTATAATCTTGATAGCAAATTATGGCATGTCTTGGATATTTAAGAATGAAAGCCTCTGATCCTCAAGATGGGTCAATGGAGTGCAAATTGTCTCTTGATAAACATTATTATTAGCCGTCAGATTTACTTACGAGGGCCACAATAAAGTTTCTATTTCATACCATTGACCTAGAACTACACTACAATGGGGCAGTATTACCTTGGCAGTGAATGAGAGTAGCGTTTGTACTGTGAATAAAAGTAAAATGCTATAAGGTGATATTTGATTTTTTTCTAAATGGCCAGCGCTGCTGTACATTTGAACATGGAGAGGTCAAGGCTACTTCAGTTATGATAAAAGATGGAGGCATCTGATAACTCACTAACCTGACGGAGATGTGTGTAATTCAGAGGTGAATACTGTATCTATTTTTATTACGCCCGGTGCCGGCAGCAGCTCCACAAACGTACGTCTATCTGTACATATGAATGTCCCATTCTCGTTCATGTAAAATCTCAGGATTACATGGGGGGAAAGTCCACAAATCCTCATGTGGACTCAAGTGACATTTTTGGCCAAGCATGTATATACGCTGTAGGATAAAATGTTGAGTGAATACCTGTTATATCCCAAACTTCAACTTCACTGATTTTCTAGCCATTATTCAAAGAACTCAGAGACAGAAGTGCAGATTATGACCATATTTCATTTCATTTACATGTTGTTGGATACTGAATTGGTGACACTCATCTTGAGAGTCCACCTCAGACTGTGCTAATTGTACAGATCTGCTGTGCTGTGGTTGAAGATGTGTATGAAGCCTCCACCTTTTAGACTTTGTAGCTTCTTTGCAGAGGCATCCATAATTGAAGCACTGTCCTCTGACATGCCTACATATGCAAGAGTCTAGACAGACATTGATGTGAGTGCAAGATGGCTATTCTTGTTATTTTCTGTTTTTAGTTTTAACATCTTTTAACTCTGACTCTTTCCATGTGCTGAGTTTATTCTTGAATATCATAAGCTTCTTACCTTTCTTCCATTGTTTCATGCAATAATCCTGTACTTGTTTACTGCTGCACCTTCCTATAGCTAATCAGCCACCAAGTATTAAAGCTCCTGCCAGCTCTCTTTTCTGCTGCTTTGAAAACTTGTAAGATTAATGATAATTGTCAGGTACTTGGCATTCATTAAAATGCTGCACACCTGTGTAGCTAGCTGTATGACTTAATTCCGGAAACCATATTTTAAAGCCTTTCCTGGGGTGTTTCTGCTGCTTTTGTAAACTTGCCATTAAATTCAACACAACATGTGTGGCTAGATTTTCTTTAATACATAAAATCCGGCTCAATTGTCTTTGACTGTTCCTCTTTTCAAATCAATCTTCCCCCCTAGCTCCCCCCAGGAAAATTAGAGCCTTTCTTTTAGAAAATAAAAGGTGTCTTTCATACATTTCCAACAAATTTCTACCATCTCATTTCCTCCAAAGATGCTTTTGTCTTGTAGCACAGTGCTTCAGAGGAGATGGTTCTCCTTTTGTCTTTCACTACAAACATAATACATTATGTTTTACCTTATAATACTAAGCAGTGGGGCAGCAGGAGAATTGGTGGTTAATGTCCATGGGAGGCTGATGCCCAACACAAGCTGCTAATGAGCATCATCTCCCTCTCACAATGCTACAGGGGGGAAGTGCCACAGTTACCAGTGGAGGACAGGAGGATGGAGCAACAATGAGAGAGCAGTGTGGTGTCAGCGCTCAGATGGTGTCAATGTCACAGGTGAGCAGTTGCCGTGTCTTCTGGGCACCCCAGAGGCGTTGTGCAAAAGCATCCGTAAGACATACATTTTTGGGAACATCTATGTATATCTGGCTTAGTGCAGGCTGCAGCTCAAAATGTCCCAGTTCTGTTTTTGTTCCCTCGTACTGAACTGAATATGTGTGAACAGCAAAAAGCTGCACTGGGTCTCATTTTTCAATTCAGTCTGGATCACATGGAAATGTGCGACAAAATCAGATTGTTTGAGCGCTCAAAAAAGGAATTTAGAAGCATTGCCATGACAGTAAGTGAATCCTCTTTCATTCATCGGAGAAAGCTGTCACACCGGTAATTATGGCAGAGGTTGCTGCAGCAGGTGGTTTAGAAATAAATTTAGAACAGATTTCCACATTGGTTCAGGAGATAATTGAAACATTTGGATAGAAAAAGGAAGACGGATGGAAAGAAAAATAAATGTGATGTCTTCACAATTGTTAATCTCAGTTTACATTGTCATCGTATGTTACATGGTTTATGCAGTGTGAACTCTTCTGTACTTTCTGTCTCTCACACACGTACAAAGCAACACACACACAAAGAATAATTTTAGTATAGTGTTCTAGTTGAATTTAACACCTTTTTGATCTGCCCATACTCGGTGCAGCCACCATTGATTTCTCCTCTCCCTCTTAACATAAGTAATCAATAAACCAGACTCTGAGCTGGAAGGCTTTCAATCCATATAAATATAATCATGCATTTGTATTTGTGGGAAGAAAAGCAGGCGTAGAGAAACAGAACAAAGGTAATAGCGCTGTGTGAACGAAAGCTTTAGGCGAGCTCGATGCGCTGTAAATAGTGGGTGAATGTGATCTTATCGCTGTAAGGAAGTGTTTCTGGCAAATATGAGCCCTGGAGGAATAACCTCTCCTCTACAGAGAAGGCAGGAACCCAAAGGCATTACTCTTTGATATTTTGACATGCAATTTTCCATGTTGGAATTAAAATGTTCACAGATTGATCAGGGACCCTGATAGGCAACTGAGCCCATTAATCAGGTGTGACAGTACATTAATTTAGTGATCAATGGCTAACGGAACAGAAATAACAACCTGTTGTCTTCCTCCAGGGGGGTGTTTCCCGCAGAAACGGCCGACCACGGTCAGACACTGCCACCCTGCGTGCACTAAACCCTTCTCACACTGCACACCGGTAAGATCGCTGTGCTTTGATCAGGCAGCTGTGATCTCTGTTATTCTCACTGTGATTTTTGCCGTTTCCTGCTGCTACCACCTTCTAGGTAAGGAGGTAAATTGATTTTGACAGGTGACATTTCTCATTGTCGAGAACACGCATTTAAAGGATAATCACATTAATACCAATGAATGTGGGCTCAGTGTCAGTTAGCAGCTACACTGAGATGGTGGGGGGGCTATGGAAATGACAGAAACTAGCCTACGCTACGTTTTAGTGCCCCTTAGAGTACCCTTCACGTAACTGCACTTCAAGATGCAAAACAGTGTAGCACAGAATTACTTAAGAAGCATTTGATGTGTTTTAATTTGATGGAATTTTAGATGCTTAATGTAGATGATACGCCTTTAAAATAATCAAAAGGGGTGCTTAAAAAGCTAATGGCTGTGATTTAGTGTTTTGCATTTTGCTCCAGTGTGTGTCTTTTTTGGCCTGACTGGGGCTCGTATTTATCAGTGTTCAAATCTGGGAAGTACTGGTGTAATCTACCCCCTGAGGTGCACAGTTTAATGTAAGGGGTGGGATAAATGAACCTGCAGTAATAGCAGAAATATTCTAAAAAAGCAAAGCAGTGCAGCCCCCCCATGGCAGACAGGTCTGTCCACAGTGTTGTGCACCAATGGCAAAGAAACGATCGCGGCCGTCTTTTGTTGCCTTTAATGATGTTCTCCCCTCAATGCAGAGTGGAGTGTGTGGGTGTGAGAAGGGTTACACTGAAGTGATGACCACGCACGGCTTCTTGGACTATTGCACCAGAACCCCGGGGGTGGACAACAACAAGAAAGCTGATGTGAAAACCAACTCTGGAAGATTAAAACCCGGGCCGTCTCAGGCCCAGGACCTCTTCAGCGAGTGGACCTTACGACCTGTCGGCCCAGGTACTGAAATGGAAATCATCTTTACAGCTCGGCCAGTGTGCCTGAGATTATTCCTGCCTTTGAACCTGCCTTTGTAGCCCTAGGATCACTGGAACAGGGGTGGAATCCATTCTAGGTTAATGTCTTTACCCAGGCTTGTCATTATATGCTGTAAAAAAGGAAGAAAAAAAACTCAGTGGACTATAAATATGTCAAGAAATTCTCCTCTGAAGTATGTTTGAAAACAGAATAAACCTTCTTTATTCTGAAATGTGAAAAAAAAGTCCTTAAGATCTTCGAATGAAAGGTGTAGACATAAATATATTTAAAACTTTGTATTAAAAGTGCTTTTTGATTGCACAGATGGAAGAGTAAAGCTGTGGGTTTACGCCGTGACTGCCGTTGGATTCATCTTAATACTCTTCATTATTGCATTATCATTCCTGGTCTGGTACGTACTATATTGCTTTCTTAAGAGATTCCTCACTATACATATTTTTTTCAGAACAAAAGCACTACAGTAGGCCACACACATTTTAGGTGAGAACAGACTGAACACTGAGAAGGAAAGCAAATTCCTAACCAGCTGCTTTCCTTGAAAAGAACCTTGTCAAGTATGAGTTATGCTCCTCATAGTATTTTGTCTGCTGTGTGCAGCTGCTATCAGATAATGGAATTCTTTGTAGAGACTGAAATCAAGTTGCTGTGCTGCTAAGTCAGATACACTGTCAGCTTTTCTTTCTTGTCTATTTATTTCAGTAAGCCATCCAAAAACACGAAGACGTCTCCTCCGCCGCAGAAGCCCTTGACCCTGGCCTACGATGGTGACATGGATATGTAACCAGGCTGCTATACCTCACAAGGACGCGCTCGGCCTCGGACAGACTTCTGACTGCGTTCAGATTGTTAGCAAGCACGTCCATTACACACCACCGATTGTTGGCCAGTTTGACCTGGGGTGACTGTTTGCTGTAGTGCCAATTTTGTTGCAGAAATGCAGCGACGACCGCACGCGATTTGCTGCTGGAGGGCAATGTAGCCCAGAAATCCGGCTTCAGCCAACTCCCGAAGAAGAGGAACCAAAGCTGAACACGGAAATGAGACAAAAAGGTCTCTAGACGTAGGAAATAAATGGACCTCTAGTTTCTTTTTTTTTACCTGCTTGCAATGTGAACACACAGTTGAAGCACTGTTTGCAAAACCACAAAACATGAGGACTCCTAAGAGGCAAAGACAAAGTGGATGCGCTGCTGTTGATGTTTGAGTTTTTTTGTGTGTCAAAAATCAGAAGGACCACCTGATTATTGTCTCGCATTTGTGTCACGAGGGAGACAAAAGAATCTTGAGTCAGCAGTCACTCGTGACTATCAAAGGCAGAACAACAGAACATTTGGCTTTTAACTTTGTCTCATCAGTGCTGGAACTTTGTAAAAGGAAATGTCACATGCCTTTTGGGTAAACAAACAGCCTTTTTTTGAATTTCTGAGAATAAACAAGATGCTCTATGCACTACGTTAGTGCTGATTCACTTTTGTTTTTTTCCTTTAAAATGACTTTTCTAGTGTTTTAACTGTAATGCAAGTTGTTGCTGTCAGATTGTGTTTTGTTGATGATGCCATATGTTGTGTATATGTGGGAACCAAAAGCAGGCTTGCCTTGAGTTTAACAGTACAATGATGCAGTAATTCTCCTCCCTGATTCTCATGAGACTCCAAACCGCTGAGGACTAAATTAAGAAACATTGAATGTTTTGCAACAATTAACAGAAAACAACATCCACAGACCTTTAATGCAAATTATCAAATACCAGCATGATGAAGATCATACCTCATACACACTTTTTCATCAAATGCAAAACTAAAAAGCACTGATCACCAAAACAGATACAAGAATAGAGATGACGAATTATCCACTGGATCACACAAAGTGTATTTTTAGAGCACATATGCTTTTACTCTTTTCAAAAGGATGTCACACTTCATTTTCTTTTTACACCATTTTTTCATAACAACTTAAATCCAAATACAAAGTCATCTGACACAGAGCAAAGCGAGAAAGTAGTCTTTGACAGTGTTGTGTTCTTTTTTTCCACTTTTTCTTTTTCTTTTCTTTGCAGCACAAAGACAGGGCTCAAAACATTAAAAACAGACAGCAAATACCAAATATTTGTGAGCGCATATTAATTAAGTCAGTCATCTCTTATTTCTATTTCTCTTTCGGGAACATATTATAATAACCATCATTAATGAATGTTGAATACTTTTTAGTTAATTCTTATTTCACTCTTGATCATGATAATGATAATAATGTGTATTCGTAATCTTATTTTATTTCTTTTATATTTTTGTTTATTGTCAATAATAATAATAGATTGTGAACTGTCTATAACATTATTTGGCTGTCTATTATAAAGTGACAACTGGTAATTAAAATGTAATTCTTTGTAATATCTCTAAACAGCATCAAATTAATTTAAACCCCACTCAGTCTTTTATTGGTGATCTATAAAAGACTGATTATTATACAGACAGTTTACAAATAATTTGGTAATAATTAACAAATACATGATATAATATGTAACATGTTATATTGTGTGCAACAGTAAGTCTTTAAATGACTATTCATTAACAGGTAAAAAATATCTATTAACCAAGTTTCCATTCATAATGATGTTTATTATAAAGTGTTACTAAATTATTCAGCCCTGGAATGGTTTCAGATTTCCACTTAATGTACAAGGCATCCACTATTTCTAGTAAAGCGTCTTAGTGGACCCTGCAAACTTTCATTTAGTACATTTAGTCTTCAGTGCATTGTTCATACGACCCAGTGGAGAATGAAGTTCCTCGTACTTGGTGGTTTTGGCACTGACCAGAGTCTATGCTGTTTCTCTTTCTGCCTCCACAACTAAAGATTTGGTCTTTTGTTACCTGACCTCCTTCTGAATGTATTTTACCAGTAACTCTATAATCTTAATTGTTGTGCAAATGCAGTTGTTACACGTTGTAACAATAGCATTTACACAGCTGGTTGTATGTTAGCATGCTTGATCCATTTTGGCAGAAAGTGCTCCGAGTGGCCTTGCAAAGATTCTGTTTTACAATTTGCCAAACATTTTAGAGTAGTTTCTTTTCGGCGGTGTTTCTGATAAATGGCCAACAAAGAGTCATATGGTAAATGTTAAGTCAATGTGAGATCCAATCGTGAGATAATTTCTTGATAACAGAATCGACTAATTAATAAATCTTTTGGGCACATTTCCATTAAAACAAAATAAAAAAAAGCCAATTTCTGACCTGATTCTATTGGGTTGTATCCCAAGAAAATCTAAAAGTATGTTCACTCATTGTTTACAGTACCATGCTATTTGTGTTACTATTGTGTGTACATGGAGAGCTGGACAAAATGCAAATAAATTGTGGAACCATGTGAAACTAGAGCACAGATTTCTTTCCTCTTTCTTGCACATTTCTGAGTTCAGACTGAGTGAAATCTTTTCGACAGAGATGCTCCAGTCCTTCTGTGATCTTCATCGGCTCCTTGACTCTCAACTGCTGATAAATTGTAATTACTGATACAGGCTCCGAGGCAGAGCCTGGAATATGTAAGCAGCTGATAAGATTCATCTTGCCCTCCAGTCAGATTCCCTCTGTGATAGTCCCAGGATGCTCGCAGGTTGTGAGGGAAACAGTGTTTAAATCTTTTGTCTCATCGAATTCATTTATTTAAGACTGTCACTTTTGTTTAAGGGAGCGCTGAATTAAAATGCTTGTGTCACGGCCATCTGATCGGTGGCAAAGACGTGGGCTGATCTTGTCATGTCCAATTTGTGTCATTTTAGTAGCTCTCAAGACATATTTGCAGGTTTCAGTGAAGACATGAACAGGTTGACAATGCTGTCTAGTTGTAATCAGGAATCGGCTTTTTCCACAAGCAGGATCATTCTAATAAAAAAGCAGTATGCTGTAGCACAGATAGAGCTTATAATAACCATTTAAAATAATGAATGTCTATTATCATTTATTACTAACTTATTATTGACTTGAATTATGTGCTTTTCCCAATCCTGGGAAATCAGTGTTGAAATTATTGCAGTTTTATGGCCCTTCATTCTTTATGGCACTGATACCAAGGTGTTATGGCCTTAGACGGTATGAAAGAAGTTGATGTAGCCGCCGTGACGTCACCAATTGGTTAGTGGACTACCAGTTTGAAGTGACCATATTTGGACATCAGAGTTGGAGCTGGGGAGATTAGAGAGGTTCCCAGGTACTGTTAGCAAGGCCAAAGCTAAGTTATCAGTTAATGCTAGGGCTAGCAAGCTAGCTTAGTAAGCCACGTACATGTGTTGTTAATTGGGATGCTATTTCTTTTGTCAAAAAAACTAAAAACTAAATGTATACAGGGGGAAAAAAACACAGATGACTTACAGTGTATTTTAGTACAACTAAACACTGAGCAAATGTTTTAGACAAAATGTTACAATTATCTTTCATAAACTAAGGGGGTAAACTAACCCAAACCCTAGGGACAACATACAAAAACCCTAAATCTACTGCTATTTAAATACACTCAGTGCCATGGATACAAGTCACTACTGTCATTGCCCCATGTGCTCAAAATCATACCCTGCTTTATCATCTATTTTGCTCTAATTAACAAAATGAACATCATCAGGTATTTAAAAAGCCTTGAAACTCACAGTTGAGGCCATAAACTCATTAGGAAAATATTTACTGAGGAAATAGATCAGCTGAAAAGTCGGGACTTCTAAACTTTCTGATCTCTTTCTGCAACCAGCAGAGTCGCCCCCTGCTGTCCATTAGAAAGAGGTTGTGGCTTAGGTTATGGCTGAAGGTGTTCAAATGCTTAGGATTCTCCAGTCTTATTTCATAGAAATGATGAAGTGTGTGTGATATGAAACATCAAGTGCAGTTGCGATTGACTTTAGTAAATGACAACATTCTTATTGGTTTAATTGTCATGCTAATTTTTGCCTCATTCATGTCCCTGTCAGGATGAATTTTGATAACTCTGCTGATCCTTTAACTTGTCATTTAGCACCATCATCGGGTCCAAAGTTTAACACTCAAATACTCCGAGTTATGGTCAAATATTTACAAATCTAATGACATTGACCCACAGCCTGCACTGTGTGGTTAGTGCTTATCACCAAACACATGCAAATACATAAAACTAACATGAAATCATTACAGCTGTTAAACAAAAGCATGTTAGCATGCTGACGCTGTCATTCAGCTTTAAGTTCTGCTGCGCCTAAGAACAGCTAGATCTGCAAGCGTGACTGTCAGCGCTCATTAAATGTGACCTTTATGTACAGCATTATATAATGTGTGTGTGTGTGTGTGTGTGTGGGTAACAGAGATACAGAGAGGAGCAGACAGTTGTTTACTGTGATATCCTAATGAGTATCCTGTACTGAATTAGACAGAGTTGGTCTGACTGTTTTTCTGCTTCATCAGTTGCGAGAGGGAGTTCAATCCAAAGATGTAAAGCTTGGTAGTAAAAGGGTTTTCCGCCCATTGGCTTCTCGTCCTCTTGGTTTAAGGTACAACTGTCCCTATTATATGGAGAGCAGCACCCTGCAGTCTGAGAGGTTATATAGATAAGATACTGCAAGCTCGTGTAATTAATAGAGACTTTAAACTTTATCCTGGCTTGAACTCAGAGCCAAACAGGAGGATAAATTGATGCAACACAGTCAAGTTTTCTGGGTTTAGTTTGTCCGGCAGCAGTATTTCAGTTTATAAATGAAGGTTAAGGGCCAGAAACTAGGATGTTGCAAGTTATGATGTCCTGGCAATGGCAATTTTTAAAGGCAAACACATAAAGTAAACCAAACAAAAGGACATTCAAAACACAAATTCACTTGTTGCAAAAAAAATATGTAATGATGATTGTTTTATTAGTTATAAATATGCCTTTAATATACTTTTACTTGAAAGGAACTATGAGAAAATATACAACAAAACCAAGGTCAGTGTGATAGATGCTGGAGTCCTCAATTAAGATCCGCCATCCCAAAGATTCACTGATGTCTCGAGAAATATTCACCAAAGGGGTAAAAGACTAAAAATGGAAATTGTAAAAGTCTTTTATCTAAAAAACTACATTATAAACCACTGGCTACTAAGTCATATCGGGCTAAAATCTCCTCCCAGGATTCACTCCCTGGATTAAAATCTTATCAGATGGGGTCTGTGGCCTAATTACAATCTAATTTGGGTTCTTGGCCTAATTCCTATCTGACATTATAACAACTGGGGAATCTGGGAGACATGGACAAGCCACGAGACATTTACTTCATCATCTGTCCTTGAAATGAAAGTATTAAGTCTTGTTTTTTTATCCCAAACTGGCCATCCCCTGTTGTTTGAACTTGACATATCCTATCCGTCTTTTAGAGCATATTAAAATATCATATCTCACATCTTACCTGACCTTATCAAAGCATGCTAAAGTTTATTCCACTTTAAAAAGATCGTTACAAGCAATCAGCTTGTTAAGATTTGAAATAAATCACAATTTGTATTTTTCAGCTTTTATTGTTGTGGAAGTCACTTTTTATTTTTGGACTGATGCAAAAGTACAGGGTTGCACTGTGTTGATATGTAACAATAATGTATCTTTGACATCTTGTGATGTATTGCAAAAATAAAATGGACATGCGTTTCAAATTGTTCACATTTTCTATTTGCTAATTCCCCCCAGCATCAGCTGTCCCCACAAACATAAAACTATGTAGAGAAAAGTCTCTTCCTGCTTCCTTTAAAATGAAACTGGTTGGACTCAGATTCGATGACAGGCTTTAAGAATATAAAATATCTGATGGTCTCATTTGCTTATGTGTTTTACATACATTAGCCTACTTTAGGTTGAGCAAGTTTTAAGAAGATATAAAGTAACACTTTGCCTGTAAATATATATATATATATATTCCTTATGAAATTAAGGCACATTGTACAAATATAAACCAAAGACTCCCCAACCACCAAAATTATAAACATGCAGTAGTCTTCAAGCTCTTTTCACTCCCAAAGTGATTGTCAAGTTATTTACCCAAACACTGTGTAGCTGAGGCCACATTAGTAATATGCAAATAGTGAAAAGGTTGAAGTCAAACATTTCATCAGTCAATATGAAGCGTGAGTTAATCCTCTGAGACCTGTGAGAGCTCCAGCCCTCACAGGTCAGATGTTGTCTGTCATGGGCCCTTAAAGCTACAGTAAAGATCCTGATATCATGTGAAACTTGAAGACTGGGAGCATCCATTTCCATATACTTCCATCATACAGTTCAAAGCCCTTATCATTTTAAAGTTTGAACATTTAATAGGCTCCTAAGCAAAAATATATAAATAAATAAAATTAAATGAATGTTTATTACAGATTTAAGGCTTGAAAATCTTGACACACAGTGGGCTGAATCCACAATTAATCTCCAGGTGCCCAGCTTTCGCCTGGTGTATATCACTTCTATGTAATAGAGGGGTAGAGTGGGAGAGTTTAAGTGCCTATGTTTCTGTCATGTTTTTAGTGTTAATCAGTGGGTTGTTTTTTCTGCTTCGTTTTCTTCGCTGCCTTCGGCCCTCCTTAAAGCGAAGCCGTCAGTGGGAGGGTTTTAATCCAGCCTGCAGGTCTCTCCGGACTCACTGCTACACGACATGTAAGTGACCGATGTCGCGTGTTGTCTCTCTCTGTGCCATCTGTAGCACGTGGCACACTGAGTGTCATTAAAATCAGACGCTGTGACATAAACCGAGCAGTAGAAACTCGCTTTCACGTAGCAACGATCAGCTGTGCGCATATCGACGGAGGCGTCAGGCTTTCTGTCCGACTGTGTGGGGCTGTTTTCTGTTTCCGCTGCTGTTGGAAACAACTATCCAGACAGCTGTGTCATGGCAGTAAAGATATGGCGTGAAACGGCTGGAGACATGCTCGGGCTCAGCGATCCCTTAGCTAGACATGATAGCAACCCGCTACACTGAAGTTCGTTTCATATTGGGAGTCTGCCCTTCAGTCTCCAGCAACAGGTTTTTAAAGTGTCGAGGCTAATAAATACGAGAAGAAGGGAAATCATTCTGCAGAGGCTGGATTATGTTTTAAGGAAGTCATTTTTTAAAAAATTAAAATACTACTACTACTAGTGATTTATTAAGCGGCTGTAGTCTAAGGTAACATTTTAAAACAACAACCTTCACTCTATAAAGTTAATGAACTATAGGCTTAGTAGTTATTCTGCTTTGAGTCTTAAAATGTCAGATATGACAGCAGAACTCTTCTCCATATACAGATGTCTCAGCAGCACTCCAGCTGTTTGACTGACAGCTGCTGGGTAGAAATGTTCACCTGCAACAACTGTGTTTAAACTAAAAGAACAAAAGAAAAACACACTCACACATTTCACACTTCACACTTCTGATCCCATTAGCTTTTGATGGAAGTATTTATATATTTATTGTCTCTTTTTTTTGCCAGACTATTGGCCATGGCGTCTTCACTGAAGTGTCTGGTTGATGATGATAGCAGGTACCAGAAATCCTTCCAGCTTTTTCTGGAGCGCTCCTCTGAGCATCAGTGCATGCAGGACTTCATCCACAATATGCTGCCAGATATACTGGCCAGGTAATCTGACACACACACACACACACACACAGTAAAACCACATGACCACAACAATGACAATATAATAGTTTTATCCATATATCAATGATAGCCTAATTAATAGAAAATTTCATTTCTCTTCTCTATTTTCTCTTCTCTTTATTTATTTATTTTCCTGCCTGTTGACGGTATTTTTAGATTTTTGGAGTGTGATAAATAATGGATGCGCGCCCTTACTTTCTATGTCCTGATACCCATTGCTGGACTTTAGGTATCGGCCAATTCAGCGTACTGACCCAGTTACTGCAAATCTGATGGATAAACTGTATGTTTTACTGAGTGAAACTGACTGGGATCATTATTTTATGTGTAAAGCAACATCAGGCTTTACTTAAACCAGGGCTGTAGTACTAGAGTCCACTTTTTCAAAGTCTTTGATTTGTTTTAGTAGCATGCCTTGTTGGACTCAAAATTGTCTTTTTCTCTAGCTCTGTTTTTGGTTGAGTTGTTTCTGGCTGCTGATTCAGGAGTATTTGTACAGAACATTATGTGATTAGCTGATTCTTCCAACATGTTGTGTTAGATTAGTCTGATGTTAGAAGATTGATCATTCTTGTGTATGGGTAGATTATTTTTTGTCCTTTCTCCAAGTCCCTTATCTCCATATTAGCATTAGAAAGACACTATTGCCTTCTATGGTCTTTTAACATTGCATTCCTAACATTGTAAAACAAAATGTAACAAATAAATATGTCACATTTACAGAGTTGCTATTTGTCATTAGATCAAATATAAATATTGGATAAAATCTTGACCAAGTTGCTGCTTTGCTAATTTAATAGGCTTGAATTACATTTCATGTGTCAACCTTTTAAATTCAGCAACACATGCATCAAAACTTAAACAGTTTTTGTAATGTATATAGTATAGAGTTAAACTGCATGGATCAGCCCCATTGTCACCAATACCCAATTCAGAGACAGTATCCGCCTGATATCCAATAACAGGATCAGTATATGTGTACAATTCCCATTGTAAAAACTCCTTTATGATAACAAAGATAAACTTACTAGACACCAGAACTGTCAAGCATTGGCAACTGCCTAAAAAACCCTGTCAGGGTCAA
>CAFUXE010000454.1:574473-680345 GCA_903364295.1 Serranus cabrilla
CAGCATGTTGTAACTGTTCGTACTGCTCTGCTGTCATTTATGGCTGCAGCAGTAAAAAACCTTTACCCTTATTATCACTGCCAAGAGTTTGTATGCGTCTGTCCAGTTGTCGGATTAATCTTTAACCTTCGACAAAGTGACCTCACTAGTCTGTGCTTTTTACTGCACATTGTTTCCAGCATTCATGATACAGCAAGGTTAATGTGTTTCTGCACAGACCCACTGAGGGCCCATGAGTGCTATTACCCTTCACTTACATCAAAGCCAATTCTTTTAATTCACCTGAGTTGTCATGTCAGTATCATAATGGAGCAGTGGTGCTGATTCTCTAATGGACTGTAAAATCCATTAGAATGAGTACATACTCCCCTGCAAGGTATTATTCAATCTAATCAGAAAGATTCAGCACCTGTCCAGATCAGCTTCTTTGCTTGAATTTACTCCTGGCAATGGCAACTTGTCAGCTTCAATAAGAACTGGAACAAAATCACCTGCCTGTGGCTAAATGATAGTGAAAGGAATATCATACTGATAACTCTCTGAGCTGTGAGTCAAGACTTTTCTGAGATTATAGCAGCCTAAAATGTATAATTTCCTGCAAAACTGACAAGTGCTATCAGCTATTTCCTGCGTAAATCTGCAGCACTGTTTGAGTAACAATGATGTGCAGGTTGACTAAATATACAGCTTATTGAACAGTTTGGATGCTGTGGGGAGTGGACATCAAATCTGTCTCTGCAAGAAATAGGTTTTCAAGTTTTCAAAATAAAACTGTATTTTGTCTGTAGGTGAGATTGACCTCAAGATGCTTTCTGAGCTCCGTCAGAAGCACCCAGGGGTGACGGTGGACAATGAGGTGGTGGAGCCGAGCAGCACTGAGCTTCATAAGTACAGAGGTACAGTCTGTACAGGCACACATGTATCTCTCATAGCACCAAGCCTTTAATGCATCTGTACATTCACACGCCCCCAAATATATTTTCTAATATTTAATTTAACAGCATAGAAGCGCTGTTCTGCCTTTTCAGCTGCCCTTGGCTTTAATACTGTAGCAACATGGTATCCATGTGATAGTAAGGTACGGTCCATTGACCAGCAGCCCCAAGTTCAAGCACCTCGTGTCAGCAAGTATCCACTTCTGATGGGTTTTAGGGTAAAACATTGAACTCTCACAAGCTCCAAGTCCTCTCCTCTCTCACCAGTAGTTTCACATACCTTATGTACTGCTACCACGGGTGTCCCTGAGTTTCCTCATTTCTTATTGTTCCATCTCTGCTGCTGTAGAAGAATAAGTGTTTTTAGCTGCTTGTTGTAAAGCATGTAGAAAAATGTATTATTTCAAAATGTGCCCATACTTTCCTCTCCTTTGAATCAGCAGTTTACAGAGAAGCCATGGCTGTGAGAGTTTGAAGATAAAGATAAATGAAATGTAACTAAAACAGAATGAAAAATTAGCTTAATTTTTGTGACATATATTCAAGTGAAAACTTTACAAAGACTATGTGTTCAAACTGATAAATAAACACTCTGAACCAGATTCTGAACTTCATGCATTCTGTTTTTATTACCGTTTACACAACATCCCAACTTTTTTTTTTTACATTGGGGTTGTGTATATAAATATGTAGTATTGGCTACAGTATGTACTTTAAATACTGAGGCACAGTTAACCATCTTAAGTGTATTAATAAATCTCTCAACACATGCATTAGAAACATGCCGTTATTGTGAAACATCATTAAATAACCTTTTGTTGTATGATCGCCTTTCTTTCTTGTGTATAACACCATTCAGCTTCAATATTCGCCAGAAATATAGTGAATAAGAGTCAAATGACAATCCTAGTGACATATACAAATGAAATAAAGTGATGACATTTAAAATTTAATGCTGCTTTGCTTAATTACAGACCTGTTAATGTCAAAGTCAGTAAAGATATACAACGTGATCTAAATGAATAACA
Organism: Serranus cabrilla; assembly: GCA_903364295.1. Classification (NCBI taxonomy): domain Eukaryota; kingdom Metazoa; phylum Chordata; class Actinopteri; order Perciformes; family Serranidae; genus Serranus; species Serranus cabrilla. The sequence goes on from CAFUXE010000454.1 coordinate 576,437, forward strand.
AATAGAAAATGCAATTATTGCCTTGAGTCTGTGTTGAAAGGTCTCTAACGTGCATCTGAACACTGTCATTTATTTATACATAAAGATATTAAAGTTTTATAGAGAAATATAAGCTTTTAATTTGAAAAAAGACTTCACTGTCTTCACAGCTACATTAAAACATAATGTGCTTCTGTTGCTTCTATATGCTGGATACTCAATAGAGGAAAAAGTAGATGTGATACAGCACAGTTATAGAGATGATTTTATTTAAGCTCAGTTTTCTGCATGTGTTGGGAATATGAAAAGGATGAGACAGCCCTAGTTTCAAGTTTTATGATCTGTTTATGTAATTATTCTCATACAAGGTAGCAAAGGGGCAAAAAAACAGTCAGTATTGTTTTGACTCATTAACATAAATGTGTAAATACAGTCATGTATCCATTACATTGCATAACTGTGCTGTGTGTTTGTTGCTACAGTTAAGGTGTCCCAGAAACCCGAGTTAGATTACATCAAATTTACCTGGAACAAGATGACTGCGTCTGAGTTTGAGGAGCACTGGAGGCTGAAAAAGATCACTAAGAAGGCTGACTTCATTCACATGATACAGGTTGGTGTTGCCGACGTAGTGCTTCTGGCCCTCAGACTGTTTTTTTTGACACATCTAGGTCATATTCATTTGGCGGCGCTCCACAGCAATTAATCCCATTAGAACATCTGTCTAGCATAGCGTTATAATTAGGTGCTGTATGAATCCAGTTACTGGCTCATTATCTGTGGTGAAATCGACAGATGCTGTACTATGTGAAGGATCCTGGAGCTACCGTCAGCTTCTTCCAGAGTCTCCTCGACAAGAATGGGAAGCTTCTTATCATTCTCGTGTCGGGTAAGTGGATGGGTTTTATCTCAAACTATCAAGTCGTTTCATCTTTTTCTTCTCTCTGATTGCTGGGGTTAGTAGCTGTATCAGTCTGTCGCTATTGCACACAGTATGGAACATATAGGGATGAGCAGTATATCTAAAAAATACTTTAACTGTGATTATCAGGGTTAATAAAATTAACATTCTTGTTAAATGTATTTATGTCCAGGACTGGCAATATAACCAAAATCCTTAATATTCTCATATCTCAATAAAAATAAATTTCACAGTAAAACACGTTTTCAGGTAATCCCACCAATACAGGAAATAACCACATGGTAAAGACTTTTTTTTCAATACTCCACATTAATGAAATTGTCTACTTCAGCTTCATTCCTACATGCAAGGATCAGAATGTAAAATGTCATCAAGTTTTATAAATATTGCTGGGTCTTTGTAATTGCAACAACAATTATGTAGAAAAACACAAACTGTGAAGTCATATATTGATGGTCTGTTTACTTTCTTAATTTTCATGGTTTTGGTTTGTGTAGACTGGGTTTAATATCATTAGAGGGCGACAATGAGGGCCACTGATCATTTGGTGGCATGCAGAGAGAGAGAAGTAGTGTGGCTCTAATTAGTATCACCTGAGCAGGTGAGGTTTTTCCTTTGTCCTTCTCAGTAAGGGAGACAAGCATGAGAGAAGCACAGTCAATGCTTTGGTGACTACAGAGACGCCACTGGTTATCAACTGTCGAGTCAATAGCCTTTCTTGTCAAGGCCTGCCGTAACTCGAGTCAGCATAGAGGAAGCTGAACAACTCGTACAAATGGTTGGTTATTGGTACATACGCACAATACGCATTTTTTTTTGTATCAGTTTGACGATATATGTGTAGAACATATGATCTAAAGTGTTTGTAGATACTTTTCTCAGGTCGCTCTGGGAGTGAATGAATCACCATGTTCTTGTTTGCCAATAAATTAAAGGACAGTTTTATTTTCCTTTAACAACATATGGGGAATAAACACATGTAAGAACAATTAAGAAATTAAATAATAAACCCCACCACAAGCAGTATTCCTTCTTCTTATTCGATTAAGTTCAATGTACACGGTGGGCTAGATATGTGTATGTTTATCTGTTTTTTCTATGTTCAGTTAGAAATTCCACATGTATTGCTGTGAATATTGTATTGTAGGTCTGTCAGTCAGTTTTTCCCAGCTGACATTGGGTGAGAGGCGGGGTACACGAGGGACAGGCAGGTCGCCAGACTATCACAGGGCAGACACACACAGAGACACACACTGCTCTCTTTCACTCCTATAGGCAATATAGTGTCCCCAGTTAAACTTTAGCTGCTCGTCTTTGGACTGTGGGAGGAGGCCAGAGGACCCAGAGAGAACCCACGCTGACAAGCAAACACATACAAAGAAGAATATTTGCAAAACTTATGACATTCTCACGGCTGTACTTTTCTATTTAGCACTAATTAGCAAATGTTGGCATGCTAACAGGCTAAACTACAATAATCAACACAGTGAACATTAAACCTGCCAAGGGACAAAAAGGGGCTTGAACACAGTGGGTCAACACTCTTGACACTGTGTTCAGGGTCAAAATGGACTCAGAAAAAGGCAAAGACACAATTTGTAGTCAGTCTAGAAGAGTTGTACATTTGTCATTGAACAGGATTTAAAATCCTGCTGCTGATGTATCCAGAGGTGGGAGATGACTCAGCCAGTGCAATCCTATGCATTATGCATATTCACACTGGGAACAAATTTTACAGAATCATATTAAAGTTACTAACATAATGTATTAAAAATAAATGTTTGCATAATTAATGTAATCAGTCAGAGTAAACATGACAAAGGTAGTTCTTCATTCAGGCCAAAATCCTCACCTGTTAAATGCTCGGATCATATGTGCCTCTCTATGGAGCAGTGAGCTGACCATGTCTCCACCTCTTCTTAATGTTTGTTCTTCATAATGCTGCAGAGCCTGAGTCAACTTGTGCATAATGTGGAGCAGGAGCATAAGTTATTCATGATTTGTGTCTGTTTTTTGTAGCTTTTTCAGCATATAGTCAACATGTGTGCAGGGCTGATAAAGAGATCCCTTCTTTGCCCCTTTTGCAAAACCTGATCTAAAGTCAACAGCGCAGTATTTTCCTGGTGTTTAAAGGGCATGCAGGGTTCACAATGTGCGGTGCACTAATGTGGTAAACAGTGGTGTAATGAGGACTGCAGTTATATCTGTTGGCACCATAGACTGGGTTTATAACATTTGATATTCTGATTAATAGTGGATAGTTCAAGGGTGGGTGAAATAATACATTATTAATGAGGAAAATATTAATTAAAATGTGAACATAGCAGAGAGCAGAAAGCTGGCACTGCATATTTACAAATGACAAGAAATGGTAACTCAATTATTTCAGAAGCTTTAATTTTAGTTCTGTTTAATTTTGCACTCAGATTGTGCACCGTCTGACAAAAGTGAGTTGGCTCTAAACGCACTAACGCTAACTCTTTCGACACTATGGATCCCTTAAATAAAGCCTTTTGTCTTCTTTTCCAGGGGAGAGTGGTTGGGGAAGGCTGTGGCAGACTTACAGCAGCCAGCTGTGTAACACTGAAATCAGCCAGTGTGTGACCACTGGAGACATCAGAAGCATCCTGGACTCCAAGGGGGTGAGCTACAAGAGCTACGAGCTGCCATCTCAAATGGATATCACCGAGTGCTTCACTGAGGGGGATGAGAAGGGAGAGCTGCTGCTTGATTTCCTCACTGAGGTGCTGGACTTCAGTAAGACGGCCCCACCTGAGCTGAAAGCCGGAGTATTGGAGTTACTTCGTCATCCTGACTGTAGTGTGGAGTCCAACGGTAAAGTTATCTTCAACAACAACCTTGGAGTGATAGTCATAGATCAGCTCACTTAAAAGCAAGCATTTATTATAGTCAACGTGAAATGTGTAGTAGATTAATAACATATGTTTTGATTTGGTGGTTTTAAACAGGGTACACTGGTTTCACATTGCACAGTGTACTGGAACATGAATAGTATGCAATGCAGCTTTTAGCCTATGTGGGAAAAGCCTTATTTACAAAATCAGTATTTTAAATTGATGCCAGTAGAGCCTATTATTTCTTAATTCTATTTCTGTATTTGTGCTTATAAAATGGCTTGATTGTGTTTTTTTCTCAACACATTTAGTTTGAGCCTTCCAAAATGTTCCAAATCATGTAACATCAGAGTTTTAATCAGCTTCACACATCACCACCAGATTCAATCATGATAGCCTTTTTAATGGGCTACAGCTGGCAGCCTGTGCTACCAATCCCATTACACTATTGCTCCCACTGGATCATATTACTTTGGAAGTATAAAAATAAATGGAAAATTTAACGTTTAATTTTCCATGGAGATTGAGCTGTTAAGTTTGATAGGATGGACGTTCCAGTGGGAGTGTCTGGATTTCCTGTCATTACTTTTGAATGTTATATATTACAACGGCTGCAGGACATATTTACATCAATGACAGAACATGACTAGACAAATTGAAAATCGGGACCTGTAACGTGTAACACAAGTAAACTGACAAGAAAAATTGATTTTATAAGATTTTGAATTGAGCCCAATTCCCACATTAATTGTTGAAGTACAAACATTTATCTGTTTTATAGATTATTTTCTGATCAGATTAAACAATGGTACTAACCAAAAAATGGACTTTGTGTAATTTATATTTACTGTATTATGTTTCTCCAATTAGTACTTTTCATGGATTTAGGGTCTCTAGTATAGTAGATGCAAAATTGAAAATAGCAACCAATCAGACAAGTACGGCACCATACTGTGGTAACTACACAACTTCAATTGAATTATTGCCCAAGAAATCACGTCTCTTCAGCTTTACAAAGGTACATATATTCTGTAATGTAATGGGTAAATAAACTCTGGCAGAATGGTACAGCTGACCATTTGTCCTTAGCCCAAATAAGTAACGCTGATATATGAAGTACTTGCACCATCTTGAGGACAACATCAGCAACTGTGTGTCTGTAAATACAACGATAAGGAGATCAAGAACAGGTCATCACGGAAATCTGGTACACACACATGCAAAGAAACATTGGGAGCAAAATTGCTGTGCAAACTGCAAAAAATGAAACATTAAATGAACGAAAATTTGAAAGTAACATGAAAACAAAAATGTATGTACAAATTAAAATTACAAAGGATGTGAATCAACTCTGTCTGAACATTATAACCTTCGCAATAGTGTTATTACTGCAGTGCTGTACTGAATTGCAGTTATTGAGCAATTTATTTATTATTTGGTCCATTCCCATTATTTTTTTAACTAAGTAGAGAAGGTAATATGTAACCTTTTAATGAAGTGAGACATCCGGTTCAGGGCCCAGGAATATTGTAACAGTTGGTGTAGTTCTATAATCAAATAACAGGAATGCAACTCTGTGCATTGATGATTTATATAACTTAGTAGTCTTTCTTTAGTTATGTAAATGTTCTCACAAATCATCTTTTTGCAATGATGGTGCATGTCTGAGTAGGATTAGAGTATCCTCAAATAATGAGTCTTCCTTACAATCAGCATGGTTGTTGATGTGAATGTGATATTTGGTAAAAATGCAACTTATACAGGGTTGTACAGGGCTGGAGAAAATGTCAGCTCAAATTTGAAGCCAATGTCAGCTCACATTTAGCAAGAGTGTGGGACCCTGGAGAGGCCTGCAGTTTATCACACAGCTTGTGCTCAAATACAAAAACGTTCACAGTCAGCAGCAACAAAGATCCATCTACTTTACCTACGCTGACAAATTTGATTTCTTTGATTATGTAGCCTGATGTGAAGATACTGAAGACATGTGAACTGTGGAATCAAGTCATGCATGATTGTTGCTTGCCAATGCTGTAACTTGTTTCGGTGGTTAAGTGGTTAAACAGGTTGCTTTTGGAACAGCTCTTAACTTTCATTGTAAAGTCTTCCAGAAAGTCACATCACAAGATCTCCACTGGAGGAGAAATGACACAATACTTGTAGAATTCAGTGTTCTTCAGTATTACACAGGAGCTGTAGGTATCTTCAATAAAAAGTAAACACCCCTATTAATGGTTATTGTAATTCAAAATGACTTATAAGAAAAAAAAAAATGCTGTACAACTACAGTACATAACAATTGGGGCCTTTTGTATTTCAGTAAAAAGTGTAACCAATGCACAACATTCTGTATGTTTTACTGTTTGGCTTTATGAAATAAGATAATTTGCTTAACTCAACATCTACAAGTAGGAATTCACAGATGAACTTTAACCTTTCTTTAACAAGTGAGGACAAGCATGCAGGCTGTGGGAGCAGTGACTCTAAAACAACACTCTACTCTGTCCACATATACACAGTAACTGTTGAAAACTTACAATGTAAGATTAATGTGTCTTATGGCTTTGTGTTGCAGGGATTAGTCATGGCTCTTGAACCTAAACAGACTTGTAATGAGGGCAAACTCATGCGAAAGACGAGGCTATTTTCCAGTGTCTTCACAGCACCCTGCCAGGAGAATTTAAAAGGCACAAGAAAGGATGGGAGTGCTACCCTGCAACAGTTCTTTTCAACTATTTACTTTATATACTTCTTACTCAGACTCTGTAGAGCAGGGGTGCCCAATCCTGGTCTTTGAGGACCCCTATCCTGCATGTTTTAGATGTCTCCCTCTTCCAACACACCTGATTCAAACAATCAGCTCATCATCAAGCTCTGCAGAAGCCTGATAACGATCCTGATCATTTGAATCAGGTGTGTTTGAAGAGGGAAACATCTAAAGTATGCAGGATACGGGCTCTCGAGGACCAGGATTGGGCACCCCTGCTGTGGAGGTTGTTGTTTCATCATTTTAACTTTTTATTTATTTACAATTACCTTTGAATATATCTGTTGTTGATGCAGAATGAGAAGAAGCAGGTAAAAGCAGCCAGGGTGCAGTTTTCGCTCAGTTATTAACTGTAGTGTACTTTACATTGTTGTGTTTCACACCAGAAGGAATTGATCCACAATTTTCTCATATTTAATTTTTCCTCTAAGAACCTCTCAGTTGGCAATACTGGCTACTGCTGCCACTGAATTTGACTTCATTTTCTGCTAATTAAGATTGAAATTAAGACTATGGGGCAAACTTCTGTCGTTTCTCTCTCCCACTGTCACACAAATTTGACAAAATTTGTTTTAAATGTTTGCATTATCACAAACAGTACATTTTGGTACAAGTGGGTTGTTGTTTTTTTACATTGAGGCAGTATTTCACTGAAGTGGGATTTTAAAATCTTAACACTTGCTGGTTTCTTCCAGGGCAAGTGGATGTCGAGACTGAGTCCACATCTTCAAAGGTGAATACAATTCAAAACAACCCACAGTGAAATATTTTTCTGTTGTATACTTGATAGATTTTCTATTTTTTTCTCTCCTGTCTCATTGTCTTGATCCCTATTTCTTCTGAAATCTGAGACTTTATATTCTATTTCACCAAATGTGAAAATATAGGTATAGTAGAACTCCAGGAGTGTATTTAGTCTGGTTTATGCAGACTGCTGACAGATTTAGTTAATAGTTGTTTTTAGGTCAAGATTAGACATAAAACAATAACATGAATTACATACAGTTTACATAAATAATTAATACAATAATATATGTGAAATACACATAGCAATCGGAGTGGGGCCATTCTGTATAATGAGTATGTTTATCATTGATACTTTAAGTACATTTTGATGCAGACACTCGTCGTTTTACTGAAGTTAGTTTTGACCAAGGACTTTAACTTGGTATTAGTACTTTTACTTAAGTAAGGGACCTGAATACTTCATCCACCTGTAAATGTAAAGTAAAAAATACTTTACATTTACACATTTCAATCCTCAGCACCTCATCAGAAATAACACTGTTGAGAAAGCAGAGCTTTTTCTTTGTCTTTTTATCTAGAGCAACAACATGAAGCCTGAAACCTCTTGTGCAGAAAACCCAAACACAATGTAGTGACTGTCCCTGAGACTTATTCGCTTTTATGACACAGCGGGGTCTCACTGCAAACTGCAGACGCTGCAGAGTGAAGGGGAAGATGTCAGATTGGCTCAGACTGATCTGTGGAATAAAGAGTTTTCATCCAGTGCTGACACCAACCACAGATGTTGCAACAAAAGGGGAAGTATCCGATCGTGACCCTTTGCAGTGTCCATTGTGCTGTTTGAAGTTTGGAAGTAGCATGATCCCAACTTTTCAGTAAGAAGCTGTACATTCCCCCACAGGTATGAGCTCTTCAAGCACCTGTCTGCTATCTCGGTACGGCTATCATGTGGTATGACAGTCAGGATCTGCCTCCAGTCATCACTGAATACCAGTGTGATGCCACTGGATGGCTCCTCTGAACCACACATCAATGTATGACTCTGCTGCCGGATGATCTACCATTGACATTCCATCCACCACCATGACATGTCATTTTGCTGAGTGCTGCAGGACTGTCCTCCTGGCTCACACTGCAAGAGGACTTGAAAATGAGAGGGCACCTGGTCCCACCATGAAAGGTGGTCGCTTTAGGCAGGTAGGTGGACACAATGCAACTTACAAGAGCAACCTTGCCCTGTGTTTGTACTCTGTTGAGGATGTTTGGACATTTTCCCAGTCCAACTGCATCATCTTTACTTGTCTTTCAGAAGGTCTTCAGTCTCAGCAGTGAGAGCCTCAAGCTTCGCTATGTTGTGCTCCAGCTCCATTAAAAGCACCTTGGTAGTATCTATACACAAAAGTGGTGATACGTTCAATATTAACAGAAGACAGATTAGGGTGGGTCATGCCTCGGGTACAATCTAGCTTCTACCACAGTTACTTACCACACTGGTTCCTTACAGGAGAACTAAGACTGTTAATGCTGATACAGTCAAACCATCTTATTCAATTCATATTATTCAGCTGCTGTTTCCATTATAAATCATCCAAGATCTGCAGCTGCTAGACTTCCTTTTGAAAACCCCTCAGTAATGCAGCAATTCTGACAGTCTGCACTGCTTATTCCTGGTTCTGGTTCTCCCAAGCCTCCCTTTCCCATCCACTGAGCCCAGCTAAATGGCCTGGGCCTCCAAAAGCATGGTGTTGGTGTTGTCTCCCAGGAAGTGGGTGGTGAGCTCTGCCGCCCCACTTTGGAACTTCTTGCTGAGGTGGATGTACAAGTAATGCCGAAAGATCCTCCTGACCACCACCGTGTCTTTGGCTGGTCCCATCTAGACCAGCAGTGACATGCAGAGCAGTAAGATGAAGCTCTGCTGTTGGTCAGGGAGCTCTTAGCTATTATTCTGAGCTCCAGCTGCAGGTGGAAGGTGACAGCAGAGCCAGGTCAGGGTCGGTCTGCGTGGGCTGATCATTACCTGAGGCCCTGCTGGAGTCTGAGCTGGTAAACCTGCATGCTGTGTATTGTTTAACCTGATTTCACCGCTTTTCAGATGTGGTGGGGGGCATTAAGAATAACTGTGTTGTAAAAATGGGCACTATTCTCACAGATAAGATCGTGTTGTTTGCTTATGTAGGTAATAAAGGCATCAGTGAAACTCTTTCATAGCTGGTTAAAATCAGTTTGTAGTAACTCTAAAAGTTGATCTAGTGACAGCAGGGATGTAATGATGAACCTTATTGCCCGACTTTGTGATAATAGGACAATATATAGACTTTCAGCTTATTCATTTTTTTCTACCAGCCCAGAATGTTGCTGTTTAGGTCAGTCTCATGGCATCATAGTAGGCAGCTAATAAAGACATATTGCACACTACAAATCCAGCAGCTCCCTGGCTTAGGAACTGTGGATGCCTTTAAAAAACAGTTCAAGAACCACACGCTTCAACTTTACATCATGAAATAATATAACTTGGTTTGTTAAATGCTGTGTTTTACTAAAACTTGGCTTAAATATAGAGTTGATAATAATCCGAGATGCGCTGGCTCACTGCTGCTGCAGGGCTTACAGTATGAGCTGTGGTTTCCTGGAGCTGATTTGTGAAAACTGCAAAATGCCTTGTGATTTACTGTGATGTAAATGAGTCACAGCTGCACTTCTAACTGACTGTCACAGAGCTCAAGAGGGCTGGAAAACCCTTAAAAGACTTAGACTTTCATTTCAAATAGACTATCCCTCTGTCATGGATGGAGTCTTTATATAAATGATGGCGGGCCAACGCATCTGATGTTTCCAGTGATGCATTTGACACTGCAGCTGTTGGTTTGATCAAGGAAGATGAAACAGAGTATGAGTATGTTGATTGGTTTTTATTATCTGAATACGAGGGCTATATCTGCTTATTCAGTTATTAAAGACTCTTAGTGATGTGACAGCCCATCTATGGGCCCAGATTACTTTTTGTCTTTAAGAGGATGTAGTTAGCTTAGTTTTAACTCTCCAATGAAGATACTGGTTTTATATGAAATTAGACAACACAAGTAACTAATTAATCACAATATCTTGTCGGAAAGATAACAGTCCACAATTTTGGCAAAGGAAAAACTGTTGTGGTCAGTTTCAAAGGGCTTCATTGACCTCTGACCCAAAGATATCAGAATGAAAATGATTTCTATGAGTACCCACAAGTCCCTCTTTACAGACATTCCCAATTAATGCTAATCTCATATCGTTTGGGATATAAGCATGCAGTTTTCTCATGCAGTTCAAATGTATTATTCTCACCTATTGTAATTGACATTTTTTGTATACTGGGGTTTCCAAACAGTCATAGAACTTCATAAATGAGATAGAACTAAAACGCTGAGGCTCCAGTGAATTTAATGAGCCCACTTCCATTCATGTGTGATAATGTAAATCCACATAGTGCTCATTTAAGATCATTTGTCAAAACTTGACCACATAAAATGGTGCTGTGACCTGTCTAATGAGGATGTATGTCTATAACAATACAGTACACTGCTCTGCAAGAACTGAGTGCTAAGGAAAGGGTGATCCTCAGTGATGTCTCACACCCTATTTATGATGCATGTGAGTTGGTTCAGTCAAGGAAAAGGCAGGGGTTCAGTCTTTGGACCACCTGTGCCAGGTTTTATATAGCTCTGTTAAACAAAACCTTGTGCTGGTGATGAGTAGTTGCATACTAAGGCTGGCTGATTTTGTAATAGCCAATGTATAAACCATGAGTAGTAATCTGACAGCACAGCTGCAGTGGGTTCCTGTGCACAGGCAAAGTTCGTCTTCCAAGAGTTACGCAACAAAAGCTCATTTTAGGACAGCAAGCTAGCCAGTGGGAGGGGAGAGTAACTCTGCTGCTTAAAAGTGTGGGAACAATCCACCCTCTGTCCTCACTCCCTGCAAACCCAAGGTAACTGTTGTATACTTTCAATGTTTGATTAATACATATAATAGTACATTAAAATTAGTTGTTGAATAGCTGTTCTTTGCATGCATGCGTCACTGCTTTTGTTTGATTTCCACCCGCTTTGTGTAATGCATTGCAGGAATCCGTCATGGCTGAAGAAAAGCAGACCTGTTATGAGGGAAGTAGTGTCCAGAGCTTTCAGTTCTACCTGGAACACTCTGGAGAGCACAAGGCCATTCTCCAGAGTGTTCACAGCCTCCTGCCAGGAGAATTTAAAAGGTACAACAGGGAGAGTGGAAGTGCTACACTGCAGGTGTTTGTTTTTTAGTTTTTTTTAACACATTTTCACTACTTTCATGAATTGACTCAGTTGACTTCATGACTTCTCTCAATAGTTGAAAAATGCTCCGATAAATGTTGCCCATAATTTCACGCAGGTAGAAAGGAGTAAATTGGTCAAAAGTCCATTTCTTTTTGTGTTTGTGCCAATGTTTCTTGTCCAAACAGCACTGATAACAACAAGGGCAATGGGTGGCATGGCCAGGCAACACACTGCGATTTTGTTACCACTTTTACAGGAGTTAGCTTTCAATGGCTTTTTGAATTTGACTTTTTTTGAATTTATTTATTTATTTATTTTACAGATTGTAGGGCACTCTGCGCTGTGTTAGAGTAGTACAGGATTAATATTGCACATTCATAACTGCTCATACTGTAACTTTGACATCCAGCAGCAGGACTGATATGTGCTTTCTACATACAGTATATATACTGGTATATATATCATAATTTGTTTTAAATGATGGAGATCTAAAGTTTCAGTTGTAACCTTTGTTTTCACTTTTTAATCTGTCTTGTTTTGATGCAGAATTGCAGAAGGCAAAAGCAGCCTGGATGTTCTTGGTGTAGGGAGTGGCGGAGGTATGTGATGACTACAGCAACTGGTATCTGTTGAATGAAAGCATGTTGTTTGTTGAAGTAGCTTTGGCTTTGAGACAAACTAGTACATGAAGGCAAAGATCTACAAGTGCAAGTTACAGGCACAAGTTGCATTTGCAGCTTTTTTTAAAGAAGAGATGGTAATAAACTGTTCAATGATTTTAGACATTATAATGCCCTTTAATGTGATGTCATTTTTCCCCAAAGATAGATTTACTGTTAGCAAAAACTCTGCATAGTTTCTGCTAACAGTAAGTCTAGTAGATCTAGACATAGTAAAAACATAGATATAGAAATATTTTCATTTGACTGAATCAGAATGCTGAAGCTTCAAATTTACTCAAAATATAATTTTTGGAATATATTCTACACAGAAACTGGACTTTGGATTTTTTTTTTACCCAAAAAAAAAAACAATTAAGAATTGTAACTTCAGTCATTCATTCATTATCCTAAACCACTTATCTGAACTTACCTGAACTTGTCTTTTATTGATAAGTTAGAGACAAGCAGACAGAACATTACTGAGGTGAAGGAGGGCACTGAGGTGAAAGCTAGTTAATTTAGGTCACAGATAACATGGTTTATTGCACAGCGGCAACATCAAAGTCTGTGCTCATGTCCAAAACGATAAACTATGGTGCAAACACACACACATGCAACACTTAGATGACCTCCATATATCTGACAGGTCAACCTTAAAATTTAACCACATTTTTATTTCATAATATTTGAAGAATCTCCATCTTAGTGGTGGATTTGCGTGTCCATGTGATCCTGGGAGCTGTTTTGTGATTCGTAACGATGGCCTCTGAGATGGTTCTGTGTAAAAAAACATTTGGATGGATGATGCAGTATTCCAAACAAATATATTTGAGTGAAGGCATTTATCCCATTGAAGCAGCGTAACACTGAGTCTCCCGGTTTGTTCCAGGGGAGGTGGATGCCCAGATGCTCACTCTGCTGCAGTCTACATTACCTGCTGTCCCGATCACTGCTGACATTGTGGAGGGAAGCTCTGCGCTTACTGACAACTTCAAAGGTATTGACAATTCACACTGAAACATTTTTGTTTAATCCCTTCTGTATTTTTTGAGGTTTGTTATATGTGTTCTCACACGCCTGCTTTCTCATAGCTTTGGTTGCAAAGACGACCAACCTTCAGAAGATCCCATTTGCTTGGCATGTCATGCACAGCGAGGACTATGTGAAGCAAGTCAAAGCCAAAGGAGACATGAAGAAATTTGACTTCATACACATGATTCAGGTATCATAACCGGAAATTTCCATTTAAAATGATATAATGGCAGGAAGTTTTAGATTTCACTTTCTAGCTTTGCATGTTTCCCCCCCTTTTGTCCTGGGTCTTCCCTTAAATTGAGTTGGACTAAAGAGCACTGTGGATTGTTGGGAGCATGTCTCACTCTGTGAGTTTTATTTAGCTCCAGTCCTCTGCTGTTGCTTGAATTCACTAGGGAGCAAATCAGCAGAACCTCTTCTGCCAAACAGAAGTGGATAACAATTAGTGCTAGAAATAGTCACATCTGCCATATCCTCTGACATAAATGTCCCTAACAGAACTATGATGAGTGGAAAGCTTTGATAAAAGCTTTAATAAAGCTAATAAAGGCCAAATGAAAGAATCCCTACAACTCTGTCCTTTAAAGGCAATTTCACCACTTTTGCACTTTATCTATATGCATTAGGTATAGAGTGAAAATAAGTTTTTCTTCAATGCTCTCTGTGTCTCTGGAACGCAGCTGCAGAATATGTCATGTGTGTTTTTTTTATTGTGCATGAAATATTTACGTCTCACTTGGACAGAGCTGTGCAGGAGACTTTGTCTGGCATGGTTGGTTGCATTTTTGTATTTAGGTGTAAGAATATTACATGACATTTTGTGAGCTTATTTTGTTTAATGTTTGACTAAAGAGCAATCTTCTGTCAGGCAGCAAATGTAGCACTTAGCAGGAGAACTCAGCTTTCTCAGTCAACATAGCACACACTGAGGAAGTTATTGTTCTAGTGGACTCTGATTAGACATGAAAAGTGGTGAATTCTCCCTTTAACAGATGCTCTACTATGTGGATGACCTCGCTGAGACAATCAAGTTCTACCACAGCCTGCTGAAGAAAAATGGCAGGCTTATGATCATCATTGAAGCAGGTAAGTGAAGCTGCCCTTCTTCCTCCTAACCTGAGTCTTTATCTTAACTGAAGAGCAATACAATTCATCAATATGCAACTTCATTAATTTACTGGGACTGATTCACTTCTTTAAGGAAGAATAGAGCCAGTTTTTTGTTTAAAAGACTCTGAAGGTTACCAGTTAAAACTCTTTAGCACAATGACATCAGTGTTTTGTTGTTTGTTAACATATTTCCTCTGGAATTAATAAATGCTATGATTATCTTATGATTTCCAGCTAATGGGGGCTGGGACACCCTGTGGAAGACTTACAAGAAGGAGCTCTGTGTGGACGCCATCACAGAGTACCGCTCCTCAGCGGAGGTTATCACCTGCCTGAAGAACCAGGGTCTGAAGTATGAGGAGCACGTCATTACCAACGCCTACGACATCTCCGAGTGCTTCAGTCCCGGCAGCCAGACCGGAGACCGTCTGCTGAATTTCATGACAGCCAGAGATAGCTTCCATCAGTCCTTCACTCCAGAGATCAGAGCAGACATGTTAGACCTTCTCAAAAACAAGTGCAGCACCCAGAGAGACGGCAAGGTGTTCTTCAACAGTAATCTGGGCTGCATACTGGTGCACGCCTAAGTCTGTCCACTGGAAGAATTACCATTTATTCTGAATTCTCTTCCTGCGTTCATGTTACCCTGCTATTTGATCCAAAGTTCAGTACATTTGCCTGTTGCTAGGATGAAGTTTACCATGTAGTAGTACTCACAACACTGACTCTGTATGTGCACCGAAATGATCAATAAATACTGTTAAAAAAAAAAAACTGTTGAACGGGTGATTAAAATCACTTCCACATTACTTATATAGTACAGTCAGTCTATAGAAAGCAAAATGCAGTAATAAAAAACCCATTTGACTAGCCCTGTAATATATATATATATATATATATATATATATATTATATAAATTAAAGGATTAGCTAGATTTTTCACAAAAGAATAATTAATAAAATGAGTGACAGCTGGAAAAAAATGTGCAGAGCTAGCATACTGCCTCTGTGAAAGTGGTAAAACACTTGAACCTCCTTTCCCTATATGACAGACGTAGATTCACAGTCAGCAATGAGCTGAAACTGTTTTCTATGTATATTATGCAGTGCTGCTGAAAAACAAGTTTAAAATGCACCACAGGCATGTAGCTGTATACTGGAAACATCAATATGGTTTATTATGTCAGTATATAATGGAGGAGAGATCTCAACTGTAGTTGCCAGATATCTACAAAATAGTCCGGGTACAACAAAAGGAAACAATCTCTCAAGGCAGTTTCCTGGAGTAAAATCCAGATGTGCTCTCCTCTTAGCAGTTAATACTAGTTATGTACTGTTGTTTGGGGCTGCCACATTAAATACATGGAACTCTTCATGGCTGCTAACAGGGTAGCAGTTAGTCTCATATAAGCCAGTAAAACAACAACAACATTACCCACTTTTACATCGTGATAAAACAAATGGTGATTTTTTGAAGGCACATTTGTAACCACACTGTTAATTGCTTTTGAGCACCCTTTGTTTTTCTTGTCAAAACTAAACACATGATTTATTTTACAATATAAAATCACAATGTAGGCAAGATTTTTTTTTTATGTTGACAAATATGTTAATATATACTCAATATCATTACAGAGAGCTAGATTAGTAATGGACATTTTAAAGCTGGAGTGTCCACATGATGCTGTTCACCATACAGCCGGCAGATGGTGCTACATGTCTGATCAGACAACTGATCCAGTATCTGTGCTCGGCTGCAGTAACTCCAGCAGATGGCACACTGACCTCACATTTAGATCCAGCACTACACCCTCACACTGAAAACACTAACTTTTATTAAACATTACCAAAAACAGTATGGCTAATGTGTGGAAAACAATTTATTTGAAGCTGTTTATTATAATGAGAATCTTCTCAGTTCCCACTCAGCGGGCTGGGCACATTTCTAACAGTAGCACAAACACCCAGTGTCTGCTGGAGCTGCATGTGCACGTCAAATCGCCGTTGTCTTGTCTCAGGCTATCTCGCAAATGTATTCTGGCTGCTCATTTACCTCATTAGCTTTAATAGATCAGTAATTGAAATTCATCAGAAATTCTTGTCAGTGCACTCCCCCCTGATGTCAGTGGGCTTTCAGCACCTGCTCAGGCTCCATTACCGGGGGTCCTCGCTGGGCCTTCTCATACCACAGAGTGACAGAGCATTAGTCACCGAGATAATCAACCTCAAGACACTGTTTGCCGCTAATGCTCTCCAAGAACTATTTACTTCACATGCCAGTTGGTGTCTTATCATAGAAGAAGTTTTCTGCTCGATAAATGTGACGAAATGCTCACAGATCACCTTGTTTTCAAGGTGATTGATTATACTTACAAGTGCTGAACAGCTGGATGCTTTTATATTATTAGCTGCATATTGTTTTTTTTTACTGTTCTTATTAGCTAATGGCAGAATGACATGCCACGTCTCTCCAAAGAGACTCATACATTTACATTCTACACATTGGCTTTGTACTGTGCAGGTGATGATGTGAAAACAGTGTCTTCTCCGGCGCTGTGTACGGGTCAGACATTGCAGCTGTGGTTGTGTGACGCATCCTGGTGAAAGCCTTCTGCAGAAAAGAAAGCAACTTTCTTCAGTCCATCTGGCCAGCTATCAGAGCTGAACATCCAGCCTCTGGCTCTGAGGTGCTCATCAGAGTACTCTCACACTTAGTATAATGAGGAAACAGACCATGTGTTCAAATTTTGTCTTGACCCAAGTACACCTCTTCTTTTTCTTATTTTCTGATGTAGTGACATGCATTTTATGTGCAATGTGCTCTGTGTTTTTATGCTTTAATAGAAAGCTTGGTTTAAAATGTTGTCTTTGCAGCATGTCTACTTGTTGGCTTTAAGTGCCGAGGCTTAGTGCAGGGAAGATACTTGATTTCAGGTGAACCAAGGTTGATTTAATTCTCCCGGAATAAATTAAATAAATGAAAGTTTGTTTATACTTTTAATCAAAATGACACCAAATTTGCTAATAAATTAATTAATTAATGCCTACACCTCTTCAGCACAAATTAAATCAGTACATATCATTAAAACCTTGCACAAAACATCACATCTTTATAACAATTGAGAGACATTTTGACCTTTCTAAGTTCTTAATTAGTCATCTTAATTTTCACCTTAGCGCCTACTGCTTCCAACAAATAAATTCATGTTGCGAAAATAAAAAATCTTGTTAGTATGGTGAAGTTAAATTCACAGTTAATGTTTTGATACTGAACAGATGTCAATACTGCAGGATGTATTCTTATATCCCCTATAGAAATAACATGGAAGGTACTTTGATATTATGATATTTTGATTTTATTTTCCACATCAAATTATGAAAAGGTTTTACTTAATTTTGTTGATAATCTGCACATTGATTATATCATTTTTATGATAAAACAATGATGGCATTTTGTTGTTTGGCTGTATATTGTGTGTTTGCTCAGATTGACTCTTCAGATGTCTATCTTCTTTAATGCGGCTCCTCTCCTCTGGTCCCCACTGTGTGGAGAGCCAGTATCAGGCCAAAGGCGTCTTCTATCAGCCATCATGTCAGTGTGCAGACCTCTGCACGACCAGAGCAGGACATACACTGGCCCTAAAATACATCACACACACTTTAATGGGCAGAGGCTGCGGCCGGCCCCTGAAATATAGCTCTGATACCAGTCCTGTAAATGGCTGGCCTCTGCGGCGTATTTCATTCTGGAGAATTAGTCCTGTTTAGCAGCTGCTGTTATATAGCAGCTGTCCTCCACTGGTCTGACTCCGGCAAAAATATGGTTATTTGATTGATGATTCTAATTTGTTGTTTTTTTCTTTTTTAAATTCTATCTTACATCAGTTAATTTAGGTGCAGAATTTAGTCTTTTTTCTCTCAATGATGTTGCTGCAGAGAAGTGATCTTATAGCTTTGCAGGTTTAAATCAATCCAAGGCGATTCACTACAAATCAGAGAGGGTGGAATGGGTTTACTTTTGTCTGTCTCATTAATCTAGAGATGCAAGACCTTATAGTCCGATTTTCAGCACCGTTCCTGTGGGTGTGCATGTGGAGAGCTGCCACAGATAAGCGATGGTGCCATATTTATTTTGCATGTCACATATTGCACCATTAGTGTGAGAGATAAACCAGGCCAAAAATGCCACTAATTGACCCCTTCTGTTCATATCGCGATCAATTACAGATAACACAACACATTTAGTGAATTCATAAATGATATCTTCTAATTCAGGGCTTTTGCTTTTTGTGCAGAAACTGTGAAACTTCTCCTGTCAAGAGGAAAAGTTCAAGTGAAAAATAGGCTACTTCAGAAGAATTTTCTATGTGCCTGACAAACGTTGATAACAATTTTGAGAAACAACTTGATATTGACTCTAAGCCATGCTCTTTTAAGCCCATATTTGCTCATTTGATAAAAGTGACAGTGACTCTGACTGTCACTTGTTCACTTTGTCAACTGAGAGAGTTCCTGAGGGTGAGATCCTTCTTAATTACACTCGGTGACGTTTACCCTCACTAAACGCCCCAGTTCCCCTCACATAGTGCAGTGTTTGGGGCTGTGCTTGTCATTTACCATTGTGGGATGTTGGAGGAAAAAAACAAGAAAACCTAATGCAGCATTAGTTGTTGTGCTTATGTGTTTTTTTAGGATGACATAGTTGAGATTGATGTATTGGTTTTAAGTAATGAAAAGGTCCTTTTATTAAAGGTTATATAGATATCACTGCTCAATCATGTTGCCACAATAACTGTTGGCATTGTATGTTTCTCCAAACCACAGATATGTAGAACACTGTGGCACAGCCTTTTAAGATTTTGCAATTAAACACAAACTATTTGGTTATTAGTCAATAAAACTACTTGAGAAGGAAAAAGATCAGAGTTTGGGTTACAAAGAAAGAAAACTCATCTCCTACCATACATAGTTACTGGCCACACTTTTAATGAAGATTTTAACAACTACTGGGCACAGTTCTGTAGCTCATTCTGAAACATTTTCTCTCCCCCTGACCTGTTTGAACAGCACCCTCTCTGTGTTCCAGGACTTCCTGCTTTACTAATTAAGCACTGAATATAACCAGCAATTGCTACAAAAGCAATCAGTAATGTCAAGACCATTCCCAGGTCTAAAATATATCGTTTTATTACAATATGTTGATTTATTTTTTTCTCCACGACTATGTGGATACCCCCAGAAATTATTTTAAGAAACCCTTGGATTTTTGCTTTTGCTGAGCATTACAATACCCACACTACAATGCTATTCAGTATGCCAGGAAAATATTTAGTATTTCCCAATACCAGTGGTGAAATGTAACTAAGTACATTTACTCAGGTACTTTACAATTTTGAAGTATGACAATGTTACATGGGTTTAAACTTCTACTCCACTATATTTAGAGACACATATTAAAACTTTTATTGTTCTACATTTAGCTGCTAGCTTTAGTTTCGAGATTAACATAAAATACATTATCCATTTAAAGTGATTAGAGTTAATTAAATTAATTAAACCTTAAAACAGTAAATGAAGTTGTTCAGATGAGCCCTATCTTTACAAAATTAAAAAGCTTCTTTCATAAATGCAAATAATCTAATATATCAAATAAATACATTTAGAATATATAAAACAATGTGAGTGGGGACATTCTGCATAATGAGTACTTTTACTTTTGATACTTTAAGTAATCTCACTGTGTGGTTTTAGGACTTTTACTTCGGTAAAGGATCTGAATACTTTTTTTCCACTGCTCAATACAAAGTCTGTCGAATGCAGTTTGCCAAAAACATCAGAATGTTCTTCTCTATTAAGTGACACTTTGCAGGATGCAGTTCAGCATGCTTTCTGGCTATTATTACCCACAATCAAACGTGCAGCATATATGAAGGTCAAAGACACCATGTTATGATAGAGTAGTGTGTCCTAATTGTATGCAGACTGCATGCAGCAGTACATGCATTGTTAGGGCAGCTGCAGTAACATGGATGTGACCCTAACACTGGCATACTGGATGAAAGTCTGCTTTCATCGTCTGTGCACATTCTGCATGTTTTATATAACTGTGTAAGGCTGTTTTTGTAAAGTTATTTTACAGTTGACTTTAATGCATCCCCAGAGTTAATCACTGTATTGGTGATGTGGGTCAGTCTGCTCTGAAGAGCTGTTCCCCCTACAACAATTTAATTAGTCT
Source organism: Serranus cabrilla (assembly GCA_903364295.1). Taxonomy (NCBI): domain Eukaryota; kingdom Metazoa; phylum Chordata; class Actinopteri; order Perciformes; family Serranidae; genus Serranus; species Serranus cabrilla. The sequence continues at coordinate 597,035 of CAFUXE010000454.1, forward strand.
GGAATTGAAAGGGAAATAAACAAGTTAATGTTTAGAGGTTTAGTGATGTCGTTGTAATGTAGAGGATGGAAGTCTGAAGTAAGTGCTATATTCTGGCAGGAAACATCCAAATTAAAGATGCTGAATATTGACTATCAGTGACTCGAGTGTATCGACAGGGCCCTTTATAAACCTTTATCAGTTCAACCTCAAAGATGGTATCTGCTGTGTTTTATTACTGTTATTACTGAGGATGATGTCAGGCTCTCCTGCAGCTATGTTAGGGCACAGATATAGGACTTAAAAACTGATCAGGACACAGAGCAATCCTGCCAGAAGTTAATACCGGTAGCAGGGATATTTGTACTTAATCCCTGTCATGAGAAAAAGAAAATAAGACCTTACATTTCCCTGCAGATCTGCTATGGCTTTATTGTTCTTCAGTGCATTAATCAACTGGTATCTCGTCTTTTGCTTTTATTAGACGTTTTTCTGGCCCACATCCATTCATTGGATCTTAAATATCCTCCCTCTCATGGGTGCAAGTTTGATTGTGCATAGGAAATGAAGTTGGAAACTTTGGAGCTCTATTTAAAGTGCGGGTCCCCGGAGCGACCCCTCTGTCTTAATAACTTACGATCAGGATCCCCGGGTCTTTCCATTTTATTTCACCGTGCCGGTGTTCCCGGCTAAACCCATTCTAATGAAATGTTCTGCTAAATTGTCAAACGGTTCTGTTTTCCATCCATAAAAAAGTGTTTACAGCCCTGGTGAGAACCCAAACACAATAAAGATGGTTGTTTAACTTGATAAATCACAGTGCAGGTGAATGGGGGTATATGCTATCTCATTTAGGAGCTGTGAGTCACTATTAAGCTGGCCTGCCTCAGATAGAGATAAGAGCAGTATGAGGAGTTTCACTGCAACAGTGACCAACAATCAGTGTAAATATACAACCAGTTATGCAGATTTTCTATCAAGAATTTAATTCTTGCATAAAAAACAGGTGGATGGTTTGCAGCACATAAAAGCAAGCAACCAAGTTATGAACATATGCCTGTGACATGATGTTTGAAGTTCTAGTGCTTTGTTATTATTAAACATGCACGGCAGTGAGGTTATGTTACCCTGCAGAAAATACTGATGGATTAACAGATGTCACTCCACACCTTACTGCATGCAACATTTCTCAGATATTTGTGTGTGTAGCATTTTTTTCTTCTCAGTTCTCGCAAGGTTCGATTCTACCAGCAAATCAATACACGTATTGATGGGCGTCAGATAAAAACCATTATAGCAACCAGCTCTAATTCTTCAGCTGAATTGATTTCATTTTAAATGATCCATGTACATCCAGCGGAGCACACCACCACCACTGTGAGTGTGTTTTACCTTGACTTCATGCGAGAGAGACGTTATTCATCACCAAGAGAATGTCCCTTCTTCACACCCCAATAAAAAGCAGAGTAATGAAGCTTCTGTGGGTGCTGTCACCCCAACACTGCTTTATAAAGGATGACACAATTATATTTTACCAGCTCACCAAAAATGCTGACAAGCCCTGGTTCAATAAAACGCAATCTGTACCGAGAGAATCACGCTGGTTTCTCTGCTCTGGAGTCATAGCTCATGAACTACAAGGTGTCGTAGCCTTGGGAAGCTCCTCACAGAACATTTTCTCCTCACAATTAAGCCAGAAAAAAAAGGGAGTGTGTTGATATTAGGGGTAAAGAATGATATATCAGTTGTGTTTTAGAGAGGTTCAGGCTTGTCATGCTCTCTTGTATCCTGTGCAACATATTCTTCCTTGCAGGGGAAATAGCTTCACAGGTCTTTTCACTGGCTAATTTGAACTCCACATTTCCCCCTCTCAGAAATGCATAAACAGGCATGACATTTGCCTCTGAGCAAACAGAGGCTAATGCTGCATTACCGTCAATCAGTCAACTTGGTAAATGTTTGTCTAAGTATGATGGATGATGTGTCGACAACATTAAAAGGCGACCGCTTCCTAAACCTGAAATCTTGCATATTCAGAGACAGCCGGCATGATGCTGCAGACAGCCGACCGCCGACGCCCTGCTGCTAGATGCTTACCAGTGGCAGGATATGGCTGCTTCTAAGCGGACGGCATGATTTTTTTCCTTGGAGAGAGACACATCTGGCCTTGGATAATCTCTCCTTAGTCTTCTACTGTGTAATACATGCAAAGCTCTGCTCCATGTAATTCCCAAACTGCTCTTTTTCCCCCTCACAGGGGTAAAAAGGCCAGTAGTATGAAGAATTGCATGTTTTTTTTCTTCATCTTTTTATTTTAGTGGAGTGTAATAATCAGCAATAACCAATGGGTGAACATGCAAACACAGGAGTGCTTTAACACAGGCTGTGTAATATTTCAAGTTGTACCAAAATAACACTAAACACTAATACTAAATTAATTAATTAAACCTAAATTTCAATAGCATCTCATATGAGTACTTAAGTGCACTTGGATTACACATGCAGCTAATTAAGGTCCACCACACTATAAATAGTAGAATGGCACTCAAAGAGGGCAAACGTCTGCCAAGTCCAACGGTGCATTTACATGCTCCTCGGATCAGGATGTTCCATTTCCAGAGTTGAGAAGTCTTGTTTTATTTTCATTTCATAGAATTTATATTTTACTGCTCGGAGCATTTATAGAGCAGAGCCTTGACAGGTGTTTTCAGTATTTGCATGACAACGGAGAGCAAAGCAAACAGATCCGGTGAGCCATGAAGTATGACAGGGAACTCGTTTTTCACAATATCCCAACATGCCATGAATAGAGCACAAATGCCTTGAAATCTTGTAATGTAAATGAAGGTGACAAATAATATTTGTATTTGCTTTGTGATTCAGATCAGCTCAGATATGTTATGGGTTCTTTCTTGGCTCATGTTGCTCCCTTCTAATAAGTTACACAAAAATCAGGCCAGAAGAGTTTTAGTTATCCTACTGACAGACAAACTGATAGATAATCCTTTACAAACCTTTTGAAAATCACATCTATGTACCAATAATAAATTTTAAGTATAGAAAGAAAATATACTTTTTTTTCAATAATCAATATCATTAAACATTAATATAATCATTGAAGGCAAACATTCTAATATTTGATCCAGGAACAACTTAAAAGTGGAGGAGATTAATTTCTTCAAAAGAGAAGTATGAATTTTTTGCAATATATCCTGTAGTAATTAATATTTTTTAAACAAGCAGCCAGGCATATAATTGAATAAATGCAAAAAAAAAGTTTGAATGGCACTTTTCTCAACAGATTGCTAAAACAGATGCATAAATCAGTTTAACATCCAGAAGGCTTTTGTGAATTATCTTTGGAAATGTTATGCATTGTATGTTTTTAAAGATAGTCTCATTGATACAAGAGTGACATAAATGTTAAATAGAAGAAGAATTAAGCAAGCTAAGCCAAATAAGGACAAATGTGGCCTTGTGAGCAGAAATCGACAGTCAGTGGCAGCTCAAAATGTCCTACTGTAAAGTTATTCATTAGCATTGTTTATAGCATGAGAGTAATCCATAAAAATGTCATAATTACGCTTCGTGAAAGGAAATCAGGACAAAATTGAGATTGAGTATCATGCAATGTTAATGGTAATGAAATGTGCGGTGCGTAGCCGGATGCCTCGAGCCTTAGGAATATAATATGTACTAGCAGTGTCTCACTTGTTTATTTATTAACAGAGGAATTGTCTGCTTCACTTGCTATCACTGAGGCTTGACAGCTGCAGAGTCCAGGTGATACATGAGCCAATATGTGGACTGGAGAGAGCTCAACGTCGCACATCAATATGAAAATCAGTTTCTGGCAGAAATAGCCTAAGGCAGTACATCCAGCTCCAAAAAGTGACTAATCTTAGGGTCATAAACCCTGCACTAGACGCCTACGGTCTTTTTAGAGAGACAGAATTCAGAAATGCCATCATTTTCCATTCCACAAGCCAAGGACCTCGCTCCTTGCATTAGCAGATTTCTTTTAATAGTGTGTGAAATAGCGGGGTTGCCAGAACTAAGCAAGAGCAAATAAAAGAGAGAGAGAGGGGGAAAGTGAAAGGTGACCTTAGTCTCTGGAGCGCCAGATTAAAAACTTCAAATGCTCAGCCAGAGGCTCTCCTAAAGAAACAAAAAGACCACAAGCACAATGTTACAGTAGATGGAGGTGGCTGCCAAATATCATCTTCTTACAGAGAGGGATTATGAATTTCACAAGGCAATGGTGGTCCCATTGGTGAGAATATTAGTTCACATATTGTTCTCCAGATCTGCATATATTTCTGTTTATTTTTTTCCTTTACTGACTTTTAAAACTTCTGAGCAGTGGCTGGGTTCGGAAACAGACCACATTGTAAAGATTATTTTGACATATTTAATTCTCTTATTACAATTTTATGCTTTATGTTTAATATGATTTACATGAGGAACAGACAAAACTAAATTACTTGAAGAAAAGATTATAGCCACCTTTTAATGCCAGTCACTCTAATATTAGAGTCAGTTTTGTCTGCTATTATATCACTTTACAAACCTATTATGTTGCAGCTACAGAAAATGTAGCATTTCTATATTATGCCACTGATATACTGTGTATCTGTAATCCACAAAAAAACAACATTCACAGAATCATCTCTTCTTTAAATAAGTGTATTTAAGGATAAAATATAATAATTGGTTCTACTCTTCATTTATGACCTAACCGGTGAAAACAGGTTTTAGTTGTTCTAATACTAATTTCAACCACATATCCCATGTTCTAAATAAAACATGCAATACTGTATCTCATCAGCCAATCACATGGCAGCAACTCAATGCATTCAGGCATGTAGACGTGGAGACGACCTGCTGCGAGCATCAGAATGAGGAAGGAAGGTGATTTGAGGGACTTTGAATGTGGCGTGGTTGTTGGTGCCAGACGGGCTGGTCTGAGTGTTTCACAAACTGCTGATCTACTGGGATTTAGACACACAAACATCTCTATGGTCCAAAAAAGATAAAACATCAAGTGAGCAACAGTTCTCTGGGCCAAAATGCCTTGTTGATGCCAGAGGTCAGAGGAGAAGTCCAGACTGGTTCAAGAGAAAGAAGAGCATCTCTGAACACACAACATGTCCAACCTTAAAGCAGACGAGCTACAGCAGCAGAAGAACACACCGCCACTTTATTAGGTACACCTTGCTAGCTAACAAAGTGCTTAGAACACTAAGGTAGCTGAACACCTCAGCCTCATCTGGCTGAAATAAGTATTACAACAACAAATTAAAATAAACTAAAATAATAACAGTCATTTGTTGTTGTTAAGTCATAACCACAGGAAAGCAGACTATTTCCATCAGACTTTAAAAATTATTTGACTTTTTTTCCCCCCAAATTGCCTCAGTGGGCTTCAGTAGGTTATATTTGTCAAACTAATTAAAGTTACACAGAAAAGTTGAATCTGTAATGGCAAGCATTGTGCAATAACTCCCACAGAATGAGTCAATTTAACAGACTTGGTGCCCTTTGTTTTGGATAGATGGAAGGCTGAAATAACAATCTATTCTATATTAAAATGTGTTTTAAAAAATAACTCCTCAGATAGTTATAAAGCTGAATGTATCCTGTTGTGTAGCCACCACATTGTCTCCAGCACAGAGTGGACATTGCATATTATAGGTGAACAGGCAGCACTTCTCCACTCTCCAGTGGCGTGATAATAACTCAGCTCGCCTAATTACAGACTCAGCTTCCCAGAAAGAAAAAAAAAATAGCAAGAAAATGATTTTACTCATGAGGAAAGTGAAACAATGGCTCTCCAAATCCTTGAATGGATTTCTATCTCAAAGCTCATGGTGGAGACAGTTTGAACTGTAACATCGGCGGCTGCTTTAATTACTGTTCAATGACTTTACTCTGAGTCCTTGACCTAGTTTAGATTTCTTATCGAAAAACAGCCATGCTCGGAGAAAAGATTACTTTTTAAACTTTGGGTAGAGGGGAGGGCAGACAGAAAACAAGCTAATGATATTGCACAAATACATGGAAGGGGACACAGCCCAAAGCCATTTGGAAAGCAATAGCCCATTCCAAGATGTGGCATCGGGCTGGCATCCACACAGCTCTAAAATTCCTTTTCTCGAGCCAGATGGCTATGGAATTACACATTTTTTAATCTAAAGCATGAACCTCTCTAGGCTTGGGGAAATCTTCTTGGGATAGCCATTTTGGATTTACTTGCAGACGAGACAGTCTCTTGCCCTGGGGCCAACATTTGATGGTAAATATATCAAGTTTGACACTGAATGTCCTGAGTCCACTTGGTTATACTCTAAGAAATAAGACTCACAAACTTTCACAACACACTGTAAATGGTGATTTCAACCAATAAACACAATATTTGTAGTTAGTTTGAGATAAATTTAGATTTATAAATAATAATAGGTCCTTCAATAGTTTTACTTACTTTTTGTAAATACATTGTTCGCTTTCTGCAGGGCAATTTTTACAGCTTTCATATCTGCCTATAAAATATAACACAGTAAATATGGCAAGTAACAGTGAAGTGTGGCGAATGGCAAAATGCCATTCAGAATTTCTTGAACTGCAACCAGATGTAACTGCAGTAAACCGCACTCACACTACAGCCAGCAGTCGATTAGCTTAGCTTAGCATGAATAGTACAAACAGGTGGAAACACTTAGCCAGGCAACAATATGTTTGTTTTTTTTAATTGGTACAAACATATAAGTTTCAAAACAACATTCACAGGTTTACCAGGATGTTATTTGTTATATAGTTTATTTTTTTGGCTTGGAGCAGTTACCTGGCAACCTATGGCGAGCCAGGAGGCTGATAGGTTGCTGGCTGTAGCTTCATATTCAAGGATCATTACTATCAAAGTGATATTCATTTTCTCATCTCACTCTGTCAGAAGGCAAATAAGACTATTTCCTAAAATGTTGAACTTCTCCTTTATGTGTTTAAAAAGCAGCACAGTGTATTTCCTGTTGAATTTCCGTCCTGCAGATTTCATCACCACACATTACAATTTATGTTACTGATCAGTTGCTGACAAGTGTTGATTGAAGCATTATTTCTGTTTATATTGTGTGAAGTGAATGTGTGAACTCCTCAGACAGGTGTGGACTGATAAAAAAAACACTTGACAATGACACAGATAATCTAGATTTGTGATATCTTCATGCCTCAATTTAAATAGTACACAATATTACACAGTTTGGTTTTGCGAATAATACCAAGAAACCATTTTTCACTTTTCATGGCACAAATATTATGGCCATATACACTAACCTCAGCTATGGTGGCCAAGACACAGTTCAAGGACTAGTCTTCTCAGACATTTTCCATTTTGTAAACACCCAGGAAAGAAAAGTCCGACAGGTGCCTGGTGCTTTCCACAATGCAACATCAAGCAATGCATTTAAAGGTTAATTAGAAAAATTATCTGTTGAGCTGAAAACAAATGGTACCACGGAGTCCCCCTGCTGGCAGACGAGTTAATCTATGGCAGGTCTCCTCGCCGGTCCACCTGTGATCCGTCTCCGTCACTCTGCTGACAGTCCCTGCGGGCCGCTGAGAGGATACGCTCCATCGCACCGCTGTGACTAGCCTGCTAATGAATACAGAAGAGCCCAGGACGTCCAGACGCCCACAAAACGGCTGGGAAGATTCCTCTGGCTGCTTAGATCATTCTCTGGCCGGATGTCGGCTCAAATGAAGCGGAACATGGCTGTGAGACTGGGAGTGCAGAGAGAAATGCCACTCAGCATGGGCAGTGATTGCTTTGATGTTTGAGATTCATTCAATGAACCCCAATAGATCCCTAAGGGTGGAGAATAGATTGCAGTTTATAGTAGATCTGATAGGCAGGGTTTAATATGTATCGAGATTATGCTGTGAGAAAGGTAATAGAAAAAAGTACCAAAAAATAAAAAGAATTCAATGGATGGAAACGCGGCTGCTTTTGAAGTCAATCCAAATAACCACATTTTGTATGGTACATTAAAAGTCCATATGAGGGTTTAAAGGACATTAAGATAGATAGAAAGACATGCACCACAGTGTCTGATGCAGGTAACACTGTCTCAGGCTGTTGAGTCAGCCATGTTGGATGCCTGTAAAGCTTGCATGTGCACAGAAACACAAGCTGCTGATAAAGGACTGTCCTGTCAAACAGCTCCACAGAAGGTCAATGTTTCTCAAGAGCACTTCGTCGTGAGTTTAGCCACATGACAATTCCCAGGAATAATGTTGAGAGCTAAATATATCAAACATCAGTGTGTTGATTTGTGCAAATTGCAATGATCTTGTTAGATGACTTCCACTTGATTGGAAAGCCTGCCTGTCTGGGTCAGAGTACTATGTTGCGGCTTAATTTATTTTCCCTGCTGACATTCACAGCATGACATTAAAGAACTAGATGCTCTCATCCGTTCATTAGCAAACACCAGCTTTTAAATATTAACTGACCCACTGCACTGTCAACACAGGAAGAGGAAGGAAAGTGAACGATGCTTGTAAGTCAACAAAACATTATTTAGTTGTTTGGTACTTCACAGCTTAAAAACATGTGGTCCATTTCCCTTACACCCTCGCAATTCTATATTCTAACAGCACAGAATCATCTACAAAAAGGGCTTCAGAAATGATTTTGAAACCATTTAGACTCTGGAGACTTACAGTGGTGGAACATAGCTACACATCTGACAAGCTCGTACTCTTCCTGAGTACTTCCATTTTATGCATTTTTTTTTTTAAATTAACAAAGGTCATATATACCACCAACACAACATAACAAAACATACCAAACCACAAATCAGGTCTAACCATCAATTAACAATGAAACATCCAATGATAAAAGGAAAAAACATAAAAGAAAAGGAAGAGAGAGAAAGAAAAAAACACTAATGCATGTAAACTAAGAAAACTAACTGTACAGTGCTTGAGCGTGCTTTCTCATACTGAGGTCAATTGTCCATTTAGTTGGAGAGATGGGAAAAGAAAGAGAGAAATTAAAATGAAATGGTAGAAAATAAAAACAATCAATTACATTAAATATAAAACACAACAACAGTACACTTGTACTCTATTACATCTCAGAGACAAATATTTGACATATCACTCTGCTATATTTGTAGCAGCTTTTGTGACTTTTCAGATTATACATTTTCATCCCCCTCCTGTCCAGCGAAAACCTTGTATCTCCTATTTGTTCATTTTTCTGAACCACTCGAGGATAGAGTGTTCCTTTGTTAATTTATACAAATCTTCTTAAGATAACTAAACTATTTAAAAATCCTCTTAGATCAGGTGGAAAATGCATCATCACAAACCTGAAAAGCGGCTGTTTTCACATTTTGATGTGGTTCTCACACGACAGTCATGCTATGATCCTATAGAGGATGATGCATTGCCATAAATTATACTGCCAAACAGTATATAAAGGATTCAGAATGAGTGTAAACTTAAACATCTATAGCAGTAAAATGTAACATACACATTCATTCAGCAGTTATATTAATATGTAATTGGTAAACACTGACAGGGAACATTTTACAGCACAATACATTTTCTTCTTTAAGTCAAATTAGCTAATAAAAGTTACTTAAGGTTTGAGGACTTTTAATTGTGGACTATTTTCACGGTGTGGTGTCAGTGTTTTACTGAAGTAAAGGATCTTATTACTTGTCCCACCACTGAAGAGGTATGCTGCTGTTCAGCAATCTTAATCTATCCTCATCTACCCAACATCAAAATGTTAGTTAGACACCTCTGCTTTGGCACCAAACTAATACCTGTTTCTACCATAATTGAAGCTGATTTACTCTAAATCTAAATAGCGGCAGTTAGTCAAGATTCATCAGCAGACCTCATTACCAGTCATAGTGAGACCTGATTCCCTGCGGATGAGGCCATATGTTGGCAGAGACAGTCAGTGAAGTGACAGCCACGGGGAGCCTCTTCCTGCAGGCGCTACAGGTGCACTGCTGGCTGTCACAGAACAGGCACACACACTCCTGGAATATCTTTGCTTTTTATGCAATATAAGACAATAGGCGATCAGTGTCAGCTGCTACTGATGTGTTGGATGTGAAGCTGATTTGCTTGTTTGCAGATGTTGCAATGTACAATTGTTTATTCTGTACTAAAACCCTTTGGATCCTGATTAGCTTTCATAAGTATGCACTGTTTCTTGTTGGTTTTGTTGTCAGCATTATCCTGAGGTCAGATGTTTAGTTTCAGATATTAGTATCCCATGAAAGAATATTTAATTCTGGCAGAAACACACTACCACTAATAAATGCTATTCATGCTCATATAAAAGTGGTGTGGTAAACAAAATATATTGGTTCAAAATGATGCTACAGTGAAATTCTTGTCATGTCTGAATAGTTTCTCATGGTACATATATGATTGCTGTATGCAGCTTTTTTTTAGCATGATATTTAATTTGAGTAAAGGTAACCATGCAAATATGTGCTATAAAATCAACTGGAATTAGCCCAAATTATAAACAAACATTTTATTGAGTCACTGTATGTGTAACGGAGTTAGTATACTGTATGAGTGATTTCACTTGCCATGCCTCTCACACTGATTTCTTTTGTTGATTTCTTTTGCTGAAGCTCAATTGTCCTATGGTCATTGAATGTGACACCCCTGTAGACGTGACCCGTACACCCCAGGGCAGCAACAGTATGGCTGCGTTACCTACCTGGTAGGTCCACAAGTAATCAGCTCCGTAATTATTTTGCATTCATTTTATATCTAAGGGGTTGTTTATGCTACCTTTTGTGAGACTTGAGCTTCTGGGTAGTTGTGCACTTCTTTTCATAAAAGTAAATTGATTGGTTGAAACGTAATTGGTGTAATACAGGTGTTAGCTAACGTGAGCTACTTTATTTTTATGTTTCCAGTGTGAGACCGAATGTGTGTGTTGATGGAAGCTGACTTGACTGTACTTATTTGTCTGCCAGGTACGAGTAGAGTATTTCAAATATATATATTTTGTATTATTCCTAAAAGTACATAACAGTTTTGCTGCGTTATCTGCCTGACAGCGAAATAAACGGCGTGTGCCAACGATGAAATGGTTTCTCTGGAAATTACACAACGCAACGAGAGTACAACAGCTATAGAGGACATACACAACTCTGAAGTAAGTTAATCACATTTACAGTGGCTGCTACTAAGTAGGTCGAATAAGGTTGAATGCCAGTTAGCAGCGTTTGTCAGCTAGAAGCAAACAGCACTTGACATGTGAGAATTTAAAGCAACGTGAGACATCTGAAAGAGGCCAGCTCATCGGTGCTCAAACTGCTGCAACATCAGTCAAAGACACCGCACATTTATTTGAAGGGAGCCGTCTGGAAAATCATCAAATGTCATACATGGACAAACTGCTTTGGCAAAGGTTAACAGCAGTCTCAAGTTGAATCTAAGTAATGGGTGTGACAGATATATCTGCAAAGTTTGCAACGGACTAAAAGTTCTGTAATCATGAAGCTTTTGTTGTTTTGATGTCACATGTCATTGGAAGCTGTAAAGCTATATTTACACAGAAATCAGTGCGAAGGGAGATGAACTGTAATATCAGTAGGAAAAAGTATTGTACTGTTGTATTGTTGTAAAGTACCTTCTTGGTGAATTGAACTACATCAAAACATCAGTTTACAAACCTTCACACAACTCATGCAGCATTATATTATGCATATTCCAAGTCCTATGCTCAGTACTTCCCAGACAAATGCATTTTTCCCAAATCTTGTGCAAGCGTGGCTGTTGTGTTTTACATAGTAAGGACTTTGTGTAAATGCATTTGTTCAGGGAGTAATGAGCATATGACTGGAAAAGACACTTGAGCTGTGTGAGAGTTTCTTAGAATTCAAGACAATACTGAATGATTCATTCATACACAATGAGTATTGTGGGGGTGAGATTTTCCTTTAAATCAGTTTCCATAGCTATATTGGCTGTCTCCTCAGATGCCTTGGGCTCTGAGCTACAGGAAATAACTTACAAAAAGCGCTGCCTTCAAACTTTTAACAATGCATACAGTAAGTACATGTGTAATATCAGCAGGGTCGGGGTCTTAAACTGCCCCTGGGAGACCATAATCATTGTCCTATGAGTGATAACAGCCACTTCATTTAGTTCTGCATTGACTATGATAGGGCTCATTCACTGTGCGCCTCAAACGACATTATATTATGAGGAACACGAGCATGTCTTGGGTGTGACAGCACGGGGGTGTGAAATCATGTCCCCTTTCATCAAAAGAGTTATGATCAGTCAAGTTGGGCCCATAACAAATAGCAGGCTTTGCGCTTTTATCAGCAATGCCGTGACCCTCAACGCTGTGACCTCATCATTAATATAGGAAGGCCGGATGATAGATCAAAGCATGGTTCAGTGGAGCATCCCTGGGCCAGAGCTGGCCTTGAATCGTTCATCACAACATCCCTGTGGGGACTTTACGAGGGTCCGGGGAGAAAGGACGCTCTCGAGGCTGTCACATTTGTTTTACCGCTTTTGATAATGGCTCCCTTTTAAAAGATGATACACGCAGATATTTCTCATTAACACGTGGCTGTGATTTTAGCTGTGATGACATCCTCTAATGCTAATAAAACTGGACTGTCACAGAGAGGTTTCCACATTGTGTTTCATGCCTTTGTTGGTTCAGTGGGATTCAGGTTTTAGTCTTTCATCCAGAAAACAAAGTACAGTGGTTCAGTCTTTCACAAAATATAAAATCCTTGAAACCATACTTATGGTGTTTGTTGTTTATTTCATAATGACCTGCCAGTTTTCAATGTTACAGTTTCATCCAAATAATTGCAGGGTAAGCCACAGAAACAGAAGGGATGCTTCCCACTGATGCCAAAACACACGAGTGTGTGTGTCCAGTCATTTCAGTGATGCACACATTACAACAATTTTAGTAAAATTTGCCACACATTGATCCATGCAGTTTGTCTTATCTACTAATTGTATTTATGAGTGTGTGTGATCGTGCTACACAGAGCTTGAAAGTAAAAACAGGCAGAGTGAGAAAGCTGATAAGGTTAAATGGCCCTTTTGTATACTAAGATGATTTGACAAAAACATGTTTTGCACACTGAAGCTGGAAAATCACAAAGGAAACAAGCTCTTTGTCACAAACTGTTTGTGTGGTCAGTTTAAATAATCAGTGACTGTGAGTGGATTTTTAAACTCTCCAAAACTAATAATATGCAAAATAACTCAACTGCTGAGAAGATGTTTCCTGCTCATGATGGAAGGAGAAACTGTTGTTTTGAGTCTCAGTTGTAACTTTAAATGACCTGGTTTCAGTTTTACTTTTGCACAAAGGTTTCAGTTTTGTTAAAATACTAAATATAAAGTGGGATTTTCCGTTTGTGGCAGACTGCATTACTCTGAGTCACAAATGCACCTAATCGTTTTAAGTGAAGTCGCTAAAGCTGGCATTAAAATGAGTCATTTATGCTACCTACAGCTTTATGTGAAACCAAGGAGCACATCTTTTTAATATCCGTTGAAAAAGTTCCTGAATTCGGATAAGTTCCCTCAGTTTCATTGATATTGACAAGGTTATGCTCAGTAAAAGGGATACATTAATTTATCAGTAGAGCAATAGTTTTAGTGTTGTATTGTATTTTTTATTTTTTTTTTTTAAAACAGTAGAAAATGAAAGAAACATTTTTACTATTTTGGAGTATTATGAATATATATATATATATATATTTCCAGGGGTACATTTGTGGCATACTGTAGCTAAGCTATGCAGTTTCTTCATCCGAAAGGCTGCACTTCTGTTGTGTAACATATTTTCTGATCATATTCAAGTTTTACAGTGAAATGAAAATGAACTGTGAAGGCATTTGCCAGCTTGACTTCAATGATTTTTCTTTTTCTTATAGACCAACATCAGATTAAACACTGTGGGTGGATAAAGCATGATATGGTGCCCTCTACATGCTTCCAGTAGAGAAAACTTAATTCATTACCCTCTAGGGTGCCCTAATATGGAGAAAACATGATAAAGTACTCTGTAGGGTGCTATTCCAGTAGATAAAAGGAATCCAGTGGTTTCTCTGCGCTAGAAAAACTTTCTACAGGCCTGTGCTCTTTTCTTTTCTTTTCTTTTCTACCACTCTTATAAACTACGTCATTAAACTGCTTAAATGTTATCAAATTGTCTCTGTCTTATCCCTATTTTAGCATTTTTATATAAACATTTCTCCCTCTACCGTATACAGTACATGGAGTATGTGTATCACAAGGCCATTTTCAATTGCTTTAGTTGATAAGAGCTGTTCTCAGGACTGTACAGGCGTATACACACTCTGCTTGATTGACATTTCCTTGACTCATTTGTTGCATCTGTTAGGGAGGGGAAGTTACACCTTTATCATTGTTATTATTCCAGGGAGTCCAGTGATCTGATGTCATCCTGAGAACAGCTCCACCCCCCATCAACCTGAGCAGAGGTTTAATCAGCCATACCTGAAACACCTGTGTGGCTGTGGATCATTTCAGTTTGTCAAAACTTGGGTCTTAGGATAAATATACAAAAAAAACAGCCAGAGCAAGAAACTCAAGTAATCAAACATGACACATACATGTGTTTTTGTACATTACAGTGCAATAAAAATAATTATTATGGAGGTTTATATACTTTGGGTATATGCCGTGGTGGAAGAAGGATTCTGATCCCTCATTTAAGTAAAAGTGCAAGTACCACACTGAAATTACTCCACTACGTAAAAGTCCTGCATTCATATATATTTGATAATTTGCATTGATGCATTTATATATTTTATACATTTATAAAGATAACTACGTAATATATTGTTATGTGCTTTAATTTAAAAAAAAAAGTGTAATAATGTTTTTGCATTTTTTATCTAAAGATGTAAAAAGTACCGTTGCCTCAAAATGTAGTAGATTAAGGGTATACAGTTACATACGATAGAAATT
Organism: Serranus cabrilla; assembly: GCA_903364295.1. Classification (NCBI taxonomy): domain Eukaryota; kingdom Metazoa; phylum Chordata; class Actinopteri; order Perciformes; family Serranidae; genus Serranus; species Serranus cabrilla. Next base: position 612,035 of record CAFUXE010000454.1, read on the forward strand.
AGTAATTAGAAAAAAGTAATTGTGCTTAAGTACAGTACTTGAGTAAATGTACTTAGTTACATTCCAACACTGGGAATATGTAATGTTTGCAACAAATAATGCATGTATTTCTGTTTGGTGATACATAGACTCATCAGTAATGCAACCTTGTTAGCACCTCTGCAGTCACTCTGTGTAAGCTTCATTCTGTATTCCTTAATACTCAGGTTGTGAGCAAATTCCTTATTATGCACACCTCTATGAGACAAAATACATTCATGTTTATAACATTTTAAAAAAAAAGCAGATTGGAAGATGTCATCACATCTTTGTAAGCTGCTGCATAAAGCAGCAAGCAGAATCCACATCCTGTTTTTATCCTCCCCTGTGTTTAATGATCTGTCACCGCAGTGCTTTGATCAGTCTTGGGCGAAGGCTTTGTCAGTCGTGACATGTCCTTAGTATCTGACGGAAAGAATGTTACTCCAGCAGAATAAGAAAATTATTGGGAGCATTAAGGCAGTATGTGGGTTCTGCTCTTACCCTGGACTAAAAGCTGTGCAAAAGGGAAATAACGCAATGTAGAATATAGCAGACACTTCAGAACAAAGTTTTAATTCGACAATGCCACAGACGGGGAGTAGGTAACAACTTTCTCAAAGGATGTATCACTTTGTGTTAGTTTCCTGAACAGGCATTGTCAAATTCTCCTTTTAGGCTTGAGTGATTGCAAGTTCGACAGTGTGACTACAGCACAGTCGACAACACTCAGTCAACTGATTTTAATAGATATGTTGGTAATTAAAACGCTGCATAAATCTGCATTTTTATATGAACAATAAGTTTATGAGTTACACGATGTAAAGGGAAATGTACCAGTGATACAAGAATCTGCAACTCTGGAGCATTTTTGCTTCAAATTGTTTGAAATTGTTTACTGCCTACTCCCTTTCTGTATGTCTGAATCTTTAAAGTTCTCATAGACTCCCAATGGGCCACTATTTTGTCAAACACATGCAATTCAACCTACTGGATCCTACCTGCCCAGCACTAAATGACAGGCAAACATATAGAGTAGAACTTCACATCCAGATATACCTTTCAGGAATTGGTGGAGCCCAAAACAGCTCAAAGGAGAATTTTACACTTACATTCCTTTTCCTTTTATATGTTGTTGGTATGGTGATCTGTACCAACAACATATAAATACATAAATGCACTTCCACAGACAGTTTCTTGTATAAGGACTTTAGCATGCCTGAAATATGACTTTTATAATCTCTTTAACACAGATTTTCCTTTACATTTCCCCATAAGTGAAGCAAGAACTACACTTTATATGTACCAATTCAGTTTAAACTATATGGTTATTGTCACACTTACTAACTAAATCTGTATGATGCATACATTGACTGAAACATGAAAATCCAAGACACAATCATTTTCAAGCATGGCTTTGCCTTTTTTGGACTCTGTTCAAAAGTTCGCTCACTGTGAATCAAGAGCTACTTTTTAATTTAAATATCTACCTCACCAACGGCAAAATGTCAACAGTGCAAATAGGGTGAATCTATACAGCAGTGTCTCAAAACTTGGGCTGCTTGTTTTTATTGCTGCCAAATGTTGTATTATAAGCTCATAAGTAATAAAGATTTTTGAAATAAACAAACTTTAAAATGCCCAATGGAGCATACATGACACAAATACTTTCCCTAAAACTAGTTTTGAAATCAACCGACATTTCGTCTCATTGGCCTGTACGCGACTTTATGTTTTGTTGACGTCCAGCCAGCCGTATCCCTCGGGCTTAATTTCAACTACAATCAGAGGGACAGTTTCTTTCAGCACAGACAGACATAGCTCAACTCCTACAGGTAGCAGCTGACATGACTATTAGTCTTTCTTCTGGTACTTGCAGGTGTCAGACTCGCCGGTGCTCACTTGTCAGAGCTGCTCTGTGTGCTGTCTGAGGTGATTCATCTTCTTGCCAGCATCATTAACTTCTTCGTGAAAGGACTGGTAGAAGGAGACTACAAGCAGGGCTCCAAAGAGTTTATGTGCCTTGTCAGGAGCTACTTTCCCTCCTCTGTAATCAGATCGAAACTTCTCCTTCTGCTTCGTACTTTTTTTTTTTTTTGCATTTAATTGTTGTTCTCAGTCTTCCCTATCTTCGGATGGAAGACAGCGTCCTCAAAGCCCTTTTCCTGAAAGCTTGAAATGCAATATTTAGTTAATTGTTTAAACTATTTCACGAATGAATTAATCTCATCCAGACACCATTCAATAATAGAACAAATGTTGCAATTATGATTACAGAGTTAAGGATTTCACTAAAAATAAAAGGAGAAATATGGTCATATAATTAATGCAGCAACATTTATCATCAGTAAAAACAAATAAACGGACAATGGCATAAAAAAAACACCCTAGGCACTTCTCTATTTTGTAATTTCCCCATTAAACTAATGACTTTCTGTCTTTTACCATTAATTGCTTCATTTCAGTTCTGCTGCAGATGTTTATTTGTGCAACAGCATATAGTCACTGATTGTTTGCTTTATTTAGGCTCCTAAATGAAACCACTTAATTAGTGATTGAAATGTAAAGACCTGTCAAATTAACCCCTTTTCCAGTACATTACATTTCTGCATTAAGCCTAAATGAATTCTAACGTTGGCACAAGATATCAGTATATAGGTCACACTTGAAACAAATGATAAATCTGCGCTTGATGGGGCTCTCAAAAAGAGTACAATGTTCAAAGATGTCATCATGTGCTCCTGTGCACCAGAGCAATGGCCTGCAGCAGTGATGTTACACAAAGCATATTGCCTGCTTTATTAGCTGCAGCACGTTGCAAATGGTTGCACGTTTTGTTTTTTTCACAGTTTCTTTTTTAGAAATACTGTGTCTCTTAAAACCTCTATTAAACTTTTTTTTTTAAATTAACAGCAAAATGAGATGTGTTAGATCTCTGAGATTGTTTTCTTCGCGGCGAAAATAAAAGGGAGCTCACCCCGTGACCTTTTTCTCCAAAACCCACCTCTTTCTCAGCTGCTTGATAACAAGTTATTATCCAATATGGCAGCCTTTTGAGAGCTAGTGAAAAGTGGCAGAGGGTCTGTGGCGGGGTGTTATTAAGCCGGAGTATGGACTCTTAAGGACCGCTATAGACTGTCCTTCAACCTCAAAGTGTTTTATTATGAAACCACACAGCTTCAAATTCAGTTTGAGTCTTGTCTCCCTTTACAGTAGGTTATTTTACAGAGGAAAGCTTTCACCATGCTGCTTCTTAAGCTTGCTGTCTGTGAGGAGATATAGATCAGAATTCCATGAATATATTACTGTCAGATATGTTCGTTTCATTTTGCCCATTATTGCCTATGGCTTTATTTGTGTCATTAGAATTTAATAACACGAGAAAGTACATACATTCTTTTGATCTGATGCAACTGCGGGTATAACTACTGGTTGTTGCAGAACTAAATGCATCCTGTTTTAATGGAGCTGTCACCAATATAAGTACATTCTGTGTAATAGTATACAGGTAGTACACAGTACTAGTGCAGAGGATGATGGTGAAATTGTTGTTCCCTATCGTTAAGCACTGCAGAACACTCCCAGGATGATTGTCGCTCCTTGTTCAATAATGCAGCTCACAGCGAATACACGCCCATTTGTTTAGGATCATTGTTTGCTCTATATATGTTGCACACAATTGAGCCAGCAAACCTCCTACTTGAATTTACAGTGTTCGTTAATAGGGTTATAGGAGGGGAGCAAGAGGGAGAGAGGGAAAGAGAGCGCTAATAGGAAAAACAGTGAATACAGGGGGAGTTTCATCTCTTGTGTCTCCACTTGATTAGTTTAACAGCTCCTTTGATCTTTTGCCGTGATTGAAGTGTTTAAGTGGAACATGAGGGGCAATGGCACAGCCAGAGAGCAGGCGGCGAGTAATGTGCCACCAAATGCCTATGAGGCACAACACCTTAATGTCAGGGGGAAATTAAAACACTTTTCCATTACCGAGGCCCTTGAATCTTAATTCATTTGTCCACACACAATACAAAGTAGGTGACAAGGTCAGTAAATACTCATTGAATAAGACGTGAATGTTGACCTTTGAGAGCAGCTAGAAATGGGAATAATTTCAAAATATATATATATGAGAGGGACTTCACATATTTCAGTTTTGGAAGTGAAAGAAGCCTTTGCACTAAGGGGCAGTTTCCATCGGCTGAGGCTACACTTTGCAAGTTTCTACTTTGACATCTACACATGGCAGTGAGGGGACGCCAACACTCTCATGAATCCCCATCCAGGTGTTCCACGCTAATGATACATCACCTTTTGTATGTTTCTCTGGTCTGAAGCCTGAGTACTGCCCAACCTTTCTGGCTTGTAACTCTTTAAAACAAAGTAATATCTACTTGCAACTCATATGTCAGTTATCATTATCATTGTCAGTAATTTCGTGCTTTTTTCCCTTTTGCTTCAATTGAATAGTTTTTAGATGTCTAGAAAGGGCACAGTTTGATTATAGAGTATTTAGTGTGGCTTAAATGTTTTTTTTCCTGCTTCTATATTTTGACAATTGACCCCAACAACCATAGTGCACTGTTGCTTCACCTGTCAACAATGGCATATTAATCAGCTGAAATGAAACTATAGTCTAACTGGAAGATTTTATCAGCTGCAGCTCACCAGATAATTGAGCTAAAATTAAAGCTTCATGAGTTTATCAGAGAATTAGTCTCAGTAATATATTAATAGTTGTAGGTCATATTGTTCCTAATGTTATTTTAAAGTTTAAAATGTTAGTACTTTTATATTTCTTGTTAATATTGCTGGTTTCTATTTATTGTTATTTTAGTGATACTTCTATCTATTTTTCTATACAGTTTTACTGCTGTAACACTGGAAATGTCCTCATTGTGAGACTAATAAAGGAATCTCTTCTCTTCTCTTCTCTTCTCTTCTCTTCTCTTCTCTTCTCTTCTCTTCTCTTCTCCTCTCTTCTCTTCTCTTCTCTCATTTTAACTTATCTTATAAGTTATAGAATACAAAGACTACGTGTTTTAAAATTGTAACACCATTTCCAATAACAAGCTTAGCTATGTTTACTGGAGTGTGAACTTCCCAAAATACGTGGACAGCTCTGCTAATGTTAGCTTAAACTCTGTAAAAGCATCCAAGACCAGCTTCCACACCGTGGGGAAATACTACACAAGTGATTTTCTGTGCCTAACCCACAAAATAATGTAGCTGGCTAATGAAATGTTTCTGTGCTCTTGATTGTAATGCATGCAAAGACTACAGTAAGCAGCATTTGCAGCTTACATCAGAGCAGATAAGCAAACTGTTTGGTTCACTGTTCATACTTTGCTGTTTAAATAAATTAATAACAACAATAATGAATTGGATAAGTAATTTTAAGAAGTTTATTTAAGTTAGAGGGGAGCCTCTTCCATTGCAGTCTTGCAGTCTAAAAATACGTATTTCTGCATAAAATTATTGCAAAGGTTACTTTTAATCCAGTCAAATGTCAGAGCAAATATTGGCACCTTAAAGGCATCTTTTTAATTACAGAAACCACAAATACACACACTCACACACTATCCATGTGATAAAATTGAAGCAGACACTATTATCTGCACAGGTCCTCTGTTGAATCCAGTTGTGCCATTACATATTTGTCTGCCGGTCAACCCTCAGACATCAACTGTTGTAAACCCTGAAACAAGCCTGGAGCTTTAAGAGTCATAAGCTTGAGGTATCTCTGAGACACACTTCACAACACAAACAATTTGGTACCTGTAATGTTATGTCAATACTGCCGGACACAAGACAGATGTTGTTATTATTTTGTCATTTCAACATTCCGCAGCAGCTGGAGAACCTCAGAGATCCTCTTGCCCTGCACCAGAATGTCAACTAATGACCGGACAGTCGGAAAAGAGCAGCAAATTTGTTACCACTGACAGAAAGCAGTGATGGATTCAAGAGGTAGTGAACATCCACAGAACGGCAGGCTGCAGACAGTCTTAAAGGTCTAGTGACACAGTCGATGCACAAGGTGTTACTGCAGGTACAAATACATGCTCAGTACTTGAATATAATTATGGAAATCAAAAGTCATTTTGAGAACGTACTCTTACCAATGATTTTACTTCATGATGACTGACATGGTGATATGTTGGCATGCTTGTCGGATCAATTAATCAATCAATAAATAAATTACTATTACAAAGGTCTGAAATGGTGTGAGAGCGATACCTCAGAGCTGTGCTGCAAATATATTGCATTATGAAAGCTTGCACAAGAGGATTTTTAATCAATTGAAAATAAATAAAACTCAAGAGATTATGTTAGATTTCATGTCTCATGGTCATTGTAATCTACTGTGACTGAAGAGAGATTACCATCTTTGCCTCTTACAATGTCTTTTTTCTTCTGACTGTTTTACATAATGGGAGAAGCACTCGCTTTTTCATTCTGAGAGGCAGACAAAAGACATTTCTTATGTGGAATAAAAAAGGTTTTATTACACCTCAGAAAATTATCAACAGGAATAAGAACTTTCACCACCAACCATCTGAATGGCCACATGTTCATAATAAATCTGTAATAGTGTGTTTTATGGTGGACATTTCCTTTAAAAGCCCTGGTTGAGTCAGTGATCCAGAGAATGGCTGTTGATATTTGAACTCAACACCCCAAAAATAAAAGTACATAACTAAAATGTAAACTGTTATTATCTTGTTACTCTTAAAATTTATTTTTGGAACCTGTATATGGTTACATTTTGTTTGGGTTAAAATAATAATACTTAGACTTAGTTATGTATGTAAGTTAACATATTACATATATTGTGTAAGATAACCTGCATTCATAACATCGTGTTGCGTTCACATGAGACATGAACTTTGATCTTATGGGTTAGAGTCTCCATTGACCTCAATGTCGTCCCTACGTGGACTTTCTTGCTCTTTTTACTACAGCACCTGACTTCCTCCTTTGCTCCAATCATAATAACATTGTCCACTAGAAGTCATCTGGATGGTTTATGTATGAATAATTGTGCCTTGTGCATAAGTAGGATCAGTGGATGAGAACAGCCATGCCAGATTTATTGTCCCATTCACTCCTACTGCCTTTCTCTTTATCTGTCCATGGCCTCCTTTTTTTCAGGAGTATGGACAGCTAGCAGTCCATGAGTAAATATTCACTGAATTAAAAAAAATAGTCCCCTGCTGCTAACTGCACATTTAAACACTGGATTTGTAAGACACACAGAACGTTTGATTTCTACTTCGTCTCAGCTGGTCCATCTTCATGTGTTCTGATATAGCATATCACTTTTAAATGGAGTACAATACAATGTGCAATCTTGTCTGTCCCCTTGACCCTTTACAGTATCAAGGAAGGGGTGTCAAACTTTTGTGAATTTCTACAATAGTCCTTGCTGTGCAGCAGCTTGTTGAGCTTGTTGTCTGCGTTAGCACAAGCTCAAATCAGGAGAGATTATCCACTGATTCTTGTTAGAACTCCAATCACTCCAATTACGTTTGCTCCAAAGTGACTTTTCCCAGTCATCCGGCCAGGGATTTCTTTAGCCATCAATTAGAAACGTCGCTTCTAATCTGAGCCGGCTTCCCAGACACTGGTCATTTCCCATTAGAGTCATTTTCCCCAGGATCCCGTGGAGCGATAGACATCTCCGCGGCTCAATAGAGGAGACGTGGAGGAGACCATAATTAAAGAGGTGGCATTTACTCTCAGTCAGGGCCTCTCAGAGATCTGAATCTGCAATTACCTTCCAGAAAATAGCATTGTCAGGACAGGACCCACGTTAATAATGGCCCCCATCTCTGGGGCAGGGTACAGAATGCAATCATTTCCACTGAAGCCGCACTTTGATTGTTTATCGCTATACCCAGGGTTATCAGCCACTCTACTGTAGCGAATGTACACAGAAAGAAATAATCCTGTGGGCCACTAGCTGGGCTATTCAAGTATTTTGCTGAGTGGTGACTGCGCTCATAAAGGGTAACTTTAACACCATACTCATAATGGTTGTAATATCATGGATAGGATTCACCAACCAGCCGCCACTAAGTCTCACTATCTGTGTACTCGTATCGCTCTCTCTGTGTCTCTCCCTATCTCTCACACACATTTTCTATCTCATTCACACATACCGCGAGTGCACAGACTCCCCTAAGCCTCTACCAACCCGTGCCTGACTTTCCAGATACTTTATCAAGTGCATAAGGACCATTTGCACAGAAGGCAATTAAAAGCTTTAGTGGTTCCTGCAGGCAGAGGGGTAGTTTGGGGGCCCCAGTCGACACATGAGCCAGCACCTTATTGGAGAGGGCTGGCTTTGTGCAGCAAAATGGCTTCAGTAATTTATACCAAATAGACTGCAGGTAGGGTATGAGAGCCAAGAGGAACGCATCTGCATTAATCAATATGAAATTATCCTGGACGTAATTTGTGGAGGGCAGCCATGCACCTGCCTAGAAATGTGATTGGGGAAAGCCTGCAGATAAATAAGTGGCTAAACACTGCTGAAAATCTGGTAGCTGAAACAAGGAAAGAGATCCAAAACCAGATCCAATTGTCTGTCATATCACAACGAAATGAGTTGACAGAGGACTGAAAATGCAATCCTTTTGAAAAAAAAAAAGATTTATGAAATGCACTGGGTGCTTCTAGCGAAAATGTGTAAAGCTTTATATGAGTTGCACAAACAACACTCTAAATAAATGTCACTTTTAAGTGTGCATCCCCAGACAAATGCAAATGTAAGGGGACTGATTGTCAAGGGTTGTGAGGAAATAAATCTATTAGCATGGTAAATTCTGGAGGCAGAGATAAGCGCGTCCTTAAAATGACCATATGCAAAGGTAGCGATAGTGAGGATGTCCAGCGGATTATCGTGTTTGCATATCTTCTAATCAATCCTCTTGCAGCGTTCATGTGGCCAAGATCACCGTGTCGGGATTTTGAATCAGTCTTGTGTTTATGTAGATTCTGTTTCTGAAGTCCATGAGAAAGTGTTCATTTGTGTCCGTCTTTTCTTTGTCCTAAACATACTTTTTACTTTTTCCTGATACGCTCCTACACTGCAGGTTCCCAATGTCGTAAGTGTCACTAAACAGAGGAGAAGCCGAGGGCATTCAGGAGATGGTCTGGCCCTTCTTTGGCAGCTGGTGACCTTCCTGGTCTATATGCTCCATGGCTCTCTCCAGTCTCTTTTTTCAGGTTCCAGACAGCCCGGCTCTCTTTATCACTCCCCAAGATCAGCAATTGCTCACCGACAGTCTCTCAGTAATGCATCCATGCTGGGTATCTCTTCAGAGCACGGCTATGTGCTTTGCAAATGCAATATACAAGGAGTGAATACAAGAGAGAGAGGGGGGTGCAGGGAGTTCAGAGCATTTCAAGTACCATCCCCAAGAGGAATATTTTAAGCTTTAAAATGTTACTCAAAGCAAGATGCTTTTTTAAAATGCCATTTCACCTTCATTGGATGGTTATTAGTGGAGGGTAACAGCAAAATTCAAAGTGACAGAGATGGCTGGTCGACGGTTACATGCACAGACGGCTGGGCCACCATGACGTCCCTGTTATCAAGATTTTCATTGTGATTATCAAAGTCAGGCAGGAAGACGTATAGCATATTACCTCTTACGGGACAGTTTTAATTTAATTCAATTTTTAAAACAATTATCTACAAATCACTAACAAGTGACCTCTATTAAATGGCAATACAGCATATTGGTGCATTCCATCAATACCTGTTTTTATATGCATTTTCAATTTTCACATCAAAACAACTAAAAGATACAGTAAGTACCGATCAGATAATTTGCTATTTTATTACTTATTTAATACAATAAAGTGTAAGATCACGATTGACAGCTGTGATTGACTCGTAAATGGTCAGGTGGGTGTATGGGCGTGACCTCAATATCATGGATTCGCTGCCCAATCACTTATGAGCACTCTGGCACCAAATGTGCAAGATGGCAGCCCCCATATTTGGGAGATTTTGGCCTCATGTATATACAATGGGAGGAGGTGGCACTGCACCCATCATCTACTAGTACAGTTTATGCTTTTAACCACATTTACATACAGCTAAACAACAGGTTGTTTTAATTCTTTCTGCTTTGGTTTTTGATGAGTCAAAAGAGGTGTGCAAATTATGCATAGTGAAATACTGAAAAACATTTAGAGCCCTTCCTGTGATGCATAGTTCATAAGCATAGTACCACAGGCTTAATTGGTTGAATTCCTCTCTTGGCAGACAAGGAACTGTACCCCCAGGCATAGATAAAAAGACTTCTAAACTCTCTTTTGTGGAGCGCCGAGATGAAAGGGCAGAGAAGACAGGAGCTTGTCAGGAAGAAGCCGGTCTCAGCCGCCAGTTAGTGTGCAAGTGTAGCAGACCAGAAGAACGACAGGTTATCATCAGCTCCCTGCTTGAGAAATGAGACGCCACATCAACAAGTCATGATGTTTTATTTCCTACTCAACTCTCACACCCAATCATCCTCACTTCCGACATGACAGACGGCATGCTGTTTACAAATATGAAACGTTGACTGTACAGCGGCGTATACACAGATTTAACATCCTCATTTTGCCACAGTCTACTGCTGTAGCTGCAAAAAGCAGTGTGTTTTTATAGCCTTTTCACATTATTGGACATTTAATTAGATTTTTTTTTTTATCTCTAGTTTTTCTTCAAAACATAATTATGATGCAAATGCTGAATCTAATTGTCAAATCTAGAATATTTTAAACAGACACATATGTAATGGACAACTCTGATCAAATAGCAGAATATCAAGATTATAAAGTGTCAAGAATCTAGAATGATAGCACAAAAATTTTATATATATATAGAATGTGTCCTCATAAACGCTTCATATGATTGGTAGTGAAATTAGATAATGAATGTTTTATTTACATTGTGAAACAGTCACACACTCATTGATTTTAACATGTAGAAACGTTGTCATACAGAATTACCTGGTTCGGTTTGGGAAAAAGGGATTGGATTGACATACTGACTTCCATGTTTAACTACTGTAGAGTTATGAAGTTACATAGGGCGCGACATATACGTGTATAAAAGTTAATTTACAGGTTAACTTAAAACAACAGCAAAAACGTTTGGTTTTACTGGGGACACAGACATCATTGTCCTCGTTTACTTGAGGTAACCATAACAACAGCACCAATATGAGACAAAATAAGCTGCACCTTCTGGCTCTCACTGCTATGATTATCAACGCTCAACCCAACTCAGCGGGTTTGTTCACTGAAGACCAGACCAAAACAACAAAGAGGTGATTGCTGCTGTACTAACTGTCTGGTAACTCATGAAAAGCAGATTATGTCTTTATAAACAGTAATGTTCAATTGCTGTCCACATTTCAGTCACATAAGATTAGGGGACAGAAGGGGACACAATTAAATAATCTTAAATTGTTTAATTCCAAACCAGCATGCAGGAGTACAGAGCCAGTAACAAAACGTGTCATTGTCCAGTAGTGAATTAACCGCACTGGTTATTATGAAGAAAATAATCATAAATGTATTTACAAATGTGTCTACTGTTCTGACTTGTGAGCTCATACAAATTATACATTTGCTCTGACTTTTCATTCACGTGGATTAAACTTTCTTTCATTATATTGTATTTAGTATTTTCAAAGGAATTATAGTGTTTATTGAGTTTGGAACATTTAAATTTAAATTTGAACATTTAGATCTAATATTGTTATCTTCATTTGCATTTAGATTACATTTCATTAAAAACAATAAGTGTACACATTTCACTGTAAATCTTGCATAAAAGAAGGTTCAATAGGCAGACTGCTTTTCCAGAGATTTGGAGCTAAAGTGTAGAAAAACTGAGCAGTTCATTTACACAGATTTAATCAACATCACATATGAGTGTGATTAATATAACTGTATTCTGCTGTTGGAGCTATTGACACACAAACATGCAGACAAACGTGGAATTGGTTTAATACTAGATTAGCTTGTCACATGCACAAAGACGCAAATTATCGCATTACATCTGTTCTCTTTAATCAAGTGAAATATGGAAGAATGTGTTTGAAATGTGTTCATCCTAAAACTAATAATAACTATAATACGATTTTCAAGAATGTCATAGTTCATTTGATAATCAAACCAGTTAAATTAGTATCTAATTTCCATACCAAGCGGTACTATTATTAATAACAGGGAGCCAGTGTGCAATTTCTCTCACTGCTCCATGGGAAATGAGCTATGAAGAATAGCAATAATTGTCAACGGACATCTTGGCAACAGAGCATCTGCTTCATGCCACATAATCAGCCCTGTCAAAATCCTGAAAAGACTCAAAGATTGTTGGGAAGGAAAACATGGAAAGCACTTAATTAAAAAAGAACCTAAATGGGGGGAAAATGTAAGTTAATCTCATTACTTGTCCTGTACTCCTCTCACAGATCATTTTCTGCCACCTCTGATGTTAAACAACCCTGGAGACATTTGGCATGTCAAATCCTGTAAATGTAGTTTTGAATTTTAACATTTCTTAGCAGGTCTAATTTATCACAGGCTGTAATTGGGCATGCAGACAGACAGTAAATTTACAACGTTAACTTGCTTTGTTTTGTAACTTATAGCACCACAGAAAATCCTCAGTTAGCAGAATCAAACCAACTCAATGAAGGAAGCAAAACCATAAGAGGGCATGAGAGAGAGAGAGAGAGAGAGAGAGAGAGAGAGAGAGAGAAAAGCTTTTTCAGTGATTACATCTAAGGAGTCCCAGTCCAGTGCTCAGGGTTAGTGGAGCCAAACATTTCAAATATGGCCAATGAGAGTGGTATTAGATATCTCATTTTTTTCAATGATCTGAATAAAATTCCCAGACTTTCATTTATGACATGCAACGAGAAGGAATTTATTTTTTATGTTCAGTGGATAGACGTAACCTTGTGTCAGACACTGGAACTCTGCATTTATTTAGAAACTTTACATTTTGCGTCTGAAGCGCTGGATTATCAATGTACTTCAAAAAGGTGAACCCTGTAGTGTCACATTGTACTACTCATCCAACAAAGTTTGTTACTGTGATTAAAAGAGCTGTGCGCATGGCTGGTAGGGGAGAAAAATGGATTACACTGGATCAGGCTCATTATGTGTGAAGTTATTCAGAAATATGTCCATGGATTATGAGCACTTCTGCTCTTGACTGGCAGCTCATGTGTGAAATTGACAGTACTGCAAGACACAGAAGTGCTGCTTGACTTTAACTGCCACTGCTGCTGTACTTTGTTGTGCATTACATAGATCACCTCAGTTTCATGAAGATAATAGTACTGGGCTTCCCTGAGGCAATGCAATGTTTAGCAAAGTTTTTTTTTCTCTAGTACAAGCAAAATATAGAAGGATAGGTATAGATTGAACAGCAATAAACATCACAGCAAAACAGACAAATCTGGAATTGACATTGCAAAAACACTAGAGCATTAAGTGTTTAGCTCTAAAGCTAAAATCAAGACAGAATGGCATCTCTCTAATTACAACACTAAACCTTAAAGCTACTTCTTCGATCTGTTTATGAAACCAAATGATAAAGATTGATATGTCCCCATAGCCAATAGATTAGAGGTGTGAAAATTTTGACTACATAAAATTCTGATGCACACTGAAATGAGGTAAAGGACACGTTGGATGTCACACAGATTAAAGAAAATGATCTTCTCTGAAAGGAAAGACTTATTTCCACTTTGCATATTTTCCAGGAAATATTCCATACATCCCTGTACACCACTGTGATTAGTTTGGCAAGGGGATTCAAGGTGATGCAGTAGACAATGTTAATGACAGCCTACATAATCGTTGGCATGTCATATAGCTGGGATTAGATTAATCATGTTCAGGACCATATTCAAATGAACACTGCTAAAACATGTTAAAGCTACTGCAACATGCTGTGATTGGAACTTCAGTGTTGTTTGATAATGTATATTCACAATATTCAAACAAACACTACATGGTTATGGTTAGGAAAACGTTCATGGTTTGGGTTAAAAAAAAACTTCCATGATGTAAATTCAACAAAGATTTGACAAAAAAATACTGGACACATGGATGGAGGTGAGGTAGAGTATGATGCATGTGATGTATTTATATGCGGGAGGTAATTTACAGAAACTAGATGCTGCCAGATGGTTTGTTACCATCTGAGAAGCATTTGAAACTACTTGAACCATCTGTCAATCACCAAAGCTTCCAGTATGCTTCCTCTATAGGCCCATAGATGCGGAAGATCCTGCTAATTTATACAGCACGTTGTAAACATTTCATATTTATGTATCTATGGTTTACAGAAACATACAATGCCAATATTTTTTCCTGCAGCTGGGCTGAGTAGTTTCAATTGACCAGAATGCAAATGCATGTTGTGTTTTGTGTAAGGTGTTAGTAATAATAGATTAATTTATGGATGCGTATCTCCTTAAGTAGATGGAAGCAGTCCTGGAAATGGGTGAATGTAGATGCCTTAGCACGTAACAATATACAGTTACTCATTCACTGCCTCAGAATGCACAGATGCATGTATCTTTTGTGTTAGATTTTAAAAGGAAACTATAGTCCATAAAGAACTTTATTCAGGACGCCTGGTCAACTAATAGCTATTGTCACATATCCCTCTACTCAACATTTGGTGATTACCATATATCTTATTGCTAAGATTTAATCAAATTAGTTGAAATTGGAATCTTTTGGCTTTTCCATCTCCTTTGTTCAGTATTATGACTTTATTTCCACACTGGACACACATTTCCACACTTCTTTAAGACACTGGAAAGAAGTGTGACTAATGTCAGGCTCAATTTTTCTCTCAACATCTGTATGACGGTGTTCTGATAAGGTCACTGGGGCTCGTCTTGTCACTGCAGCCTTTTTCTCTGTGCTCATAAGTTCTGTCTGTATCAGTTTTCATCACTGACGGCATTGAATACCTGTCAGGAATAATATCAGTAGTATTTTGAGATCCTTCTAATTAGAAGAGTATTGTAGGCTGGAGGTAGGGGACTGTCACAGACATTGATTAAGGAGATATTCACGCAGAGGGCTATTCATACTTGATGAACCTATCAAATAGGACACAAAACAGGTATTCAGTGCTATTCATTCTGAAGCCAAACATGCACCAAGAATAGACATGTGATGATCAGACTGAAATGACACGAAAAAAGAGCTTTAAGTGCTCTCGCTGTGCTCCACGCCCACTATGTCAGCACTTTGAAAAGAATGGCAGATAAATGCAATTAAATGATTATTCCTGAATATTCTCGTTCTTGAATTGCTGGATTGTGTTGCCTATTCAGTACAGCCTGTTTCCATGGCCTTAAATTAAACTGATTTAAATTCCTGATAAGCATCCCCGTATCTCTTCAACTGTGATCTTATCATCCATCCCTTCTACTTCAAGATGGGTCAGAGTATCATCACTATGATATCAAAGACATCTGATGTTGGCTTCAGTATCAAACTGTGACATTTTGCTGCTGTGTTTACAATAAATCTGACCAATCCCAAACTGGCTTTCATAGGTGTTTTGGTGTTTTTAGTCTCTAAACAGCGCACAAATTCAGGGACTGTACCGCACTTTGTCCATGAATGTAGACTGATTGGTGCAGAGGAGCCATTTATCGCTCATTCTGCAGAACAGTGTCCATCCATCTGAAAGGGAATTAGTTATCACAGGCCTACAGGGAGCCATTATAGACTATTGTTTCAGAGAATGGCTTACCCCAAGCTGCTTTGTGTTTGCTAGACGAGAAACATCAGAAGCAGACAGAAGAGACAGTGTGAAGGCAGGCCGAGAATGAGCTGCAGTCGGGGGGTTTCATCCATCGTATAAGCTACATTATATCAAGGCTCCTTTATTTATTTATTTTTCTCTCAAGCCTATGAAGACAGGCTATTATATACATATGATAGGCAGATGATGAGCCACCCCCTCCATACATTGTTTGCATTTCTTCCCATATGAGGACCTGCATGTGACATGTAAATGGCTACATTCAGAATATCTAACCATAAGTATATAACCCATTCCAAAAAAAACCTAAAATCCAAAGGTTTAGCCCCAAAGCAACACTTATTCTTAAAATATATCTTTAAAGCAACTACTCGAAACTTGCATTGTTGATTGCCCTAGTGCATATTGGTCAATATGCGCATAATCATCAGTAGCATTGCGATGAATTTTGCTTAACAAATGCAGTTTATGTCAGCTACGTACAACCACTGGTGGAAAGCAGGGGGGTGATTGCGGTGAAAGTGCATTTTTGGATGTCCGTGTGGTTGATAAAATATGATAAAGTGCCCTCCAAGGTGTCCTTTCAGTGGTGCTGCCAACCACATACAGCAGGGGCTCTTTTTATTATTTTCGCCTCCACCCCTCAAACATCCTGAGTCCGCCAACTAAAGTAATTACCAGCTCTTAGCTGTCAGTTCATATATATTACTGTAAATTTTACAATGTATTTCATTAATAAAATAGACATATTACATACTTGTCTCGAAATAGGGACAATTCAGGTCAGTTTTGAATTCTTTCAAATCAATTCTCTTTATCCGTTAAAGGACCGACCAAGGTTGACTTGTGTTTTACAGTCTATGGTTTTAGCCCATGCTCTTTCACTGGTCCTTTTGTTTAAAAAAAATATTTTCTTTTTCTCTTTGTTGATCCTGCCCCATTTTCAGGCATAAACACAAAATATGATGTATGAAAAATAAAATTAAATGAAAAATGTCCTGCTTTTTTTAACTGGCTGACATACAACTCATCATCATCATCATCATCATCATCATCATCATCATCATCATCATCATCATCATTATCATCATCATCATCATCATCATCATCATCATCATCGCCATCATCATTTATTTACAAAGGACAGGTCAAAGTAGTTGCAGTAATGGCTAAAAAGTTTACCATTCTTAATAAAAATGTAGAGATGTAAGCAGGAAACTATACTACAAACATGAAACAAGGCAATCAGAGATTGCAGACTTCACCCCACAGCGCCCTCTGTTGGCCAGAGGATGTATATGCAGCAGACAGACAGACAGACAGACAGACACCGCCGCCCAAAACAATACTTCACTCCCACTCCTTGGGGTGAAGTAACAAGGCAATCAGAGATGGCAGACTTCACCCCATGTCTGTATACTAACCAGCGCCCCCTGTTGGCCAGATATAGTCACGTATATCCAGGTGTGGAAACACACACAGACAGCGCAGCCAAAAACAATGCTTCACTCCTACTCCGTGGGGTGAAGTAATCACTCAATCTGTATAATGATCCTTTTCAGAGTGACTGATACCTTACATGAGTATTCCAAAACACCTGTGGAACTAGGATAAAGTTCTTGATATGTAAAGTTCTTCATATCTTAACATAGAAAAACATCGTTTTTTCTAATATTATTTCACATCCTCACTGTATAATCAGCATAGGAAGTATCCAGAATAACATGTCCAGTTGTCAAACAAATGTATTGAAGTACAATTACAATGTTTTAGTAAAACATTTGAAAAAAATGTATTGTTAGTTGACTATTATTATTTATTTATTATTATTATTATTATTATTATTATTATAGTTGTGTGGTTTGAATCAGTTGATAGAATGAGATGAAGCAGGATGTTGTCCGACTTTGCGCATGCGCAATATATATATTTTCTAGCCTGTTAAGCTACCAGCCAGCTAGACAGATGTAAGCTAGCACAGATATAAATTAGACAAAGAAACCTTGTGGAGAGACTGAGTGAAAAAGAGTTTAAAGTAACGGAGGGTGAAAGGAGCGACTGTGACATAAAGCTACATGCGTTATTCGATATATATGGAAGTATGAAATTGAAAGGTACGCCGTCACCATGTCTTTTTAAACTTTTTGTGAGCAGTCAGTGCAGAGATTAGCTTTGGCTAGCTGCTAGTTAGCCGCTGTTGTTTTCCCACAAGCAGATTGTACCAAAGCGTGAGGGTTTACGTTAGCTTGGTTAGTTAGCATCCTGTCACAGGGATCAGTGAAGGCCCTTTGTTTTACACCGGGCAATTTGGGCTCTAAACAGAACATTAGCAGTTTAAGTTGATGTATCCTAAGCTAGTTTGCTTTGCAGCAATGAGTAACGTAACTAATGTAAGTCAGCCTGGTAATATGTGGACAGATTTATTGTTAACATGTTTTGTGCTAACATAGCTGATCAGCGTTAGCTGCATTTGCGGTCTGAAGCTAAAGTGAAGTTAACATTAATCTTGCTAGTGAGAACATTAATGTTAGCATGGGTTAGCTAAATACGTATTGTACACAGATTCGCAGAATGTAATTGTTCTCCTTTTACATTATTATTGTAGTTTAAACTAGCTAACAGTGTAAAGGACGACAAGTCCGGTGAAGAAAAATCGTGAAGCGGTATTGATGATGGTTTGAAAATTACTGTTGACACTTTAGCTGATGTTACGCTAATATTGAGCTGTTGCATTCTAGTGATTTCGATGTTTTGTATTAAGGGTAGTGACATCCGCTCACATCTTGAATAGCATATAAGCTACACTAAGCTGTGGCGCTAATGTATGGTATGATGATTTCACTTTTAACTACAGCAAACTAGCTAGATGCCTCTTCGAGCAGCTTCATTCTGGTGTGTTTAAGGCGAGGTTGCACGACTTCAGCTAATGTGTTAGCCAAACAAAGTTGCAGGTGAATCTTGAGTTAGCTAATTTAACAGACTGGCTAATAGGCCGAACAGTCACTTACATGCTAAGCAATACGACAATGCATAAACAAATCAGTTAACATTTAATATATCTAAGGCCTACGTTATCTGAGCTATCAACCTGCAATCTTAACGTTAACTGTTGCCTTCAATTTTTAATAACGTGGCATCTTGGACTGGTTTGAAAGCTCTAATTTTCGAGTGGTGTCACTTTATTTCCACTGCTAATTTGTGTCCCAAGGTAGATGTGGCAGTTCTGATTTTTGTGAGAACTGTGGCTTTATTGCCTGATGCTTGAGTAACATTAGTAGCCAACATTAATTACACCAGACAAGACGGTCTGGTCCATTTTCTATGCTTAATGTATGTTTTTGTCTCTCTAGAGTGGAACATGAAGATTGGGCCATGAAGGATCCTGTGATGACTTAAAAAAAATTCATCTTTGTACATTTCAACCATTCAAGAGGTGATGCGAAGGTTTTGTTTCTTTGCTGATGCTGTATGATTCAATTGTCACTTTCACCATTATAGCTAAAGGTGGTTAAGCTGCTTAATGTATTGCAAAAAAAGTTGGTTAACTTGTCATTGCAAGCAAATAAATGTAAACACGCTATGCCCACTAGCTTGTAATTTGTTCCTAAATACCATCAATGATGCTTCAGTGATTTTATTAGCTAAGACAAAAAATTGTGCACATTATTTCACAATTTGCATGTATTATAGAAACAGAATTATAATACAAAAAGGTAAAAAAATACCATTTTAATGTAAACAAAGGAAAACACTAGAAAGAGGCCCAGTGAATACATACAAAAACAAACATTCATATTACATGGTAGTTCAGTTTTACTCACAGCCAGCCAGGGACTCTGCAGTGTTTATTGTAAATCATATGGCGGGACACTCGCACATAAAGAAAGTGAACTCTGGAGGATCAGTACAGTATCATCTTGCCTCTGCCTTCATGTTCTCTTGCCATGGAGACATTTCTTTATGATTCTTACAATAACTCATGTGTCTGTAAAATATAACTGCAGGTGTTTATGGAAACTAATGCTACGTTGTAGGTTTTTGTCTCTTTCGTCATTTGCCAGTTGCCCAGGAAATAGGAAAGTTTCGACTTTTTTAAGAGTAATGAGAAATATCTATGTCTGAGATTGCTAGATCAGAGGGACGACAGAGGCATAGAGTTCTTGAAAGGAACTTCACTTTCTGAGAAAGAGAGAATGAAATGTGCTGACACTCCAAAAGGAGATGTGTCCACTTTGTGTCAAGTTAAGAAGGAACATAAAAGACTTGCTAATGTGATTCTGTTGTAGAAAATATGTACCTGTGTGAACATGGCAGTTTTTGTGTTGGCTTTGTTATGTTTCTGGCTTAAAAGTTGTGATGCTTAAGTAAAATGAAATTGGTATGTTTCTACATGCTAAATGGCTGTTTGTTGACTAAAACAACAGGTTGCATTTGCTTTAATTACCATTATCAGCACAGGGTTACTTGCCATACAGGGTGGTTCTGTTTATTAACTATCAAATTTACCTGACCAGTTAGTCAACAATATGACATTGAGCAGTTATTGTTCCTAGATAGCAATCCATGTGTGCCCTTCTTCTTCTGCTCATTAGAGGCTATACATACATTGTAAGAAAATCTGTCTTTGCAGATAATCAGATAAGTGGAAACCAAAGGCAGTGTAACATGTCTCATGTGTTATAGTTAACTTTTAATTAACAGGTTGCCCCATTTGACACAATGCATTATTGGAAAATCACACTTTAAGCTCTAATGCACATGCACTTAGTTACACCACTGGGATCGACAGCAGTGAAAATTTGTGCCAAGTTGATTTTCAAAGTGCATGTTTGAAATTAAATAACAAGAACTGTGTAGAGAAATAAAAAATCTACATTATCAAAAAAAAAATCGATGAAATTTTAAAACAAGTTGTGTGGTTGCTTCTTAAATTGGCATTGTTTCAAAACATTGACGTGTGGTGTCAAACCAGATTTTCCCATACACACATTAATTTTCATCAAGCAATAAAAGGCGAGACCAGTGGTCTGTTTGTGTCCGATGTTGAATAGAGGAAGTAGTGAGCGGTTGCTATGGATACCATGCCTGGTTAGAAAATCATCTGGAATAACGGTAGATCTAGTGAGAGCAATACCCGTCAGTGAACCATATTGCCTGCTTAAAGCCAGAAAATCGGCATTAATAAATATACGACAGGCTAGATTATTAATACCTGAGGGCATTGCAAGTGACCGTCGCTGTGCTAAAACAAACAGTCCGTATTTGCCCAGTTGAAAGCCAGAGAATAAGCCTGAAAATAAAAATGGTAGTAATGTGTTGTGTAAAGGCCAGAGAGTTGGACTCTCCTCAGCCCACAAGGCTTTGTGTTTGGAACAGCCACTCGACTTCTGTGCTAAAAACGCTAGTGTAGCAGCTAGTTTCTTTGTAGCTGTCCCAACATGGCTGTTTATCCATATTTGTTACAGGTGTATCAATACCATAGCAAGAGTAAGTAAGACAATTAATCTTTTATTGATTTATTTTGTGTCACCCCCTAACATAAAGACTTTTGGGTTTTGCACCACTGGCATTGGAACTTGAGGATGGTTGATCTATCCTTTCATCAAGCTAGTTTCACTTGCAGTCACTTGCAGTGAATAGAGTTTTAGTCTCACTCTAGTGTGTTTTTGATGGCCATTCAATTCAGATTCAAATGTAACAGAGAGACCGATTGAGTTTCGTAATTGTCTTCAACTCCTTTAGTTTGAGGCATTGTAATGTTATTGGAAATTAAAGAATAGGTTCAAGTCTCCAATAATTGCTGCAAATTGGTTTGCTGTAATAATTCCTCCCCCTCTTCATACTGGCCGTGGGACCCAAAAGACCCATTTCTAATGGCTTTTCAATGTAAGTTATCGTGGACAGAATCAGTCCTGGATCTGTGTATAAATATTCCCAAACTAAATTTTTAGCTATTGAGAAGCTGTCTGAGATAGACAAATAATGTGCATCTTTCAAAGTTAAGTCCTCTTGGTACAAAATTCCCTGTTTTTGTTAGTATCCTTCTACTAAAGCTCAACAAGTGCACACAGTCTGGGACTTAAAGATGGACAGTGGATTTTGTCTCCTATAACTTAGAAATAAAGTCCATCAGGAGATAATTTAATGGCCAGGATGAACTGGAGGAATCGTTAAATAAAGCAAGACCTGTTAATGTTTAATTGGCTCCTGACTGTTGTTTTATAACAGACCTGTTCTTTTAATGCACATTGCTTTTGAGGACGTGAATGTTAGCTCCAGCTATTGGTTGTCAGTTTCTGGTTGACTTCCTAACATCTGCAATTGCCCAAACACACCCTTATATATAATTTGTCAATACTGTCAATCAATTGGTTGTTTAAGTTGATTGAGAATACCTTTGCTTAAGATGTGGTGATGGACATTTATATGATTACAAGCTGTGTTTAATTTTAGTCGGCTCTGATTTGTACATAATCACAGAAGATAGAATTTACTATGTAACATTACATTAGCAGTCATCACTGTACCAACCTAAACCTGCAGTAAAAAGAATTAACATTTTTTCCGCCTATCCCATCGTTATTACCAAATTTGGTGTTCGCAATTTGGTCGCAATTAGAATACAAACAAAGGATTTGATTTTAGGATATATATTTTATTCTGACCAGGCAGTTTAAATGTTTTTTTTATCTATTCCATATGTGTAATTTATGCTGTTAATTTTTGCAATCTTAATCTAACCTATTGTTTTCTTGGAATGATTAGTGCTTTAAGGACGAGAGTGAGTGGTACTCCGAAGCCAGTGATGTCACGGGTTCCCACCCCTCCTCCTCCTGGGGAGATGTCAAGTGGACCTGTGGCAGAGAGCTGGTGTTACACACAAGTATGGTTTTTGCTAATCTCATTAAATCAAATTAAGCATCCATTGGGAGCAGTTAAAGATTTTACTCTGAACTATCAGGTTATATTCTTCCATTTGTAAATGTTTTGTTCTGACAGTTCTGCCTTTTTCTTTTTCTGGTTCCAAGGTCAAAGTTGTGAAGTTTTCGTACATGTGGACCATAAACAACTTTAGTTTTTGCAGAGAAGAAATGGGGGAGGTGTTGAAGAGCTCAACCTTCTCCTCTGGCCCTAATGACAAAATGAAATGGTTAGTACTCAAGAAAAACCTCTTGCTGTTATTCATTTATTTGCAGGGTTTCAAAATCTATGACAATTTATGAATCATTCAAGGTCTTCAGAGTTTTGGGAAATCACATTCATGCTTACAAGTATCATCAGGTCTTTGAATCTGTCCTTTTTTTTGCTTTTTATCTCATCCAGTTTCACATCCTTGTATTTCGTTAAACACAAAAGTGAATGTCATTGAAAAGTCTGCATGTTTCATTTTACTGTGGGAACTCTGCACACAAGTGATAATTACAGTCTCTCAAAGCAAGCGAGAATTACCCCTAAAGGCTTGTCAAAGTGTTTTGTTTTGACGAAAGTGATAAAAGCAGTTAAGACTGTCTTCATTCTATTTTGTAAAGTTATCTGATGTGAATTTTTTTCCTTTCAGGTGTCTGCGAGTCAATCCAAAGGGACTTGATGATGAAAGTAAAGATTATCTGTCATTGTATTTACTACTTGTTAGTTGTCCAAAAAGTGAAGTCAGAGCAAAGTTCAAGTTTTCTTTGTTGAACGCTAAAAGAGAGGAGACAAAAGCGATGGGTGAGTACAAGCAATCAGAACGTTTCTTTTACAGTATATTTGGTGTTTCTTTTATACCACCACTTGTACAAGTTTCTCTGACTTGCACACAAAAATGGAAAATATCAAGAGTTGGCTTTTTTTTCTCATTACAGAAAGCCAAAGAGCATATAGATTTGTCCAAGGAAAAGACTGGGGCTTCAAAAAATTTATAAGGAGAGATTTCCTGCTTGATGAAGCCAATGGACTCTTACCAGATGACAAGCTTACCCTGTTCTGTGAGGTATTGTATTTGTTTTCTCTTTTCAAAGTTATGAGGGGGTACAGTCTTTTTGTGTCTAAGTGTTGTCGTTGCAAATGAAAATTCAGAGCCACCCTTTCACTTTTCACTTTTACTTGCAATGAGGTGTAAAATGGTGTATGCAGTTGTACTAAAACAATTTTATTTGGCGGCTGAATGGGACATTGTTTTTAATTTCATTGACTTGTTGTCTCACTTTTGAAGAAAATTATTTAGGCTGGCGTTCCACATTTCATTCATACTCAACTGTCCACAGAATACAGCAGTCTCTCAGTAATATATCATTATTTTGTTTCGGGAACAAAACATACCATTCAGTACATATGGTTGTTTGATTTTATGTGTGCTAGAAATGATTTTGAGTTTGGAGGTAAATTATTATAAAAAAAAAAAAAAATGGCTGTAGTCTCAGTGATATAGCTTTGCTAACGAGTAATGATATACAAACTGTGAATGCCAAATCCATTGATTGGAAATGTTGGAAATCATGAAAATCTGCTGAAGACCAGAGGGAACTCTAATTCACTCTTAGCATTTGGCTTGGTAACTCAATAAAGCAGCGTACAGTAGCTTAGGCTATGCAGCAACTTACCATCTGCCAGACACTGCTCTGCGTTAATGGGATCCCAGTAGCTGAAAATTCACATCACTGACAGTAGGAATAGTTTTGATGAGAAATATTTGCATGCGAGTATTTCACATTTTTGTGCTGTTTCTTTTCCAAACCCAGTCTGTAAAGACATGTATCCACATATTTCATGATGCATACCAGTGCCGTGTTACTGAGCTGCTGTTATGTTGCATGTGGTGTACAATTAACTCTATTGTTGCACTGATCCTTTAATGAACGTTTAAAAACTCACATTACTGCTGGATTAAAGCAGTTTTACCCCCAGTGTAACCTTAAGTGAATCAACGTTGGAGTCTCTTAATTCTTGTTGTGACCAGTTTACACCTGAATGTAAGCTGTTGTGCCATTTAACTACAGACATAGTGTTGGCATTTGCTTCAAATGACATTAAGCTCTTTGGAAGTGAAATGCTTCTTCCATCTTAAATCGTTTACAATGATGCTTGTTTTCGAAATAATTGAATTCAGTCTGTCAAGAAGAATAAATGTCTCCTAAAATGTTCTTTCAAGGGACAAATTAAATGAAGTGTCAGTGGATTTTGATGTAAATGCATTTGGCCAAAAACTGCCAGGACCAGACAGTGTGCCAGGCAGCAGTTACAGAGATTCAACAATTTCAGGGAAATTTGCCACTTTGATCAACAAATTGCATCAAATTAAAGACAAAATGCCTTTGCTCATCAATTAGGTGTTTCAGCAAAGTTAATTAATTTTGGTTTCAAGTGGTTGTTTTTTTGCAAGCAAGACTCTCTCCCTCTGCAGGTTCCTTAGTCTTGAAAATATGCTTTAAAAAGAAGCAAATTAAAAACAAATTAGACTGTTCTTCAAAACATATTTGCTGCCGGATTTGTTTGGACGTTTAGCCTTGAAGAGACTGCTTCAGCTTGTTGTTCTCTCTTGTGATGTTTCTCATGTACAGGTAAGCGTTGTCCAGGACTCTGTTAACATTTCGGGCCAGTCCAATATGAACATGCTGAAGGTACCAGAGTGTCAGCTGTCTGATGACCTGGGGAACCTGTGGGAGTGTTCACGCTTCACAGACTGCAGCCTCTATGTGGGAGGGCAGGAGTTCAAAGCCCACAAATCCATCCTTGCAGGTAAGTCCGTCCCCAGCCCTGGCACTGTAGCAAACGGCAACCAGGAGAGAGCCCCCAAAACAGCCGTTGCAAGATGTGTCTATGCCTCTTCTTAATGGCTTCTGGTGGAGAGCTATAAGCACCTCATAAGGCTACAAAGGGTCTGTATCCCTGGCTTGATTTGTAGCGGCCTAGTTCTGCAGTGGGCGCTAATCCCCACTACCCCTGTTTGCCCCTGCTTGACCCAGATGACTGTAGGCTCCTGGAGATTGAGAGGATGGCTCTACTCTCTGGCTTGTCTCCATTAGACATGGTGGCAGCTGCAGCAGTCAGGGGGAAATGCTGACAAAGTGGCAGCTGTATGGATTGAGAAAGATTATGAGACTGTTATAGTTCAATACGGATGTTTTGTGCTATAATATATAAGATCCTTGCTGTATTGACATAATGTTGGTAGGTCCTGATGAATACTTATTGTTACGTTTTTGTGTGCTAATGTGCCTAATAAGATATAGACTGGTCATTATATTTATGGTGTTTATTAATTTCTTCAACAGCAAGGTCACCGGTCTTTAATGCTATGTTTGAACATGAAATGGAGGAGAGTAAAAAGGTAAGAATTGCTGCCTCTCTTCTTTGGTTGTTCCTCACTTTACCACTGCACTTGCACAATGCTACACTTTTTATATGTACTGTATCAGAATATATACATTATCAAGATCAAATGAGTCGTACAGAAACCTCTTGTCTTCTTTTGCAGAACCGCGTTGACATCAGCGACGTAGACCCAGATGTCTTTAAGGAAATGATGGGCTTCATTTATACAGGAAAGGCCCCGAACCTGGAGAAGATGGCAGACAATTTGCTGGCAGCTGCAGATAAAGTAAGTGTCGAAATGCTTGAAATGGATGCTTATATATTTTTGCAAATATCTAGTTTCCACTTCTTTTTGATGGTAGAAGAAAAGCTGCTTTTATTTTCTGTTTTGTTCTGCCAATCATTTTCATTCATTTTCTATGTATGGCTTCAGTTTAAGTTGAATACAATGCAAAACGGTTACCGAAGAAATCCTGTGTTTAGTTCAGCTCTAGCCAGCCATCATACCCTGAAATTATCTTGGGATACTATTTTGATTTTGACAAATATACAGCCAGCTCACTTTAACCACTATGTTTAACACTTGGATTTGACAATTGAGTTCGAGTTTTTTTGTTGTTGTTTTTTCATTTTTCATTTATTTTATTTTTTGGCAGTTTCAGACTTTTGTATCACCACAAGGTATTGTGTGAAGTTAGTAATAACATCACTGAAACCATAATTAGATGTGATATAGTCATGGTCAGTCATAAACACTACTGTTTCTCCAATGTAAGTCAGTGAGGCTAAAAGGCTTATATGGTCTTTTGTGTAATTACACAGCTGTTAGGCTGCATCTTTTGAGACATAATTTCAGTATTGATAACCTATAAAGATTATAGTCAGTTTCAGCCCACATCCATCCTGGCCCATTATTACAGCATGCTTGTTCAGGGTGTAAAAAATGCAGAATTCAATACAGCACAGACGCATTTCAACATACTGCTGTATGTTTGTGAAGGTTGTAATTCAGCATGTATGGAGACTGTCAGATAAGTGCTGATTCAAGGTAACTGAGATGATTGAGGATGTATTAAGTGCTGTGGTTTCTTTCTATGTAAGCATGCCTCAAAAATGAATTTTGTTTATTATCTTGGCAGTGCCTGTCACTTCCTAGCACCGGTAATCTAATAATGGGCAAAGAGGTGGAGCGTGGGTTAGCTCAGTGGCTGCTCCCACATGTCACTCAAAGCTGCCATGCCTTTAACGAACGAGGAAATTAGCTGTAGAGACAAAGTGCTTTTCGTACCACACTGTCAACAACGTTTATTTCCGCTTTAAAGTTCGGCATTTTAACAAAGTGGTCTACACGGATTGACTCACTTTTGTCTCAAGTGGCCACTTGAAGAACTACAGTTTTTTTTAGCACTTCTGCATCGGCTTCATTTTTTAGGCCCAGAGGTTGATGCTTGGCTTTTACTGAATAGTGAATGTTGACTAATAAGCTACCTCACATACACCATTTAGTGAAAGTGGGTAATTCCTGTCTGTTAACATTGCAGTTTATATTGAAGGAGGCTGCTGGATGGACATTTTGTCTCCTGGCAATTTAAGTAGCTGATTACAGCTGTAGCTTTTACGTGTATTCAGAATAGTTGAGACAAAACCTAAAACCGTAGGGATCCACTTTGCTTCCAGGGTGTAACCACTGCTTTTTGTGTCCTCCCCACTCTCCCCCCACCCTAGTACGCTCTGGAGCGTTTAAAGGTCATGTGTGAAGAGGCCCTGTGCAACAGCCTTTCAGTGGAGAATGTGGCCGACACCCTCATCCTAGCAGACTTGCACAGTGCCGAGCAGCTCAAAGCACAAGCCATAGATTTTATCAACAGGCAAGTATCGCAAAAGAAAAAAAAAACTCCAGTGATAAATTCCTGCTGCCATTTCTGTTTACCAGCCCTGAATGCTTACCTTTTTATCTCCTTGCCATAGGTGCAGTGTCCTGAGACAGCTGGGCTGTAAAGATGGAAAGAACTGGAATAGCAAGTATGTAATTAGCTGATATATGTGACACAAGATTAATAACACACTCTTATCTCTTCCCCCAACCAGATGCATTAGAATTCATTGTTTTAGCCCAGGCAGACAGAGTGCTATTTGCCTTCTTTCAGTTTGAAGCTCCATATCTTTGTATCCAAGTTATTAATAGACTCATACCTGGATAAACCCTGGAAATGGAATATTTGTAGAATGTTAAAAAGAAGGGAGGTGGTCGCTATGGGAAGTTTTCCTTTCAGATGATGTAGTGTGTTGTCGTAGGACAACCTTGAAATGTTGAACTTATTTCCATCTTTGTTGTATCAAACGTGAATACATTCTAATCCTACATTCATTTTAACCTATGCAAAGCACTAATGGCCCTTTTCAAGTTTCCCATGCAAGTCACAAATCATGTGCTCCTTATTTGCTTTGTCATTACGATCTCATTTATGTTTATTGATTTTTAATGTGCACATTCTCATGTCTGAGTGTTAACTTCATTTTGCCTGTGCTTACAGTCATGCTACAGACATAATGGAGACTGCAGGCTGGAAGTCAATGATCCAATCCCATCCCCACTTGGTAGCCGAGGCCTTTCGTGCCCTGGCGTCAGCACAGTGCCCACCCTTTGGTCTTCCCAGGAAGCGTCTAAAACAGTCCTGACTGTGCCCCGGGACTTTACTGGAGGTGTGAAGCATGGGTTTACAAAAGAAGGACTAGCGAGGGTACCACTCTTTTATTCCCACCAAAACTGAACACACTTGAATAAAGAAGAGTGGAGCTTTCTGGCCAGGGATTTGGGGAGGCTGGCACGTGGACGACTGACATCAGTGGATTAGGGGAAAAAATTGGTAAAATTGGTGTTGCTTGCTTGCTTTGCTTCCCCAACTGAATTCCGTTCAGGCCCGGGTAGCAAGTCAAGCTGTTCGCTACTGTTTTTTTCCTGTAATTTTAAAAATGGCCTTAATATATCTGCCATTGCTTTGGAGCTGCTCCAGAGTACTTTGTCTATTTTACTCTGTGCCTGCCTTGTCACAAAGACCAGGCCTCCTCCAGGTTGCACTAGTTCCCATGAATAGTCATTTTGATATGGAGTTCTATAGGAACGTAACAAAGGTTTAACTAAATGGGAAATATTATATATTTGTAATGTTTAGCCCGTTTTGTGACTAGACATTAAAAAGCATGAACACTTTCAGTGCAAGGTCAGTTCTTTACACTTTTTAAAAGATGTGTATGCCCCATATTGATGGCACCATTTCTATGTAAATGACAGTTGAACCATCTTCAGAAGACCAGTGTACAAGAAAGTCTGTTCTATTGCATATTTGTGGGGAAAAATTGTAATCTGCCATTATGAAGACCCAGTGTCAATCCTTATAATACACGTAAGGTGGAAAAGTGTCTATACTTTGGCCCTAATATATGAAAACATTGGAAGTATTTACTCAGTCTCCCATTTGAATGACATATTCCAGATCATACGTCTGTGAACTGTTATAGATTAAATTTTGAGAATTTCTGTCCTTTTAGTATCGCCAACTTGCAAATATTATATATTCTCAATATATTGTGGTTAACTAAAAGTGGAGAGACTAATGCATGGTCATGTTATTGTCAAAGAAAGTGTCCAAGTACCAATTTTGTTTTTAACAATTTATTTTCTGCAATTATCTGACATATTTGTGCAGAATGACATGAATTGAGTATGTGCAAAAATTTCCTCTAACATGCTTGGATATTTGTAGGATGCTGAGCATCACTTCTACTGGCAATGTTATTCTGTGTTTGAATGGGGGGGGGTTGTCATGTTTATTCAGTCCGTCTCGTATGTAGTGTGGTGTGACCGACACTTCAGAGGATTTTGTAAATTAAAAGAGTAGCATCGTTTTTACATGATATTACTCATCATTCAGAGTCATGTTGAGATGTTGAAACTTTGTTTGGAAGCAAAAAAGATGAAGTTGTTGTCTGCAAGAATGCCTGCATTAACCCATTAAACCATTTTCCAGCAGTCTGAAGAAGCCCACGTTTTTTGTGGTTTAAATCAATGTGACAAGAGATTTCAGTTTAAGGGAGGTCATTATTCTCTATACTGTTTCTTTTTAATGGTCATATTAATGGATGTGAGTGTCAGGCTGAGCTGTTTTTGTTCGCTCTCTGTCTGCGCTCGTTTTCTTTTAAATACAAGATTAGAAAACAACACGGTGATAATCAAAAGAAAATGTGCTTAAACTGGATTAGCATAGTAACATGTTGAATGTTGAACCTTTCACAGCACATGAAAGACATTTTTGTCTCGCTTTTTATGTTTGAATGCTCGGCAGAAGCTCTAATTAAAGCGAACACGAGGCCGCGCTTTCCTGCTGGAACAGAGACGTCTTCATCAGCAGCTTGCTGATCCTCGTCCGCCCCTCTCAGCACAGATCCTAGGAAAAGACCTGATAGCATCTATGCTTTAGGACGCCTCTCCAACCTTTTATCTTCCGCTTTCCTCCGCTAACTGTTATGCTTGAAAGAGAAAATGCCTGCAGTGGCATCGTCACAATTGAAAAATTTGAATCATAGGAAATGAGATTGTAAAGAGGTGGTGGACAATACCACTCGGCCAGAACTTGATGCTTTAATATAAATACAGGATGGCTGAAATTGGGCAATTTTTACGTGAATATACCTTTGTAATATGAGTCCAAAGAAACAAAGTGAGGCTGTAGTAGAATGTCCTGCCTTAAATCGACAGCAAGGTTGCCACCACAAAGAAATGACGGATAAAATAGACAAAATGAACACAATAATTTCCAGTGCTCGGTGCATCCCAGGGGTTATTATGGTGCTTTAAACTGTTGTGCTTTCCTCACACTCATCTGCTCAAGTACATCGTTTCCTTTGTTTCCCAGAATGCATTTTGACAAAGCCCACGAAGGGTCAGGAACTTGTCAAATCCAGCTGTGAACAAATTGTGAACTGTAAACTTTTGCATAAAGGTGTAATTAACATATTCAAATGCAAGATGTCTTATCGTGTAAAATTCTCGTCTGTTGAAGCGGGAAAAGCTGGATATTAGTGTTTCTTTGCTGTTTTAATTCATTTTACCATTTTGATTGTTGACTGGTAGGCTTGTAACGATATGAATATTTATTTTCCTGATTACCTTACCCGGAATAATTTCAATTACCCGATAATCTTAAAAATTTGATAAAAATTGCTGTTTTGGGATCACTTTACATGTTTTTTTTGCATCACAGACAGGACATATGTTTTGGTGAACATCCTTTGTAGTGAAAAACAAACCTTTTCTGAACTATCTGAAATGACCGCTACCTTGTGTATGAAATATGCTAATACTTAGCATGTTTTGCATACTTTTTGTTTAGATTTGTCACGATCAACTCATTGTGAGGGTTTTATTTGTGCAATCCATGACAAAAATCCCTCTGTTGAAGTCAAGTGTTACCCCGCTGTGCTGAAAACATTTGTTTTTTATCATATCATGCCCCTATGACTGGGTTTCATACTGCAGATGTTTTGAAGATTTACATCTTTACCTCGTTGTGAATTCAATGAGGATGCAGATACATTTGAACATGATTGATGTGAATTGTCAGATGAGTGTATAACATGGTCAATTAGCTAACAAACTGAAAGTCATTTATTATTTGAGTGTCTAATAATATCCCCACTGAGTATCCTGAAGTGAAATGTACGTTTACATTCCTCTTAGTTTTCCAAGGATTGGGATGTATGCGGCAGGAAAGCCTGGTGTGACTTGATGCCTAAGGAGTGGGTGCCTCTCCCTGATCAGATAAGAGTAATGGAAGCGATGAAAAGACCCCTGTCCCTGATGGCCACAGCAAAATGGATGTGCTCCCTGAGGTGTACCTCTGGTATCATCCACGCCTGTGGACACAGATTTATTGCCCATTAAAAAGCTACACTGAAATGTACCTCTTAAAATGGTGTGTTTATCCTGTTGAGAAGTCCTTGTAGGAATGAAACGAGACAAGCGTGAGCACCGACAGACTGGAGCTGACTCAGTGTGACAATATGCTGTGAGCCAAGTTCAAATAAGGTTTAATGCCATAAAAACCTAAATTGATCTTTACAATTTCATTTTAACAAAATGAACCCCCTATGAAATCAAATATTCCAAAATGAACATTTGTACTTACACTATACACACAGCAGTGCTCTTTTTTTTTTCCTATTTTACAGGGGAAACCGTTGAAACAAGATTAAGCAAGCAGGAAATTAAAAAAGGTACAATCTGCAAGGATTACAAAAATGGAAATCAAAGCAATCTATAACTATAAGCAGTAAATATGACATCTATCTACATGATACCGCTCAACAAACACCAAAAAATAAGGAACAGTATACTTATTGATATATTTCTCTGGAAAAATTAGAATAAATTGACATTGTTTACTTTAAAGCCATAAGTAAACACGTTTAGTTTTAGAGTTACACATTAATACACAGCATCTGCACAAAGGAGTAGAACTAAAACATCAACATAGATCAACTCGGATTTAGTAATTTCATTATCATACACCTCTCCTCATGTATAATGACACAGGATCATTTACAGCTGATGGGGAAAGACATGAAATACAGCAAATAAAGTAGGAGAAATAATTGCCATATGATTCGTCAGTGGCACATGCCCTATGGTCTACAAACCCCGGATATACGCAATCAACACAATTTATGACACTTCATGTGTTGTTGGTTTTCAACAGAACCTTTTAAAACTGTAAGTGATTTCTAAGTCAAAGCACATTTCACCATTTACTACAAGACTGGATGTTATCCACTTTTACACAAAAGTCAGTCAACTTAAGCCTGATGTACAACTGGGAAATGTATGACATTTTCAAATGTAGGTCCCACGTCTCATTAAAATTCCAGACGGATTTTGTACTTTTGCCTTCTTTTTTTCTTTCGGTTTCTCCACTCTTGGTCTTAGGTAAATGAAATTTCCCAGGCTAATTAAAGCCTATTAAAGACAGGTAATGTCAGGGCTGGTGGCAGGACCATGACAAAGTGCTGATAATTGTCTGCCAGACTCACTAAATCCACCTGTCCTGCAATTATCGCTCTCCCCCCCTCCTCTCCTGACACATTAATCCACTGCGGGGCCCGCTCGGCAGGCTGATGCCTCAAAGTGCATCCTGCAAACACAGATGTTGGATTTCAGACTAGTTTAGCATACACATGCCGTATGATTGCGGCTGAAAAACCAATACATGAAGGAGCACACAAGGCAGCAGCCAGGTTATATACGGATGGGTACCTACATGTGGAATGATTTATGATTATGCTTGCTTTTGGATTAGATATATCAATTTATTTTGTCTTGGGAACATAATCCAGTCCCTATAAGACAAAGATAAGAGATAAAATATAGATTGTAAGGCCATATTAATTATTCAGAGCTACTTGAGAAAATACTCATTGATCAAACTAATCCGATATAATAGACTCCCTGTGTTCTGTTAACAAGTACAAATGGATATTAGCTCTATTTTGAAGGCAATGAACAGATCATTTTGACTAATCAGTCAAACTGTAGCGATGTTTCAAATGTGAATATCTAATTTTATGCCTGGTTGAATAAGAATTCAAACGTCTTGGTGTTGTAATTATTAACTTGATTCAAAGTCTTGTCATATTTCATCCCATAACTGTTTAAATGAGGTGAGGAAATTGTTTGACAATGTTGGCATCAATGCAGCACCGGCACAGGAGCCGGATAAGCACTTCCAACAGGGAGGCTCCTCGCCTATGGTCTAGCCTTGAAGAAAACATCTGGACAACATGCTAATTATACCAGTGGTTTATGGAGAACATGTGCTGTTGTGATGGGGAGGAGTCACCCAGGGTTGGTAGCTAGCTCTGAATCCCAAGTCAACCTCTAAAACCAAGTCCCTGGACACCTAACTATCTCGAAATCTGTATAAAAGTTTTTATTTATTTATTTTTTTTACAATGCATCAAATCCTTCTAGTGTGTGTCCCATTTTAATTTGCATTTCCTGTCTCAGGTATTTAGGCGTTTCAGGACAAGGAGCTTAGAGGTTGACACTTACATTATTTGAAGATCAGACAAAAGGATGCACACTAACAGCAGCTAGATCATCCTGTGGAGGAGTAGGGTGTGTCGCTGTGGTAGTTGTAGTCAGGGCAAACCTTCTGCACCAGTTTATAGTCGACACTGTAAAAGGCTATATAGATGCATATGACTTTGAAGGGTTTCGAGCACAGCCAGGACACGTGGCTCTGCGTCTGCTCCTGATAGCACACCTTGGCCGGGTCAAAGTTGCACAGGGCAGTCTTCTTGTTGCGGTCCGTCTTCTCGTACTCAATGCGACAGTTGAATGATTTGGTGTCTTTGGTCTCCAGCGTGGACTGCTGGGCAATCTCAAACTCCACCACCTTGGAGGGCGGCACCAGGCTCACCGACACGTTCCCCAGGCCCGTGGAGTTGTGGCGGAAGTAAACGCTAAAAGTGCCATTCCCGTGGTCCACGATCTTCCCTGTGATCAGCAGGTTGAGTTTGACCGTCTTGATGT
This sequence comes from Serranus cabrilla, assembly GCA_903364295.1. Taxonomy (NCBI): domain Eukaryota; kingdom Metazoa; phylum Chordata; class Actinopteri; order Perciformes; family Serranidae; genus Serranus; species Serranus cabrilla. Next base: position 646,744 of record CAFUXE010000454.1, read on the forward strand.
TGGAGTGGAAATCCCCCCACCCGAACATCTTTTTGAACTTGCCAGTCTTGACGATGGGCCTGCGTTTAGTTCTGGCCTGTGCACCCTGAACATCTGTCTGGTTAGATAACCAGTCCCAGAAGTCCTCCATGTTCTGTAAATATGTAATTTCCCTCATGTTGCTCTTGAACCCGGGGGAGCCCCTGGCAAACAAACGCAGGGGGTTGAGGATCCGTGGACTGGCCCCCGTGGGAGAAATCTTCTGCTCGTTATCACTGTCGCCCCACTCGATGAGCTCTGTGGCTCCTCCGTGCACTTTCCTGCATGTGACCTTCAGAGAAACAGAGCAAAGGTAGACAGAGAAACAACATTAAGTGACATAAAACCTTTGTAATTCTATTTTTGCAAGACAATGATACATTTATTGTTTCTACTTTGTTCAAAGAAAGTTAAAAAAAAAAAAAGACAAAAGTAGTTGACATGGGCAGTGATAACATTCACTGACCAGACATAAAACACAAAATCCAAGTGAATTCAACACTGATTGACCACTTATCTCTGATGATTACACTATAAAAATTGCCACAGCAGCAGTTCAGAACAAGGGATAAAGAAAGCAGCACTTCACTAAAGATGGAGAGGGAAAAAAATCACAATGAGCATGGAAGCACCCACTTGCCACACAAGTTAAGATGTATTTTAGGAAATGCTGAACTACAGCAAAGGTACCCTTGGGAAACATTTTGTTTGGTAAACTTAAGCTTTACAACAAGTACTTCAAACAGGCGCTGGCACTTCAATCAGACTGCAGGAGTGCTCAGTCCTTGGAAAAATGACATTTTATTGGATTTCCTTTTTTTTCAAAAGCTCAGCATGGCCGCATGATTCCTTGGTATAATAAAATATATTACAGGAATTGAGGTGCTTTACTGAACTTTTTGTACTTTCAATAAAACTTAAGGGGTAAAAATAGTTGAAATTCACTGTTTTAATTCACTCATTGTCAAATTTGGTGCTGAGCCCAACATTTAGACTGGACCAGTGGTGTTAAACATTTTTTTATTAACTTACCTCCAATAACAACTAACAATAACAACAAAAACTGTGCGTGTTAATATAGCTACTATCAATACTTAAGACAAAAATATCATTTGTTTTTTTACAAATACATACAAAAAATCTGCCGAACAGTACCGATAAAGCACACCAGTTTACATTTAGACAGAGCCAGTCTAGGTCCCCCTCTGCTTCCAGTCTCTAAGATAACCTAAGATAGATAAACTAAGGTAAGCTAAGCGACGTGGTAAATTTGTAAGCTAAAATGGATATGCTCCCCTAAATCCCAGCAGTAAAATAATTATTTCCCAAAATATAATTCTATCATTTTTATCTCACATCTAGATTTTGTTACATGTATTGTATTTATACAATATTTACAACATGCAGCACATGTAAGCAACATTTAACTGGCTTCACCACTATCTACACAATGAGCCTCAATTCGTACTTGTCAGTTTGTAACATCTGAATTGAACAACAACTACAACACTGACTGAAGCAAAGGGCCCTTAAATGTCAGGAGACAAGATGTTAAGGGTGCTTTTGAGTGTGTGGTGCCTCAGGAAGCTGCACTGCAGAGTGAGCATTCCTTCACAGCGACCAGGATGAAAGCTTTCTTCTTCCTTTGACCACACACTAGTTAAGCATTAGTCATTAGGGCTATCAAGGCATTCATAGTCATTTTGTTACCACCAAAGATTTGGGAAAAATCAAGAAACACACAACACAGTATGAGGGAATGATTTTGGATGCAGTGCTGGACTCCAACTGTGCTCATATTTGCATAAAGCTTCTTATAATTTAGGACGACTTGTCAGATTATATGACAATGCAAATCCCATGGATTTAACATGTGAGCTGGTCTCACATCAGCTGTGCTTTTCTTAAATACCCCATGCATATGAACTTTAGCTTGTAATGGTTCCCAACAATAACACAGGCTTCCACAGTCGTAGTATGGCAAAGTATGTGCTAAGTGCTAATCCAGACACAGCAATGAACTGTGATCCCTCCTTTTGCCTCAAAGCCTTTTAGCTTCAGGAGCGATTCCTGGTCCACTTCAGATAAAGCTTTAATAATTCACGGCAATAAGCTTAGCTAGTTTTATTAGTAATTAGTAGTGCCGGCTTTCCCCGGGCCCGGTTGTAGGGATCACTGAGAGAAGCAGATGTTGAAAGCACTGAGCAGCGGCTGTTTGAATTCTCACTGAGCTGCTGCACACTACTTCCAGACTAATTATAATTTTGCTGTAAGCCTAACCGAGGCACATGTGTACAAAGCTAACAAACTAGGTCTGTCTGCTACAATTTGTTTTGTCACACTCACATTCCATAAAGCTTTCCATTCGACATGTAAGGGGGGCTGCATACATATTATGTTGTGCATCTTATAATGAGAGCTTTTCTCTACTTGGCTGCTTATGTTGCAGACCATAGTAACACCTTAATGTTGCAAGCAATGGCTTGTGCTATCTGGATATATAATGTGAAATCAATGTATCTCCCACGGACGGTGAGCCTGACCCATCTATCAGCCCTCACAACGCTTAATTAAGACAGTTGCTCCCTGTAAACATGGATGAATGAGGCAACGCTGTAATAATGTCCCTCTGTGTAGCTCATCACATCCACAGTCATTTAATCAACCAATTCCAGTGGCAGTATTCCCTCACTGATATTGCCACTTAGTAATACCTCATGTGAGCTCAGCTGTTAATTTGATTTGACTCTTACAACATCACAATAAGAGGCGATGCCGAACATAAAATCTGAGGGACTGCGAGCTCCCAACAGGAACATTTCTTCACCGCTGTGAACAAGGAGGACGCAGCAATCGTCCTCCCACCAGCCCGAGCTGTTATATCCGTTACACATTGGGTGTCATGCTGCGCAGCTTAAGAGGTGAAACCAAATTTTGTCTTTCAGTGTAAATCTCAGGTGAGCTTTGTATGGGATGATTTTAATGGAAATGAGAGAGGAGTTTAAGTATGATGAGCAACTGGGGAAATTGCTGTGACAACAAGGGGATCAGCAGAGGGATATCTAATACTTATATGCCCCGAGAGAGATGAAGCACTGGGAACTTGAAAGCTTGCACTGACACATAGGCTTTGGTTTCTTTCTCTGTCGCCGTCTCGCAGCACCAACACACACACACCTCGTTCATTTAGGAGGAAGTGGTGTCTCTTAAAAACAGACTAAAGGAATTTGAGTTTTTGTACAAGACGCTGTGAAAAAAAAAGAGGCAAGGTCTGATGAAGGAGAATCTACAAAAGCTTAATTAAGATTTCTTAATCGGTGCTGCTGTGCTAGAGGCGTTTCGGGGCGACTTGAAACAAGACATTATTATGATAATAACTGCAGACTTATGGAGCTGAAAACACCAGACCTCATTTCAACAGCACTAGGCAAAGTGACTAGTGGCAAATGTTGCGGATATCTGTCTGTGTGGTTAAGCTTCTTCCTTTTCCTGTACGTCCTCAACAAAAACACAGAGAAGTGCATGAACCTTACACACCCCCTGTGCAGAGATATTACATCTATATTACACTGCAGTCAAAGGTATATGTGGCTTATAAAAGAGTAGTGATGCAGTCGTAAACAGAAAGGTGAGGGAACTATAAACGCTGTCAGTAATTTTAGTGGATATCCATCATCCATGAATAGAAATAGTCTGACAGAAACAAGTTTTTATTCTTTTTAAATTTGAGGCTTCTTGTGACTGAAGTTTCCAGTTATCATTTATTTTCTACACTTATTAATCATCAATTTGGATTTGGATCACCACTGACACTATATTATGAGGTGTTCTGCAAAAGGTTATATGTGTGTCATAGAAACCACATTTTTTAATCTTCTGTGTAAGGCCAGTTTATGGATTTAACATACAGACACACAGTTGGCTGGAAGTAAAAATAATGGACTAATGAGCAAATAAGGACACAAAATCCTTAAAGTTCAAGGCTGACACACTTAATGTGTTCAATTAATTTGTTTATATTTGCACAGAATGTTATATATATATGTTGTATATTTATATTTTGAAAACTTGATTAATATATATAATGTGCAATAAGCACTTTGGCTAATGTTCAGTGGTTTGGCCTGATCCCGTGTCAGTGTTGCCAATATTAGATCAGGCCAGATATCTGATTTATATAAGATGTTATTATTGGACATTATTCCAGCGTATCATATATTTATCTGTATCATCGTATATTTCTGATAAGTAACAAGACATTTCAGTAAGACAATACCTAAATTAAGTTTCAGGTCATTTAGAAAATCAGTGTCTACATTCATTTTATTTCCCTTCTCAACTGTAAAATCTGTTTCTTTAATAACCAAATATAACCCTTTGACTCACAACAAAATCTGTGTCAAAAAGTTTTATGTATTAATATTATTCTTCCCTTTCACTGAGAAATTCTATTTCATCATTTCAACCCTTTTTAATTGTGGTTTCTTTACATAATTCCACTGTTGTTATGATAGTTATTTTGTGTGTACTAAGTGACAGCCTGAGTTTTTTACAGAGTGGTACAACATTTTGTGTCAAATTAAAAAACAAAAGCTCCCCCTCGTTAATATTTGTAACCAACATCGGTCCTGATCAACCAAATTCTACCATGTACATTAACATTAACACAGCCAAAAAGCTAAAATTGTCACAAGGTTAAAAGATCCATCTCAGAATTCTTATTTTAATGCGTTTATGTCTGTTATTGTTCTCGTTTTATGTTTCAAATATCAATATTTAATGACATAAACAAAATGTCTATATGATATACCATGAACGTGCTTCATGAATAAGAGTTGGGAAAGCAAAGTTTGAAGAAGTTCATCCTCAAAGTACACACACACTCTGTCTCGCTGTCAATGACAGCTTGTTGGTTCTTCTATCAGGAGGAAAAAGCACATTATTTATACTTGAGGCAGAGGAGGTAAATTACCTACACTACGTCTCCAGCTTTTTATCTCACTTCAAAAGCAATTATTGCACTACATCTTCTTGTCACATTTTTAACGTGTCAAAAGTGCACTCAGAGTCGAGTAAAACTTTCTGTCTATGCATCCTGGTTGTGGGATTAACAGCTAAATATTGTTCATTGTGTATTGTTTAAATTATTTTATCTGCCTCAAATAAACCCTGTAAAAATAAAATCCAACTTCAGCCTGTTTTTTAGATTAATTGTGTTTCCTCTTTAAGATACTATTCTTTATCGTTTTCATAAACATGTCTCTATAGATGGATGTGTGAAACTGATTTATTTTGTAACTTTATTTAAATTTTTAATATTTTAATCGCTATCTTTGTATATCAAGAACGTTCCTGGTTACATAAAACATACACACACGTCACTATACTGTAGTTAAATGATAATTTACGCCACATGTAGTGTATATTTGACTCCATGTTGTGTCAATCAATACTATCAAGAGGTATTAGAGTAAGTTAAATACTGACAGTGGTCTGAGCAGCAGCGAGCCACACACTGAGTCAGGATGAATCAGCCTCGACATTCATCTGTAATGAGCATTATGGAGCTGGCTGCCTGCTTGTCCCGTGGGTAGACATATCTTTTAGAGGCCTGACATAAAGGTAATTGCCACAGTGACCAGAACTAGCCTCTAGAAAGTTATTAAGAAGCCAGTGACATCTGGCTTCTGGATCATCTGAAGAGATGCCATTAAAATGCATTTGCAGTGAGCAGCCGGCGACATTGTGCTCGGCTGTGATGGGTTCTGAGCCGCGGGCAAGGCTACAGTGTTGTTTTGATGCCGTCGATGGAATCTCTCTCGACCTGGCTTCGATGACAATGTGGCCCCCCTTCATGATCTGCTTTTTAGCCTTTTTTTACTCTGTGTGGGAGCCTCTGAAATATCGTTATTACCAAGTTATCAGTCGGCTAAAATAATCTGTTTTTGAGGTTTCCAGAGTTGATTTTTTTCCCAGCACATAAGGTTGGGATATGCGTCTGGGGAAAATTGGTTTCAGTCATCTTCCTCACAATAAACAAAATGGGCAATTAACCTGCTCATCAGTGCAAGCAGAGCTGTTCCAATGATGCACTCCACTGTTCTTCATGGATTTATCTGTGCAAATTGACCTCACTTTGGTGGTGCAATTCATTTCTCTGCTAATTTTCTGTGTCAGAAGCTTCATTAACTTGATGCGCTTCAACGTAGTAAAAATCTGGACGTCCCATGGAAATTACACCGGCTTCAGCACGCCTGTCGGTAATATTTCCCAGCACTATTGCAACACAACACCTGCCATATTAGAGCTGCTCAGCCGCCACTGCTAGCCCTAGACCCCGGATTGACTGCAGCCCCTTGCTTTCAAGCATCCAACATGACAAGTAGCCCCACTCACATTAAAACCATTCTCAGCCTGCAACCCCCCTGCCCCACATCCTTCCCCAGCCATCTTCCTCCTGATGTTACAGGGCATATCATTTGTAATGATTCACACCCAGAGCCGGTTCCAGGAGAGAAGGCCCTGGAGGCGCTTAGGCAGCTCAGAGCCCAGAGTCTACATGCTGCTGAAGAATAGATTGGTGCTCTGATCGCTGGAACAGCCTCACGCTCCAGAGCCATCACTTTTAATCAGAGGCCGTCCAGGGAAACACATGGCAGGTGCTTCAGCACTGTGGTGGATCGCAACAGCAAATCCACACCCGGGGCACCTTACCAATCACAGAAGGCTACGGTTAGTGTGTGCGTGAGTGTGCATGTAGCATATCTACTCCCCTCCAGTATAATCCTTCAGGCCATTACCACCTGACCTCTGTGAGAATGAGTCAGACCACAGCCTCTAATATCTTAACACTCCTGCTTAAGTTGTTATGGATCCAATATTGAATTTCTGACTGAATACATCATCTACATACTTCATTTATATCATTTGTGGTGAATATTAAAGAGACAGATCAACCTAAAATGAAAAATACACAGTTTTCCTTCTAGCTGCAGTCCTGTTTATCAGTCTAAAATGTTCTGTTAGTAACAAAGTATTAAAGTGTCTGCCTATATGGCACCTCAATTGAAATACTCAAAGAGCCCAAAACTGTCATTTGTAAAACAGATCTCACAATTGCGATTAGTAGGAACTATTTTCTTTCTAATAAAAGGTCTGTGCCTTTTTTATTTGGGGGTGAACTGTCCCTTTAAGAGCAACCAGTATTATTGCAAATATAGCCTAGTAAGAGTGATAATTAGTATTTTCCTTTTTAGACATATCATATAGAATGCTATGGATGGATGTGGTTGTACTATACTTATAGCGACCTTCAAAGGCCTTCACACTCGTCCGCTCGACACCTCTGCATGTTTACACCAGACCAGCTTCTCACCGTCTTAACATTTAGTACAAGTGTTGATGGTGAGAGGAGAGGGAACAGCTTCCTCAAAGGAAAGTGATGCTTACGATTGCATTACTATAATCACGGCTGTATCACCATTTCTGTGTCTCCACAGTACATCCATCCCACCTCTTACTGTTGAAAAATGTGTTGAGAGCATGAATCACATTGTTGTCATGAAAAATAAAATGCAACATGCTATCAAGATGCTCAGGTAGGTGACGAGGCGTCCATTATCAGAGTGAGTGGCGTTAAAAACACAAACTGTTAACATTAAACAGCAACTTTGGTGCCTAAACACACACCGAATTTGGCTTCTTGCTTCACATTGAATGCGTGATCAAAATCATCTAATGGCAAGAATAAGCACGCTTTAACTGTGACTGTGCAGATTGTGATGAGAAAGATGTGCTGCTGCTGTTGTTATGCCTGCTTATTTTCCCCATTTTGGTCGGTGTTGACAGCTACATTTTCCTACAGGACAGGAAGTGCAGGACTGTTGTCTGTCATCTTGAGACATGTTTGTCTCAGGATGAATGCAGGAGAACATCAGCTGCTCAAACGCCATCCATCCACTTAGAAACACTTCAACAAAGCCTTCGGGCTGCATAATGTGTAAATTGATCACATGCAATGTGTTGCAAGCTTAAAAATTGAGCATTTTTAGTGTAAATTAAAATTAGACACAATAATTTTCTACCCTGTGCTTCATATCTAATGTTTGAAAGGTATCGTATTCTTATGACAGTGATCCCAGAATCTTGATAGAAAGCATTCAACTTGCTGAAGTGTCCTTGAGCCAGATAAAGTTTCTCTACCTGCTCCACAGCTGTTGATTTGACATTATCCCTGACCTTTGACTTCTGTTGTTGGGAAGTAAAAAGACAGTAAAAGCCTTGAAAAAGAGAAAGAGCTCTGATAACTACTGCCCACTCACATCTTCAAGAAAATATACAGAGCACTTCACTTCTCAATTGAGATTCTCTGTCCGCAAGTCCTCTTATATTCTTACACGATGCAGCACAATGAACGTATAATGCACATGTTCCTTGTATTAACAATTTTTAGGAGCCTGTTTTTGAACACATGTTGTGGCAAAATATTATCTGACTGCTCATGTCACCTGGAGCTGCTGACATCCTATGATTAGCATAAATTACAGCACGTAACATAACCCTCCTGTGGCTAGCTTAAATCCTATGATGTGAGTTATTAGTCATGTTTATGGTGTCACAATCCTGTTTTTTTTCTCTCCTCCCAGCAGTTGACACTGACTGAAACCATGCCTCGCCTCACCTGTCTTTGGACACCGGCGGACTTGTATTTGTTGTGGTGTTTGCAGGAGCCTTTGTAGTGAAGCATTTGGTATCATTAGAGAGCATTTCCCTACAGGAAGCAGTACACTAAACTGCACAAATCACACACAATTACCTCTCCTGCAGTGTGGAAGCTGCCAAGACTGAATTTTAGAAATGTGTTTCAGTGTTTCCTAATAAACAAGACAGATTAGAGGAAATTATAGCACATTTAGCTCCAACCTCGCTGGCCTATTTTGTTTGGATTCTAGGGGAGTGTCAGCATCTCCTGTTGGAGCACTCCTAACAAGTGCTCTCATAGTATCACATCAACTTTGCGGCCTCTCCTTTTATTTGTGCATCATAGCAAATAGTTTAAGGTCACCTTCGCAGCTTCATATCATCTGCACCATCTATTTTCCATTGGGGAAAATACATGTCGATCATTTTGTCAAACCTATTTACAACAGAAATCTTTTGGACATAGAATGCTATCTTGCAAGAAATCCAGGACACAAACCAGTGTCAGTGTTGCACAGCACTCCCTTTCCTGTCTTACTGCTTTAATATTAAAGCCAGATTATCCTAATTTACCTTCAGGCAGCAGGAAGTGAAAGGGGATTGGAACTGTTCTCGACAGTGTCATTTCTATAAGCCATTGGGTTTTTCAAATGTATTTATTTATTTCAAAATAAAATTTGCAGCCTTTTTTTTATTTCCGTCAATTCAAATAATTTTCAAAGGCTGCTTCCAATATCAGAGTTTTCATATGAACTGTAGCATATTTAAATTCATTCTAAATTAAACATTTATATGCTCACAAAGGGTTTCCCCCATATTCTGGATTGTTTGCAATGACTATTATGACATGACAGATGTAGGGCAGAATGTGACAAATCCATGCAGTGGGAATTAGAAAGAGAGTAAAGTGACTAAATATCGGGGTTGGGTGAGCCTACATATAGATATAGTGGGTATCATCAGAAAATGAAGGAAAGGGATCTTTTTTCTCTTTTTTAACTTCACGGATAAAACCTGGTGTGGCAGGTGAATGTTAGATGTTGGGCTGTAACGATTCATCGAGTTACTCGAGTTACTCGATTTCAAAAATTGGTCGAGCCAAAACACACTTAATTCCGATGACGCGCAGCGATCTGATTGTTCCACACGGACCGTTGTTAAGGGAGCACACCTTCAAACATTCTGAACTTAATTGGCGCGATGGCGGAGAGTCGGAGAAAAGAGAAAAGACAGAAAATATCAAAAGTTTGGGATCATTACACACTAAACACCGAAGGCAACAAGGTGGTGCCGCAAAGCAGAGCTCGCTTACCACAGCAGTACAAAATCGATGATTCAGCATCTGAACCGTAAACATCGCCAAGCGGCGCTGAAGCAAGGTAACGTAGCCTCTTTACATTGATGGTCGCTGATTTTAATCACATCCCCTACTGTATTTATAACGATGTTTTGATGCGGTTTGACTTGATATGATGTTAAGCGTTGATGTGTTTAAGTAGTAAACTTGTTAATGTTCAAATATATTATTTGTTCGTAGCCTAATGGTAAATGCTGCAGGTGTAGAAATCTACATAAAACAGATATTTATTTTGATGTCAGTGCTACATTACAGCATGACAACAATAATAATATTCAGTGTTACATGTTATACAGATTTTACAGTAGGTTCACTTAACTGTATTGTTATTTATTGTTTGCACTTGCACTAAATGTTTAAATTGCAATAAATAGGCTTAGTTTTGCAGCCAAATGTTGGGAGTTTTCTGTTTTTCAAGAAATAAAAGCCAAATGCTTGAACATTTAACAACCACATAATTTTCGTTATGCATTATTTGTGTTGGTTGTTTAAAAATGCAAAAAAAAAAAAATCTGATTAATTGATCGATAAAGTGCTAGATTAATCGATTCCAAAAAGAATCGATAGCTACAGCCCTAGTTAGATGGTGAGCCAGATAAAAGTGTAGCCTTACAAGAGTCTAGAGTAATATGACTGTGCCATTGAGTCCCTGACATCAAACACAAAAGTATTGAACAACTGATGCCATTTTTAAGTAACAGTAATAGTAATAGTAGTAGTGCATGTGCTTGAGAAGTACTGTCTATTTATCCTGCTATTTCAACACAAATATGTACATGAATGCACCGATGGCTACTAGCTACAGTAGCTAACTTTAGCTACTATTTTCTAAAGTAAGGCCTTTCTAGGTCTGATAAAACTGTTAAAAACTTAACTGTGGCTATGAAAAAAAGAATGTCGTGCAAAAATAATCCCTGTCAGTCATCACCTCTGACCCACTGCTGTATCAGTAGAGGCCGTGCCCTCAGCTGTACTTTTCTTTTCATTTTGTTGTGTTCAGGAGGTTTCTGTGTGTGGCATGGCTGATACTGTATTTGGTGACACAAGCTCAGGAAGCTGTTTCTTTCCCGACTGGTATTTTTGTATCTGGTTAAAATAGCCCATTTTAACAGCCTTAATGAAACTTTTAATTTGTAGTAGTGCATAAACTGACTTATATTGCAGTGGGGTAAAAAAAATAAGCTCCATCCATAAAACTGTATGTACTCATGTACTTAGATACCAGAATAGCCGAATAAATGTGTTTAATTACATTTAAAAGCTGTTTAAATCGGTTTGATTTTAGTTTCTATCATAAGTCTAAAACAATCAGTCCCCAATGACCCCATTGAGACACATTAAAACTAACAGTTTTGATCCCACTGCATTTACAGCATAAAATTATTCATTCATTTATATCAGCTTTTCAATAAGGAGCCTCACCTTAAAAACTGTAGTTTTTACTACCAGATTGAGCCATTTTATCATATTTCCCCTATGGGGCAAATAGCCTGCTATTTTCTTGGTTTCCACTCGAGTTGTTGCTGCTGTGTTATGAAACACTGCAGTGTTTGATGCAATGCATCAAAATCAATGTTGTTGCTAATCACTGACATATTCCAGGCTGTGCAAAACAAATAAATAAATAAAACGGCCTTGCGTTTATATAAATTGTATACAGACCGAAAATGTGTTTTTTTCATAAAACATTAAGGGATTTAAAAACTAAACATTTTGAAAATTTGGAAATTATGATTAAGACTAAATTTGGTTAAAATACTCAAGTAGGGAAATGATATATAATATGACATATATCATTTTATGGCATGTTTTTACGCAGACATTTTTGTTCCTGGCATCAGAGCAACTTTTTTTTTTAATTGATTCTCAAAATTTACAATAACATGCCTCCTTCGTGAACGAACTGAAGAAGAACATCCTTATGTGATTTTTCACCTACAGCCTTGGCTCGGCCTGGCAAGTGAAAGTGGGAAGAGAAAGTGAGAATAGCTCTTTATGGTAATTTAAATGCAGCGATGATGTCAGGTGTTCATAAAGTGTTAGCGAAGATCCTACTAGGAGAGAAGAAGGCGAGTGAGGAGGGGCTCTGGGACGACAAGTCTCCAGGTAATCTGGATACTTGTGTTATCTCAGCACCTGCCACTTGTGACAGCAGCAAAGCCCTGAACACTTCACTTTTAGGCAGGCGTTACCTTTCAACGCATCATCAGTTTCATAATCCCCTTACATGGTCAAAGCGCCAACTCCTGTGCTGGCTCCTGACACCTGCAGCACACCTCCGTATGTCTGATAGCAGGGATTCAGGAGGATAATACCACAAAGCATGTTGGACTCAGTGTAATTATCATTCTCTTGACCAATTTTTAACACCTTCTACTTTTTACAACAATGGCAAACATGCTTGTAAAACTCCTCGGCTAATACTTGAGGAGGCATTCTGACGCAAATACTCCAAGGTTCCAGTTTAAGTCTTTCCACTTTCATCTCGGGAAGACATAATCTAAATGTTTCTCTCACTGAGTTTTTTATTCGTGTGTGTGTGTCTGTGTGTGACAACTTCAATTTTGTGTTTTCTCCTTGCTGCAAATGATATGCTTGTTTTATTCACAAATGTTTTCGCTTGATTTGCTCAAACGTACGTCCACTAAATTTGACAGAGCAAATGTTTCTGTTCTCAAAGCAGATTGCACCTCGACTGATTTCACAGAAACAGCTCCCTTTGAAGAAGAAACAAGAGTAGGGAAGACGTTGCTTCCTTTCTCTGTGAGTCGCTCTGAAGACAGGTACTTCACAAGAAATATACAAAGACAGAGGGGAGCTGACAGTGCTTTGTTAGGGCTGGAAAATGACAAGCTGAAAAGAAAGGCCTCAAAGCCCGGAGGCAGAGGAGGAAATGCAAAAGTGAGAATAATCAGAAAGGAGATTTATTGTACTTATTCTAAAGCTGTCACACCTTGCCTTTTACAGGAAAGCAACGCAGTTTTAATTAAAGAGGTCAATCATTTTCCCGAGCTCTGACATGTGGTGTGATTGCTTTCTCCAAAGAACCAAACAAGGTGGTGATTAAGAACTTTGCATGTCAGTGTTTGGGAAGTGACAGAAACTTTGCTTCTGTGCCAACTAGAGTCAAACATTAATGTACGTCTGCACAGCAACGACACAACTATTGCAATATTTGATTTAATAAAAGAACACTCCGATTTACAGATATTACATCATGCACACAGGATTTAGACAAAACCCCTGCCGTATATGAACTGATCTCCACCCTTTGTTTTGTTGCAGCACAACAGTGGAAAGCGACGCAGGCAGTAAAAGAGCTGCTAAACAGCGAGGTTGTGCTTCAGAGAGTGCTGGATGTTTCTGACCCTGCAGAGCGGTAATGACAACGCTATAAGGTAGCGGAGGCTCCAGATCTAACACTGCCTCAGGGCTGCATATCGCCCATAAAAATTCATAGCTGTGGACCAAGATCAGGAAACTCAAAATCATATTAAACATAATGTTTCCTGCAGCAGAGCCACCGCCGCCGCCACAGTGGGTGCGACTTGCTCTGAGAAAGCTGCTCAGAACTTCCTCCTAACATCATGAGAGAAGCTGAGGGGGGAAGTAATCACGCTGCTCATAATTGTTTGAGTTAAGTCTTTAACAGTCCATCCAGCAGCCAGATTATGGTTATTGTCAATGCAAAGGGCAATGGCATCACACCTATCAGTCACTTGGAACTTTTTCTTTTTCATTTCGGGACCTTTACCATGGATTTATTGCCTGTACACACACGCAATTATGATTGATGATTGGAAAAGGAATAGGTTGCAGGGCTCGATACAGTCAATACAACCTGTAGTGTCTGCAAGACACATTTGAGGGATTTAACGCGCAGAAATGGCAACCTTTCCTTCAGAGGTCTGAGACAACATACAGGTGTAGGGCTGCAAATGCCACAGACAGTATTGTTTATGAGGGATTATCTAGTCAAGCCTTCTGGCTAGAGAGATTGTGACCCCAATATGAGCACAGATACACATCAGCCCCATGTAAGCCCTAAAATGATTCCTGGAAGGCAGCGCATGCATACAAGGCCCCTTCACTCTGTCAATCCATGTTTAATCACTTCCACAGAAATTTCTACTGGCCTGCCTGCCATTTTTCTCTCATATTTTTCTCACTCCCCACCCAATTTCTCTGGTGGCTTTTTGAAGACTTAAGTTCCACTCTTTTTCTCTCTCTCTCTCTCTCTTACAAGGCAAATCCTGGGAGAGGTTGATGTGAAGACCAGGCAGAGCAGGGATGTGAAGAATATAAACACAATTTTTTTTATTGTCCAGAGGGAAAGGAGGGGGGTGCAGGGGGTTGGGCGGTGGGGTCTGTAAAAGAGACGAGGACCTTATCACAGCCCAGCAGCTCTGTAATTCGCCGCCATGATAAAGTGGCAGCACGGAAAACCTTACAAGGCTGGCACAATCCAAAGACGGATTAGGTTTTTCTGACATAAGCTTCCTGAAAAACTAATCAATCAGCCCATGCAGTATTATCAGAAGCGTGAGATTAAAGAGCTGCTCCTAATCCCCCCACTGTACATTTTATTACTCTTCCCAGTGTTAGTTGCCTTTAAATATACAATAAATAAATAATAAAACCAAACCTAATTGAGCGTGGGGAAGGGGAAAAGGGTTAAAGAGCCCTTAGAGAGGGAATTTATGTAGAATTTGTGTTTTGTTATGAAGACAGGGATAAAACTGTTGTCCTTGCCAGAGCTCTTTCTGACTTTGAATAGAGCCTCACTGTCTCGCTCCAGCACTGCAGAGAAAAAATACAAGCGCGAAAAATCCTCTGGCAGATTTTTACAATAATAATAGCGGCTAAGACTGAACCAAATCCACTTCTGGCTTTCTTCTTTTAATGATTTCCCACTTTCATTGATGGATAAACAGATAAATAATCAAGTGACTATTAATAACTTAATAAATAACTGGTGAAATTAATGCTAAATCCTTTGGGAAATGACTTGTAATCCCTCAAATCAGTGCACATCAAAGTTGCTGGGATGAACTCCAAGCATGTAGCGGATCCAGAGGACAAGACACGCTCAGCTTACGAGGAACCAGCTCAGCTTTGTCTCTTTAATGCGTCACACCCTTCTATCAGGATGCTCGCTCCAGCCCTGCTAAGCGCGACCCTGGGTTTACCGGAACAGAGGAGGTAGATATACATTTAACACCACCGCTGATCCTCTTGGCATGGGCCGCATAGATGCTTTGTCATGACATAACATTACCCAAGAGCTCTTACCCCGGCAATGAGATACAAAGGCGTAATAGACTTTGTCAACGTCTTCTCACACTTAATCCTGAGCAGTGCTGAAAAAAACCTACTTTCCCTGCATGCAATCTGCAGGGCAGGACAGGCTGAGGGAGATGGCAGAGAGCAAGGGCTCTCAAGTATGTTTTTTATCTTCATCTACATTGTTCTGCTGTCATTGCACACAGGATAACTGCAGCAGATGTCATGGGGAAGAATGGATACTCCCAGGATGGCTTTGACCCTCTTATTTGTCCCTGGGGTATGGCACAGATGCTAGGGCCGGGGTTACATTTTCACCATTTGATTCATGTTCTGGGTGTTTTTTTGTGCGTGAAGACACAAGAGGGGGAAAAGAATAACAAAAAAAGTGTTTAGGGTTTATTGCTTTGGATGATGTGACTACAATTATGTGCGACTAAATGGGTGCTGCAGACACTGAACCTCTGCTAAAAACAATGTAAATGTATACTTCACTTTGGTATCCTAAGGGTGCAGTTGTCTGAGGTGCATCCTGTAACGCAATAGGCTAAAATCTAGCTTTGCAACTTCTTACAGCCCTCGTAGTAAACTGTCCTATGAAGCACAAAAAAAAAAGTTGTAAAAGTTTCAAGCTTCTTGCGAGCAGCAGCCCGGTATTTAAACATTTTCTATCATTTGGAATGTGGGGGAATATTGATAAGGGCCAGTGTGTCCCCAGTCAGACAGTGGAGGGTCTGCTGGGAGGGAAGCCACTGAGGCATATGAAGAGAGCCTCTCCTGGGAGGCAGCCTGCCTGTCTCTCTCTCTCTGGAGGCATAGCTCCCAATAGGCACAAGGCTGATTACAACAGCAGCCAGAGCAGACAGCACTTTGCCGCTGCATCTGCACAGTTCAAGGCTATCTTTAAAGAAGCCCTCTTTGAGGATAGCACAGATGTGAAGAACTTCTTCAATCACATGGCATTTTCTGTTCAGGTCTGATCACGGCAAGAGTCCATAAAGTAAGGATGATCACGATAAAACCCACAATTTATTCAACTGCCTATGGAGGACATCAGCAGCCGTTGAAAAAAAAGAGGGAAAAGACTTTATATTTCCCTACAGCTTATGATCTTTCTTTGGAGAGCTTATTCCTGCAATAATAACAGAATTAGACTACAGAAAGATACTGTCAAGAAGCTTAAGGAAATCACTCTCTGGTACAAAGTAATAATTTCCCATGTATTTACAGGAATTGTGATTTCATCACATTGTATAAGTCATAAAAGAGGAACAGCGTAGGCTTTCAGTGGGTTCTGCAATTTTCTCCTATTGTTCTCAGCTGTCACATTATTATTTTTTAAACTCTGGTATCTGTTTTCGAACGGCGAAGACACCTCCCGGGTGTCGAGGGTTCAACACAGAGGTCAAACATTGTTCAACCCTGGAAGCAAAATAAATGAAAATGATTGCTAACGACAAATACCCAGGCGATAATGCTGTATAAATTAAGCTATAAGTAACAGAGATAGGCTATGATATATTTAAAAAGAAAAAACTCACCACGTTGGGGAAAACACGATAAAGTCTGCAAGCAGGCACATCAATAAGTGCTCGTTTAAGTCCAGTGAACAGTAAATTGATTTTCTAAACTACATTAACTGCACTTCCAATTAGGAATACTGCAGAATTGTTAATTATAATATAATGAGCATTATGCTCACACTCATTTGGAATGTAATGTAAATGTTTTGTATTCTTGCACAAATAAACATGCTCATGCATTAACACTTTTTCTATATTTAAATGTTAAAGACTCAATTCCATTTATGAACAATAACCTATAAATTATTAATACATTCAAATGTGATTAGGGAAATTAACTGAATATAGTATTATGCATTATGCAGTCTATTCTGCAAAATGAATAACCACTTGGTTATTTATGTTTCTGAAATATTTGTATAGAGGCTGTATAACATGCAGGAATATTTGTAGAGGTGATGCGACCTTAAAAAATAAATAAAAATAGTAATATATTTACTAAAATAGGGTATTTTGATATTTTATTAAATACATTCAAATAACACATAAATAGCATATTCCCTGTTTGGCCAGGAGTTCATGTCGGCCAACACTTTTGCTGCTGATGAGTGTATCATCTCAAATCTGATGCCAGGAATTTATTGAATTATTTGGCATTACGTGGATGTGCATGTGCTATATGATCCAGATATATAATAACTGTAAAGTCAACTGAACATAGAAATGCAAAACATATTTACTACATATAATATAAATGTATGAAACTTTGAGTGAAACAGACAAATGTCTTGAAAAGGACCAGGTGCATAATAAAACATAAAATACAAAATAATAATAATTTAAAAAAAAAAAACAGACAGCACATTAGATGCACTTATAACTTTCTCTTAAACCCTCTGTCACACACACATATTTCTACATATTCTGTGTATTCTGATTCAGTCATGCCACAGCTCACCTGGTGCAGGAGGAGAAGACACAGGAATGTTTGCAGAGCTCTCATCTTCGATGACTTCTCGACTTATTCAAAATGAGCGGCGCTTAGATCCTCTCTGGAAGATTTGGAGAGGGACAGACGCACATGCCGTTGAAGCATTGCTGTGATAACCTGCGAGAAAAGTGGAAACATTCACGACGTGAAATCACTTAAAAGCCCTTCGTTTAAATGTTGGAGGACCTCAAAGACTGAATCTTTGAATAGCATTTTAAGATTAAAATATAAACTTTTCCTTACCGTTTTTTTCAAATGTAATACCTCACTTAGTTCGGTAAGACGGGTGCAATCATCCTCGTTCAATCCACTCTCAGGTAAGAGTCCTAAAATCCTCTAAAACGTCTCCGTCTCTCAGGATGTTGAGTGAATTTCCCCTGAGCAGCTGGGACACTTGGATCTCTCTACAAACAAGGTGAAACGGCTACATTCAGTTGAAACAACACTCCTCTAAGTTGCAAATATCGCCAAACGGAAATAAACTGAAGCCTATATTTTCCCCTAGTACTGATACAATGACGATGCGTGCCGTAAAGTATAGCCAAGTGAGCCCGGATCCCAGTGACAAGACTGCAGTCAGTCAGACAGCAGTCCGCCCGCTGTGCGCTCTCTTCAGCTCTACTTAATTTCAGTGCGCAAAATCCTCCGCTGCGCGTCTGGAGACTCCAAGGTCGGCGCGCATCCGTGCAGAGAGTCAGACCAAAGATCTACCTTTGAAGTCTCACTCTCTCCGTCCAGGAGACAAGTAAGAGGCTCGATGTCACTGTTGTCAGGTTTTGTTCAGCAACACGTCCACGTTTTTAACCCTTGAAGACGCGTGATGTCAACTGTGCTGCTAGTTTTGACTGTGTTTCATTTGTTAGTGATGAGTTGACGATCACATTGAAGGAAAACGTAGCCTTGGCTGCTGCTGTGCACATTGTGATGTGTTCTTGGAGGTCTGTAGAATGCACATAGCATTTTGGCACTTTTTAGTTATTTGATTTTACACAATTATAACTTAAATTGTGCAAATCCAGTCATAAGAACTGGGCTGGTTGAATCATGGCAGTAAAAATCTCAGTGGTGAGAGATTTTATTCATTTGAGAAGTGGCTGACACAGCAGTCCTGACCACACAGTGCACACAGTGAAAGGTCAAATGTTGTGCTGATGGCTGTACAAATGCAATAACAGTTTCTACTGTGGACGAGACTGGAATATAGGGATCCATGGGACATTGGCACCACCATGTGGTTACAGCCAAACACCTCACCGCACAGAAAAGACTGCAATTGCAGTAAGTTTGCAGTGTGTAGATTAAATTGTTGTTACAATTTGTGCTAAAAACTTTGGATTACATTCTGCTGTTTCAATAATGTGAGTTATATAATCAGCTGAGTCTTCATAATCAATATAAATTCTCTCTTCATTTAAGCTTTAATGGCTGTGTGACAAAAGTCCAGTGATTGAGGACTTGTGTTAGAGGCGATGAGGCAGTACAGGCAAAATATAAAGGTGAGACAGTGAAACACAAGAGGAGCGTTTCAGAACAAAATGTTGCTGATTGCAGCATCAGTTCAGAGTGAAGGTATCTCCTTACAATTTATTTCTTTTCGACTGAGTGTCACAATAGACTTTTGATTTATTGCAACGTCGGCCATCCTTTCTGTGGGAATAGACTATAATGGATGCAATTTGAACACACAGCAAAACTCCTGTGTCTTTACATACATAAGAAAAATGTTTTAGATACATTATTTCTTGTAACAAGACAAAAGCAGACTCTGGATACTTTGTGCACAATCTGAGGTGTTACTTGGTCATATTGAATGACCTCTCATGTGAGGGTTTGTACTTTCATTGGCCATTAATTGAAGATAGAATTACATACATGCAGACCAAAGCAGATCATTTTCGTAGAATGTTTCTTAACTGTGCTGATCTGATACCGTTCCAAACAGAAATACCAACAACAGACTCGTTTGACATGTTTGAGTAAAAGCAGGTGGAGCCACAAAGGGTTATGGAGTATGAGCTGCTTGCTTTGCACACAGACATGCTTATCAGTTTCTTTTCTACAAAACATAAATGTAAAGACCGCGCCATCTGTAAACTAGCAATAGTACTACAGGCTTCACAGTTGGCATGGATTTGACATTTGTAAATACTTCATGGTAAGTTAGGTGCAAACAGTGACTGAATAAATAATATTGGACTGGATTTCACCTCAGTAAAGATGACTGTGATGCAGTTATTTGATAGCCTTATGTAACTAATTCATTCTTACTAAGGTTATTCATGGAAACATTCCTACAACAGTGTTTTAGGATTAGCCTACTTAGCTTTAAGTGAAAAGAGCATAGAGCTGGCTACATGGTGCAGTGTTTGGTGCTGGAGTGTGTAGTGAAATGAAACACTCTGCATTGATGGTATATGATAAAGTAAAATATAAACTTAGGGGTGTTTTAGTAGCTTTGGCACCACCACGTGGTTGCACAGTACAATTACTTCATAGTTTGCAGCGACATCAAAACTAGAGTTTCTCATACGAGGTTTTTTCTTCTTTTTGTATGTCTTCAAAGCATTTAAGAAGCCTGATGTTTTCTTTGAACATTTTAATTAAAATTATCATGTGAATGAAAACATGTCTGTCATAAAATACTCAAAATATCGACCCAACTAAAGAGACAAAATCCCTAAAAGCAGCTGATCAAAAATTAATTATGGCTTTTATTTGGTTGTTCAGGCAGATAATAACTGACAGCTTGGCTGCAACTAATAGCACACAGTTGCTTCCTTATTTCCAAAGCAGCACATTTCATGAGGAAGTCAGCATGTTGTCATAGTTGTTTATGATTCTTGGCTTTTATGAGCATGTTAGAATTCACACTAAGCTTTGACAACCTGTCTATGAGCTTTGTGTGATAATGTGCTGTTTGGAGCTGAAAATGTTTATTGCATGAGCTCTGTCATGTAGTGATAAATTGCACGTGCTCATCCTGATTCTCAGGACGTTTTTTTTCAATATTCCTCAGTCCAAAGTAAGACACATCCCATCTGAGCACCCAGGGTAGAAGGAGCAGATCCTTCCAAACATACCGGGGTGATGAACCCTGGCTGTAAATGGCTGAGAAGTTAACGTAGAAGTGCCAAAAAGACTGTAGTTCCTCCAATGACCACTTGAGGCTGGCTCTAAAAACACACACCACATAGACCTCCATGGTAAAATGCCCAACTTTACAACAGAAATAAAGATGTTTAAAGCCTGGTACAAAAAAATGGGTCTTGTTTCAATAAGGACCCATAATTTGATACAGTTTAGGTTACAGACCATTTAAAATATTACTCTTCAGGGATCTCTTTATAAAACGATTCCTTTTGTAAGATATGAGATATTACTGTAAGACCTGACTTTTATAGAAATAAAGCCATGAGGGCAGTGAAAGCTATGATCAGACTCCTATGACTCTTACTCACACTGGGCGTATTACATATAAAAAGGCCTTTCTCCAAAACTAGCAGCCTGATCCAACACACAGTAACAGTGTGTGTTGTTTACATTTACTCATCCTTTAACACAAAGTCATGCAAAGGTTTATGGGAATGTCATTAGTTTGCATTTCATCATAAATATATATAGTGTACATATGTAGTGTAGTGAAAGATGAAACATCAGGGAGTGACTGAAGTGATTCCAGTTCATCCAGCAGGAGACATGAATGTCACTTAATGATCACATTTGTGGCAGATCGCTCCAACAAATGTCAAAACATTCCAGTTGTAACAGTATACCTTTTCACTTCTGTCTCCAACTACTTACTATCTGTGTATTCTGATTTAATTGCCTGCCTCTCCAGCTCTCTGTTGACATTGATTAACAGTTTCTTTATTTGTGATCCTGATTTAATTAAGTGTCTGCCTTTCTCACTCTGTGGAGTGAATAATGCACAGTTCTCTCTGAGTGAAACCTTTGTAGTATTGTTAGAGAGCCCAGGCCCTTTGAGAAGCCACAACTTAACTAATCAAATCTTATTGTGGTTTGTGAAGCTTGTATTAAGCCTCTGTAAATCTTCTTGGACTGACTTCAGGACGCCTTCTTTAGCCCACTCCACACCTATTGTTCAGCTTGTTGTTTCCTGTAAACCTGCAAATTATCAAAGCAAAAAACTAACTCTGGTCACAGCTAATTGTACAGCGTTGTTGTGAACTGCTGTCTCCACTGTGCACTGTATTAAACTTTCAACCAGCCATAGTATTGGAGTTGAAAGAGTTTTTTCTTCAACACAACAAAAAATATGTGAAACTAGTTGTGGTGATGGAGTAACAGTCAGGGGATCAAACAAGTCATTCGGATTCATCATCTGGGGACCATGACTGACTTAATGGTCACTCTTTGTTCACTTTAGCCAAAACCAAGTGGTGAACAGAGCTTCCAAACGGACAGATTAACATTGACACCCATAAAGTCAAGATAAGATAAGGACTAGCTTAATAATCAAGGAGAAAACTGTTGCAACTGCAGTACAAAGTAGGAAAGAGTTCAACACAATGTATGAATATAAAGATTAACAATGAGATGCAAAGGTTAATGGGATAAGGCTATGGTGCAAATAAAAAAATTGCATGCCAAAAAGTGAACAGATAACACAATGGAGAATAAATAACCAGGTAAAGGATAATGTGAGGTCAGCAGCAGAATAGAGCCTCCTCTGCACCCCATGTGCACAGCCCATTGCTCTGTGTGAGACTCTCCAGCCAAGCTGCTACAGTGCCCTAAAACAAATCAGTTCACATTAGAGAGTAAATGTTGGACTTACACTTCCTGTGTAGCCAGAAACAAAACTCAAAATAAATGCTCATTTCTGCTGACTAAAAAGCTTGCATTCTCAAGCTGAACAGTAAGGCGAGCCAGTGTTGAGTTAACAACTGGTTTCTGCTACTCCTAAGGGCATTCCACATCCATTGAAAGGAAAAAAAGAAAACCTTGAAATTATCAGACCATCAGTCACGCAGCCTAAATTTTAATCTCCCATTCAGGCCAACTTCTCACAGTATGAATATTCAGCAAACTGCAAAATCGTCTCACGGCAGCTCTGGTCTGAATCATTAATTAAACCACAAAGATAAACAACTGCAATGTTATAGATTCACCAGCTCCCACAGACTCATCCATTACTCTCAAATACTGTGAAAGAGCCTAATTTCTTTCACTTTTTAAGTTAATGTAAGAAACTGGGCACTGGATCCAGGTAAAACGGCCAGATTCAGGCTGGTGAAGAATGGCCCTGCAAATGAATATAAGTTTCACTGGAAAGTGGTCAAGCCTGCAGAGCCCTTTGGAAGTTGAAGCATGACACTTAATGCATTAGTATGCTAAAAAAAAAAAAAAAGCATTGTTTTTTAGGTCATTCACCTAAATCTGTAGAAGCCTGACAGGAAGTAGTTTACACTGTGTAGAAATGTGAATAAAGCAGGGAAAACACAGGACACGGTTATGTGGTGGTGTTGTTTGTTCTTTCTCTAGTACTTATATTACTCTCATCGCTATGTTCTTGTTCTTCATTCATTCGAATGAGCTAGTAATTTAACTGCCAAATAAACAGTTACTCTCACGAGGAGATCCTTTCGTAACGCAAGTTGTAACCAAAGGCAAAATTCCAAGAATGACATTGTTGGTTTGATGTTATCAACCTCCCTCTTTGGAGTGGGGTGTTGGTTTCCTATTACCACTGGCTTTGCACGGCATCCGTGTTTTTACAATGGTTGTAGGTAGAAGTGTGCGTGACAAGAGAAAGGGAAGAAAAAAAGGAGGTAAAGAGAGGGCACATGCAATAGGCCACCGAGTCAGTGTGTGTATGTTTTCAGAGGGAGGAGAGAAGGAGCCGCTTGAGTAAACAAAGCACTTTGCACCAATCAGTATGTGGCACTACTGCAAACATGCACAGCCACCATGACTTGCAGGCTTAATGACTGAGTCCTCTGCTGGAGAAAATAAATAGGAAAAACAAGACATTGCAGTTACAATAATGAATAATAGAATAAAGATAATTGTTTTACTACTGACATACTGAAAGACACTAAATTTACTTCTATTAACATACATCATTGGCTTATGTTTAAATAGCTTAGATTGCACTTCTTCACATATCATAATAAAATTGAATAGCAACTTAAAATACAAAAGTTGAAAGTTGCATTTTGTCACCTTAATATGATAAATGTTGAACGAAGCAAATAATCAAAGTCCAACGTAAGATAATAAACATGAAGACAAACGCCACTGGGAATCTTCACTCACTTCCCATGATTGCATAATAGCCCGCCTGCAAACTTCCTGCAGATTTTAAACACACACTCACTCCCACATGCACACACATATAAGTACCTCCTAACAACAGCTACCACTAGCTCTTACAACGAGCCAGTTGCAGAACAGAGAAGAGGCAATGAGCAGCGGGGTGGGGTTTCCTGCACTGGGGCTGGTGGCTTGGCTGTGTTGCCTCAGTCTGGGGCCCGTTCAGGGGGGGAAGGTGCTGGTTGTGCCTGTGGATGGGAGTCACTGGCTCAGCATGAAGATCCTGGTGAAAGAGCTCAAACACAAGGGCCATGAGATCTTGGTGCTGGTGCCTGAGAGCAGTTTGTTGATGGGTAGCTCAGAAAGCTACAGGACCGAGTTCTACCCAGTGCCCTTTACCAAAGCTGAACTGGATGGAAGATTTGACCAGCTGAGGGAGGGAGTGTTCGGAGAGCCACCACCAATGACAGATTTTTTCATCAATGTGCAACGCCTGACTAACTTTACTTCATTGCAGGTGAAAGCCTGTGAGAGTTTGCTGAACAACCAGCCTGTAATGAGTCAACTGAGGGCAGAGGGCTTCGATGTTGTGCTCACAGACCCCTTCCTTCCCTGCGGCTCCGTCCTGTCTCATATTTTTTCCATTCCAGCGGTTTATTTTCTGCGTGGACTTCCATGTGGACTGGATATAGAGGCAGCCAAGAGCCCCTCTCCTCCTTCCTACATTCCTGCTACCTTCAGTGGTAATTCAGACGTCATGACCTTCCTACAGAGAGTCAAAAACATGTTAATGTCTTTTCTGGAGCACTACATGCGTGGAATAATATATAAAGACTTTGATGAGCTGGTCAGCAAGTATATAGAAGAAGGCATGACCTACAAGCGCCTTCTTACCCATGCCGCTATCTGGCTTCTCAGATATGACTTTACTTTTGAATATCCCAGACCTACCATGCCAAACCAGGTTTTTATTGGAGGAATCAATTGTGCAAAGAAAGCTCCTCTACCTGCGGTGAGTATCCAAAGAATGCATGCCAATATAAACACATCACATCTGGATTCGCTTAAGGCAAACTGCTCCTGCTTCATGTTATGTCAAGCTAGAGCAAAACTCTGATTGATGTATAATATGAAAGGCATCGTTCATGCAGATGAACCCATGCTAAATTATTAGTATTATAGCACCACATTTTACAGCTGTTTTAGCTCAATGTTTTGGCTGCACAGTCAGCAAATTCTACGTTCCCTGATTTTAGCCACTGTTGGGGAACTATTTTCAGCTAAAACTAAAAGTCAGCAACTTCCTTATTAAAGATATGTATCAGCATGCAGCTAAAGAGACAGATATTTTTTCTCACACATTGTTATCTTAGTTCATATTTATTGCTGCATTTATTATCTACTGCTATGATTATATTTGTACAGCACTTTGGGACTCTGAGGTTGTTTTAAATGCGCTACAGAAATAAACTTTGACTTGACTTGACATGCAAATAGGAATTTCTTTGCTAACATGTTGGCCAAAACAACTAAATAAGGTGTTAATATGTCCAATATATGTGCTCTTCAGCCTGTGCTCTTCAGCCTGATTTCTTGTGACCCCAAGTGGCCAAAAAATATTTGATGCAGCTTGAAATCTCAGTTGGATATCTGTGTCCATGATTCAAAGGAATTAATACACTCAATTTGTTTCGCTTTTGATTGTACACTATGTGTTAAAACAGGCAGCAACCTTTCTTACTGCAAATATTTGTAAAGTTACACACTTACAGTGTGTAAGTTACACGCATACATCCATACACTCTATAAATGGAGAATTTTGTAATGTTTTTTTAACTTGTTTTTGTGTATTATTTAACCACCCTGCAGGATTTGCTGGATTTTGTGGAGGGCTCAGGAGACGACGGCTTTATCGTCTTTACTCTGGGCTCAATGGTGTCCAACATGCCCGAGGAGAGGGCTAAACAGTTCTTTGATGCCTTTCGGCAATTGCCTCAAAGGGTAACATTCACCATAACAGATTAAATCACTTTACTAAGATTCAGTCCAAAAACCTACATCTGTTTATCCTTTGATTACTTTAATTAGATTGCTATTTATCTTAAAATAACACACAAGTCTCTAGCTACACAAAGACTGCAAACATGAACATATCAGGCAAATATTTTCACACTCAGCATGCTCAGGCCTTAATCAGTTTAAACCACAGGACTTTGTCCTCTGCCTTGCCTTGCTGATTCATTACAACAACAGTTTGGACATCACAGTTAAACGTTAAGAGGTTTTATTTCTGTTTCAGGTTGTGTGGCGATACACTGGAGTCCCACCTGCAGATTTGCCTAAAAACGTGAGACTTATGAAGTGGTTACCTCAGAATGATCTCCTAGGTGTGTTTCCTTTTATGTGCCAAAACATTATATGCTATTTGTTTGTGGTGGACTGGATTAATTCTTGTGTGTTTCTGTGCTCCTCAGCCCATCCCAAAGCTAGAGTGTTCATCACTCATGGAGGCACCCACGGTATCTACGAGGGAATCTGTAATGCTGTACCCATGTTGATGTTTCCACTGTTTGGGGACCAGGGGGACAATGTGAATCGCCTGGTGGCCCGTGGCGTTGCAGAGACTCTCAAAATATATGATGTGACCACTGAAACTCTACTGGCTGCACTCAATAAAATCATCCATGACAAAAGGTAAGACAAGTGGATATTGTGTTTTAAAAATAAAAAAGACACTCACAGTTGTGGATGGAAATTAGAGCATTTCACTATTAAAGAAATAGGCACAAAGTAAAGGAGTGCACCAGATAAAGAAAAGAGCTGCATTCACAAACTGTTAGCTGCATGCCGTTATCAAGTACTGAGGTTAGTTAAACAAAGTAGTGAGCTGCAGTGTGAGTTCAGAGTTGAGAGACTGATGTCAAACGTGCAAGTTCCAAGTTCACACCGTTTCATCATTTTCTCTTGCAAATCAGGTAAACGTTACAGTCTAAATGATCGAGTTTGAAAAGACAACTTGAAACCTTGCTTACATAGAACTGAACAGTGAAGGGGGCTTTGCAAAATGACAATGTTTACTGGTTATTCGACAAAAATACGTGATACTCCAAGGGTACAGCATGCAAAGGAATATGTTTCTTTGTCAAATTATTGCACATAGGGCCCTGCCACACAGGCGTTTCAGTGATGTTGCCTGATTAGACTTGTTATCTGCTGTGGGGGCGTGTACTGACTCTCTGATTGACATCTCTGTCATTCTTCTGTATGTTATCTGACCTCTTTAAGGTGCTTCTGTAAATATTTCTTGTGGGCAAACAAAAGTCATGTTTACATTTATCTATGCATTTAGGTTTTACAGGCATTTGCTTCCTCAAGAAACATGTTTTTAATATCTTCAATTGTGCTTTAACATGCATACATTTGCATCCTAGCAGTCATATTTCTTTCTATAAGTAGTTCACTCTATACATATACTGTCCTTGTCAATCATTATAATGCTATAACAAACACCTGCTGTGTTTATATTGTTTTTAATACTTAATTTGTCAAATACCTTTTTTTCAAGGTGATTTGTAAAGCTGCACTTGAAAGACAGTTTGTTTGCTGTAGTTGTTAGAAGGCAATTAATCTTTTGGCTCATAGAAATGTTTGTATCTTATTTTATGCACTTATAGTTTAAACATTGATACTGAAAGTAGTTGTCCTCAGGTTGTCTGTGAGGATATACAGGCCTTGTGATGATCATATTTGGAGATTATCCTATTAACTTTATTATAAACTGCTTCTCCACAGTTACCAAGAAAGGATTGTGAAGCTGTCTCAGATACATCTGGACCGTCCTGTTGAGCCTTTGGATTTGGCTGTTTTCTGGACTGAGTTCGTCATGACACACAAAGGAGCTGAACACCTAAGGGTAGCTGCACATGACTTAAACTGGATTCAGTACCACAGCCTGGATGTCATCGGCTTTTTAGTCCTCATCCTCCTCACTGTGCTTTGGTTGACACTCAAATGCTGCTTGTTCTGCACCCGCAAGTGCTGCAGAAAGGGGACTCTAAAGACAAAGCGCGAGTAGTTTAAACAGTCTTTAGGTTTTTTTTAATTATGAAAAGAAGTCAATAAGCGAGGTAAAGATACTACAATGACATCTCAAACTGAAGTGTGTGTGCTATTACTACAAAAGTCATTTTTCCATCAATTAATTACCAAAATGTAACTTTTGAAAAGGTGCATGAAAGTTTTTAAGCTTGCTTAAGGTGGGTTTTTCTCGGACTAAATTCTAGACGGAAAGTTCTGAGGTAGTACATATTTAACTCACATGACTGATCTGCTGTTGACAAGCTGATGTAAAAGAAGAATTATAAGTCGCCCAATTGAATCCAATCCCTGAAGACTTCTCTCCATCCTGACCAAAGTTGTCCGATTAGCAACCTCTCTTTCGTTGTTGTTTTATCTCTTTCTTGCAGTCTGTTTATTGAATTACACTGCCATCTTCTTCAAGTATGTTTATGCAGCTTTGTTTATTTGCTCTAAAGTAGTTGAAAGATATGTGTTTAATTTGAATTTTCTTTAATGGGACATTTCAAAATTTCGCTGTAAAATAAATGGAAACATGGCTATTGTCTTTGGATGTGGAAAATGCTATTGATTGAAGCCATCTTCTGGAAAACAAGCTTCCATACAAATAAAAATGTATTTGTATGTGTTTTGGTTATTGTGTGGGTGGAATCATTTGTCGACATAAAGCCAATAACAGTAACCAAAAGCTTTATTCTAACATAAAAACAAACAATAATAGCAATTATTTATACAAACTGCATCGTTGAAACTAATATTACTACTGCTACTACTGCTGTTTGGCCAACAGTGTTTGTTTTGTCTGTGCTAATCAGCCCAAGTTGCATGAGTCACAAGGAAATGTAATTATCAATACATTTTAATGAGCTTTCTCTACTGTAACAGTTGACTGGCAACCAGTTCTTCATATCAACACATTGTGGGATTATTCCCTGCAGCAAATCCAACACCTTGAAGCGGATGAGTACAATCACTGTCAAGGTATGCAGTGAGCAGGAATGTAGCAGAGGGCACCCAGAGGCTGTTATTAGGTGAAACAGGTGGTTGTTTATTGCTGTTTATGAGGTGATATTACAGTTTGAACTTGTGACCCTTAGTCAAAGTTTTATTTGAGACCTTTCGGGCTGCTGTTAGTTTGCTGTCAACCAAAGCTATGTAGATGCATCTAAAGGCCAAATATCCTATCTGGTTTTTGGAGACAGGTTTTTCTCCTCCACTCTGATTTAAATGTTTCACACAAAAAAGGTAAAGTTATGTAGAAATACTGCAGCTTCAATTCCACCTGGAGTCTCTGTGGCCTGTCTAAAGAAGCCATTAAGACGTCTGTTAAAATCACAAGTCCCCAGACAGCCATAGCATCACCCTGTCAATCATGAGATGACCACTCCCCCCAAGCCTATAAAGCTCAGCCCTCCAGGCCTGTCACTTCCTCTCTGATTTCCCTCCAAACACCAGCCAGAACAAAGAGAATGGATGTGAGTTAATCTTAGTTATTTTAACCTTATGATACCTAATTCAGTTGGTTGATATGCCATTTATTGTTTGAAAGTAATTGTATTTTGTTATATTCGTTAAGTTCATTCCTGTTGAGTAGATGGAAACCATGGTGGATGCATTAGTGAAGTGAGTTAAATGACTAACTAATTTATTATTGTCATTATTTGTTTGATATTTCTGAGATAAGCTATATTTCTCTGCATTTCATTGTTTTGAAAAAATCATCCATCCATCCTACTGTTGACCTTTGAGTGAATAAATTGTTGGAACGGCATCCTGGATCCTGTGTTTAAATGTGCACCACATCACATGTTCACTGAACCAATCAGCCCTTTACAATCTTCAGCTCAGTCTGTGAGCAAAAGTTATGCGTCCTCTAAGATTCTACCTGGGTTGTGGTGGGTTTTATTAAATTTACCAAGATGTAATTTATAAAATGTAGAGGCAGAAAACAGGTAAACATCGTGTCATTTTTGGGTCACTTTGTTTATGTTGCAAAATCTGTGCCCATTAACTGTCTGTGTCTCAGTTTGACTATTGCTCCCTTCTTACTAATTACAGAATGCACTCCCACCAGCAGACTGGTATTTTTTACATTTGGTACAACCACGCAGCAGAGGCTGCAGCTTTCTGTTGCGCTGTTTCCCTCCTCTGCTTGCCTTGCGGAGACTGGGGTCATGCTGGTGGAAACTTCCTAGCTCTATTAGTACGCCTTCCTGTTATCAACAAAGCTGTTTTCACTATTAAACAAGTGTAAAGAAGTTCTACAAACTTAGCAAGAGGCCACAGAAAACACAATACTGTCACATTAACATAAAAAGGCCATGTCTTATCAAGATAGCCCCACAACTTTTTCTTTGAAAGTAATATTTTAACAAATCTTGGTCTGACTTTATAAAATACTGTAAACATCCAATCCTGTTTCAGCTCCGCCCATCCAAAGGTCTGTGGGATTATATTGTTTGTGATTTCCTACCAGGTGATCTACCCTCCGAAATAAAAACTAAGATATCAGCGTAGGCAAAAATGTTAGGATGCCCTCAACCCTGTCTAAGTAAAACACCATCTGCTCGAGCATCACTTAGAATTTAAATCTACAAAAAAATCTGTTCATAAACCAACAAACATAAGCATAATATCCTCCATTGCAGCTATATTAATGTGCCATGCTGCCTCGCAGTGTGAAATGTATTATGGATGCTATGTCTATTGCTCTGTCTGACTGCATGTGAGGGCCAAACAAACACTTCCCTGAGATTGCCAAAACATTACAACACATGAAATCACAAGTCCTGACAGGCCGATGAAGCACCACCAGGGAAGCTTTCAATGTTTTGTAAGTGGTGACTATAATTCATCGTTTTAAATAAGTTGAGATGTAACAGGCCTGTTTATCCCAGGTTTTTTTTTTTTTATAGAAAATGTTCAAGTTCCTCAATAGTCAAATGGACAGTCGTTTTTGACGTGCCATTGTTCTACCCAGTAACAGATGCAGAAGCAGACTCCACACAGACTATTGGGTGTTATTATTTTAATTTATGGAACAATGTTCCCCATAAACATTAATACTGTTCACTATATATTAGATACAAGGCTATTTTCTATTGTGCACACTTGATGCCTATAGCTCCACCTAGTGGCTAGTACGGACAATGCGATTATGCTGTATGAGGCTTACAGTTCCCTTGAAAAGCCATTGCTGCTCTTTATTGTTTCATGTGTTTAATAAAACCCACACAATGATCGCTTAGTGAGAAACATTGATGAGACAGCGTTCTTCTACATACTCAGACCAAGTGTGTGGCCAGTATGGGTGGATTATGAGTGAATGGGTGCCCTTTGGCACAGAGATGCAAAAGTCCCCACTATCCCTCCTACAGAGAAACAAGGTACAAAAGTCACGCCTTAATGTGAGTGTGCAGCTCAGTGTGCGAGGTGTGCTTATCTTTGTCTGCATTGTGCTTACTCTGACCTTAGCTCACAGTTTTCACTCAACCATAACCTTTTACAGTACATTTAGCCAATATTGAATAAAAAAGCAGTCAAGCATAAGTTTATTTTTAATTAACCACAGAACATGAACCTCTCTGATTTTGAAGGTAAGAAATATAGATGGTACAATGAAATTTAACTTTTCAAATATGCTTTTTAAAACTTGATATTGTTTTGTAGATGATCAGGGGATTATACAGAGTGTAATATAGTGAAGTGCTACACATTTAGATTAGAGGTTTTAACAACAATGTATGTGCTTAAACTGACTCAAATGTCAAGCTGTCAGTTTGATCTGCTTTTATAAAAGGGTCTTGCTCATGCTGCAGTAAAAAAAGTGTGATTTCTCCTCCGTGCAAGAATGACACCTGCCCACAAAGTTTCCGTTGTGGGAGTGAGATGGTCGACTACAAAAGGTGGTAAGGGGAAACAGTGCCTTACTTCTACACAGCGACCATGATCCACGCTTACTGCATTTTCATTTTGGTTCAGCTTCTCTCCCACTCTGGTAAGAAGAAATTATATTCCTTTAAAATGCACTACTAGTTTTTAAAGATAAAGAATAATAAGAATAACAGTAGTTTGGCTG
This sequence comes from Serranus cabrilla, assembly GCA_903364295.1. Lineage (NCBI taxonomy): Eukaryota > Metazoa > Chordata > Actinopteri > Perciformes > Serranidae > Serranus > Serranus cabrilla. The sequence goes on from CAFUXE010000454.1 coordinate 679,047, forward strand.
TTGAGGAATTTCTATATTTGTAATCTGTGTAATAATTGACCTTCTTTCCACCTGTAAGGGGCTTCTGAGAGTGGCATAGTGAATGGAAAGGTTTCGAAGCCTCATTCCAGGCCCTACATGGTATCACTCCAGGTTCGTCGACACCATACGTGTGGAGGGTTCCTTATTCGAAAGGACTTTGTTCTAACTGCAGCACACTGCAAAAAGTGAGTCAATGAAGAATCATAAAGCGACATAAAAACATTTTCACAATGTCACAATCAATCTACAAGTGAATCTGTACTAACTGTCAATTAGTTATTGTTAAGTTAAGTAATTTCTTTCTATACATTTGTTGGTGATGCATTTTATTTATTATTCAACAAATTTCTGAATGTATCATATTACATGCATTTTTGTCTTTCATAGTCTGTCGGTTCAGAAAAAGACGGAATGAGATTTGCTTTTAAAAATGACATTGATAAGTCAGTGCAGTTATAGAAGATGTTACCAACGTTTCAGTTACGTTTAAAATGTGAAGTGCAAAGTGTGTCTGTATAAGTCAGTATAACTAAATATTATTACACTATTTGTTGAACAGCAATGAGCCCTTGACGGTGGTACTTGGAGCACATAACTTGAGCAAGGACGAGAAAAGTCAGCAATGGATCCAAGTGGCTAAATACCATCAGCACCCGGACTTTACTGGACAATATGATAATGACATCATGTTACTTAAGGTAAACCATATATAAAAAAGCTATTTGACAGTTTCTCTTTAAATGCAGCTGATTTTATCATCTCAGTTTCATTTTTCAGAACGCTTTGTGTAGAATTAACGTGGGCTACTGTGATTTGACAGAGTTGCACCAAAGAATGAGGAGTTCAAATGTTTTACCTGTAAACAAATGTTACAATGTCTGGCAGAACTGTTTCATGACACACACTGTTCTCTTTCACAGTTAAAGGACAACGCCAAACTGAACAAATATGTAAAGGTCCTCGGACTGCCGAAGAAGAATGGGGAAATCCCAGCCAACATTAACTGCACCGTGGCTGGCTGGGGCCGAACTGGAGCCAAAATGCCTTCTTCAAAAGTGCTGAAGGAAACCACGGAGAAGCTGCAATTCAGCTTTGAGTGCAGAAATATATGGAAAGAAGTCTTTAATTCTACTCAGATGCTATGCACCAAATTTGACAAAAAGAAGGGAGGTGTTTGCCAGGTAATCCAACAGTATGTTACCAACCATTACATTCAACAAAATCCATCAATAATGATGCAAACATGGAGAAACTTGGTTTATTTTATTAATCAAAAAA